>JAFMSR010000017.1:459120-1068483 GCA_022818135.1 Saxidomus purpurata
GACCAACTTATTAATTTGGTGTGTGGCCTAAGTATTATAGTATTGGTTAAAGTCCCATTACGCCGAAAAAAAAATGTTTGTTTTAGGTTTCATGCCCCCCCCCCCCCCCAAAATAGGGTAGGTAGGTAGGGATTTTTTTGGGGGGGGATTTGTTTATTCTCAAACAAACCAAATTCAACATAGATTTTAATGAATTTATGCTAAAAAATACACGAAAAAATAGTCTAATAGTCTAGGGTCGGGGCAAAAAAATAGGGTAGGTCGGGAAATCTGAAACAAACATGTTTATTTTTTACGCCTTAGCAAGCTGGATGTAAAATTATATGAAGTTCTTATGTTACCAAGACAGCAGCTGCTGTCTTACCAGCCAAACTGACACTTATTTGCTTGAAAAACTTTTAAAAACCCGATTTCTGAATAGAAACACTATTATAGTACTAAGTTACCTTTAATTATTTGAATGTAATCTTTACTTTTTACGAAACTGCTATTACCCCGCTACAGTCTAAATATCAGCTAAATGTCCTTTAGTTTCCTTGTTTGGCTATCCTCTTTCACAGCAGCTCTGACATCAATGGTCAACCATTTCTGTGGAAGAATATACAATCACTAATTAGATATGTCAATGTACATATATGATGCTCACTGGCAGTCACTGCCACAAAAGACAAAGGGGCAAGGCATGCTTGCATTTTTTAAAACATACAAAAAAAATGTAGTATAATGTATGTATAAATAAGAAATCAAATGTGTATAGCCCCTTTGATAAAAGAAACTCATAACGCAAAAAAAAAATGTGTGTTTAGGGCAACAGTCCCAAAAATGTTAGATAGGGTAGGGACAAAGCTTCTTTTTTTTTAAGCGAAAAGTGAAAAAATTCTATAGGTTGGAAAAGAACAATCTGTGTTTAGGGTAACGGTCCAAAAATGCTAGTTAGTCTACATGCATAACATAGGGAAGGGACACTTCACATTTTTTTACTTTGAAAAAAAAAAACTGTAGGGTCGGGGGTTTCGCCAGGTAGGGTCGGGTTACCCGAAACACAGATACTTTTTTGGCCTTATCGCAGCCAACTGTTTTGTCAAACATTTATACAACAATCACTGCGTATACAAAAACAAATGTATGTACATGTAGATATACCTACATGTATAGATGTGTTTCAGCGCAGCTGTATAAGCTAGCTTTTGACCGGAAGTTTAGAACTGCCAATGAAATGACGAGTAGAATGTATAACATATTTTAAATCTATTCTCTTTAAGAATTACTATTGTTATATCTGTCCTCTATTTGTGTGATGTACAATAAAGTGGAAACTATTCCAACAAAATTTTATTGTTCTGTTTATCACAGGCACCCCTGTTTTGCATAATTAAAGTAACAGATACTCAGCTGAACCTATTTCAGTGGGTCTAGATCTACTTTCAAATCATAATGATATTTAGTTGTATTATGGAACAAGAAGCTGTTTACCATATCTGAGATAATCTCATAAAATATGAAGACATTTGCTACCTTTCAGATCTGAAAGTTAGTCACTATTTCTTAGACTGGTCATTTTTTCACTATAGGTAGATCTAGATCATTAGCCCAACTAATCTGCGCTAGGGCTTTTTCATATTTAATATAGAGATCTATTTTCTTGTTGTTTCATTGTTGGCCAAGACAGTGTTAAGTTCTTGATCTATCATCATGATCATGCTATGGCAACACTGAACATTGATGATTGACACTGTTGTTGCTGGTTAGCAACTTAGCATTCTTTAGATCTACCAGGTTCGTTTTTATCAAGTATGGCGAAGTACACAAAAGTATTGTAAACTGTAGATTATTACCTGAAATTTCCAGAGATCTAGTTTCACTGCTGATTTTTTTGAAACTGCCAAAATGTCAAATCACTCAACATTTGTTTACTCTGGATCAGTGACATCAAAGCGATAGGAAAGGTAGCACGTTCTATTTTATGACGTCAAAGCCCTATGACGAAAACGCTATGACGTCATTGTCATCTACACTTATTCTAAACGCTGTTGAGGTTGGACATGGCATCGAGAAACAAGTTTGCAGGGAGAAATAATAGACTCTAGGATCACTGGGGATCAACAGAAGAACAATCAGCATAGAATTTTCCAAGTGGTTGTAAATTGTTGTTTTCTTCGGATAAGACAAATTATAAAGGTGAGTCAACGTTTCTTGGTCGATGCTAAATATTCACAAGATAAAACATCTATTTTCGTTTACAACTTGGTGTAACAAAGACAGGCCATTTTTTACATTTTGCCAAAATATAGAGTATTATATATCATTGGAAAGGTATTTTTAAATGTAAAATAATGCTCTTTATTTGAAGTGTCTATCTCTTTTGGTTAAAATTTAACAACCATTTGAAATATCCTTACTTCACAATCACGTGATACCATAATTTCGACAAAAAACGTTTATCTTTTCTACATGACACCATAATTTGGAAAAAAAAACTGTATATCTTTATAACCTTTATTACACATATCCACATAAAAATTACTGCACAAGTACTCTAAGGTCCCCTGCTCTGTAGTCCTCAAGGAGCCGGTACACATAAACAGCTGTGTCCCCATCGTAAATGATATTGAAATACTCAGGATAACCAGGCACCTGAAATTATGTTAAAATAAATTATTTTTTGGTTATTGTATCCTTTTTTGGCATTATATAAAGTTGAATAGCTAAATGTACAGCAAGCAGATTATGTAAAGGACTTTCTAGAAGAATGATTTCATTTGTTACACTAAAAGTCTATTATAAAAATATACATTTATTTTTGAAAAAAAGAGTAAATAATAAGCAGACTGAATGTTAACTTAAAATACATGTTAAAATTTAGTCACCGTACAGCAAGAGTTAGTTATGCAGTAAGTAGTTTTATTTTAGCACTGATTAAAGGTTTAAGTAAACAGAGAACACCAGTTATGTAAAGAATACCGTAAACACTTGTTTAAATGCCCTTGAATAGTTTTACGTTCCACAGGTATGGGGGAGTTTAAAGATGACTGTACGCTTCCTGTGTTGTCGATAGTTTTAACACTGAAAATTACCTGTGAGATAACTTTACCCTTCCACCAGCTGCTTTCACCATCTTCAATAAAGCGATGGCTAATGGTTTTGCTGGTAAGAATTGGCAGATCAGGGTTGGGATCATGAGATGTATCAACGGAGAAGGCGTGTCTTACAAGCTTCTTGACATTACATGCTATTTCATCAATAGTCAAAATGCGCTTGACGTCATTTACTTTCTTTGAAAGTAGATACAAGTTCTCTTTATTCTGTGGGTCTTGTTTCAGAACATGCTTCCTAAAGTTTAATTGAGCTTTAAGAGCTTCCATTCTTTCCTTTTTGGTACTTATCTCTTTCAGGGCACTATCAACCTCATTCTCAGTCTGCCACAGACCGTAATAAATCATCTTCTGCGTGTACCCTTCTAGCCGATTCAGTCGCCTATACTCAGCTGCCTCTGCTTCACGAATAGACTCTTCAACCTTTCTCCTTTGATTGACTTCAATTTCTTCTGTCCTTCTTTTGTAATTTGCTCTCACCAAAGAAACATTCTTCATTGCTTCTTGAATAAGCGTGTTCTTTTCAAATTCGGTTTTTCTTTCCAGCCATTGTTTGGTTTTATTTGCCGAGAACATAACGAAAGCTTCTGAAGCTAACACTGATACATTTGGCTTCATCCTAAGTAAAGTGTCCAGATAACCAAATACCGATTCCGCAAATTTGTTGTGTTTGGCAGCTCCAGATGTTCTTTGTCGCATTTCATCAGTTACATTTTCCCAGCAACCACCAGGCAAGTGGTCAGCGAAAATCCTTTTGCATAACTGACTGAGCGCTGGCAGCATGATATTCAATCATACTGCAACCTTGTCATCATATACCCAATCTGCCAATAGAGATTCCAACAATGGATCTTGTTTTACAAACGTCTTCTCACCGAATGGAAGAATTGTCCCTTTCATGAAGCTAGGTATATCATTCAATGCTTCGTCAAAGAAGTTCATAAGTTCTAAGTAATGTTTGTTCATGTCTAAAATGTGAACAGTTTTATCTTCAAGGAGGCACCACAATGGCACAGTGATGAGTTTACTAATTAAACCAAGAGCTTTCACTTCACTCAAATACCATGGCACTTTGATGTCATGAAGCACTGCTTTCAGCAGCTTGTTTGTCTGATTTCCTTTGAGAAATTCCTGAATCTGGTCTTTCATAAAGAACACACCAGTAGCGCTCTCAAAAAGGATATTAAAACGGTTCCCGTGAAATTCTTCAAGAGGAATGCTTTTCATGTCATTATCCTTCAAAACCGGCTTCATATATAAATTAAAGTCATTGAACTTGCCAGATTTTTCATCTGCTCCTCTTGCCAAAGCTTTGCAGGCTGTTCTTATTAATCTTGCTGCACCTGACTCTGATTTTTTTAAAAATGATTTGTCAAATATTGGAGGTTCATTATTGAAGTTCGCGTTTTCAAGTTCAATCAAGCTAGCGTTACAGGTTTCAGCGAAATGAACCAGGCTGTGGAGCCCACAGAAAAAATTCAGGAGAGTACTAACACTTGTTTGCTCAGCTTGGCTTAGCTCATTCCAGTTCTCCACCAATTCAGGAAGCACCTCTGACCGTAGCTCTTCTAAGAGTCTGTTGAACTTTTTTTCTGTGCTAGCTCTATCACTCATAGTAGCTGAAATCTTCAACAAAATGTTCTTAGCTGTATGGTTTGCCTCTTCACTTCTCTCTTCTATATCCGCCAAAATGTTTTGAAAGACATTCAGGGTATGTTGTGCAGATTTAGTCTCAAGTTGTCTCATCCCAAGTACATACATAGTACCTTCCTCATCAGAGACGTGGTATCCCGAGTATTTAACACCAAACTTGGAAGTTTCATCAGTGTATAATGTTAAGTTTGGCTTATTTGGAATAACCTCGCTCAATTGTTTTTGTGATAGAACAAGCCTCTCTACATTCATGTTTAGAATGGTAGACCTAGCAGGCAGTTTCTCACATTTTTTTCCTACTAGCTTAAGCACAGATTCAATGGCAGGTGTAACATTCTGAGCACTAATATTCAAAGAAAGAAGTGTGTATATACATTCTCGTAGTTCATAACTATACTTGCCCTCAAAATTGTCATAAAAAGTTACAGTGTCTGAATCATTAATAATGTCAGCAAGCCAATCACGTTCTTCAATGGTATTTGACAGATCTTTTCTACTGGTTTCAAGTTCAATCTCCTTTTCAAGTTCTTGGCGTGTAAGCTCACTTCTCAAGTCTTTAATTTGCCCAGACATTTGTGCAACAGTATTATATAAATTATTGATTCTTTTCAAGTAGCGAGTATTTTGAAGTCTTATTCTTTTCAATAGTTGATCTTTATTATTTAATCTGCTTTGAAGAACATTTTTCTCCAATTTCTGTGCTTTAATTGCACTTCTAAGTTTCAAAACAGTTTTCTTAGGTATTTTACTCTTTCTGAGTTCTGTCACTGTTTCGATTAGTTCCTGTTTTTCCTCAGTAAGTATTTTTGTTTCAAGAGCCAAGTCAAAACTAACAGTTCTGTATGAACATTCATGATGATCATCATTTGAGGAGCATGGCAATTCACCTTGTTTTTCATTAGGTTCTAGAGTTCTAAATTGAGGAAATGGTATTTCTGACCTTAAAAAATTATCAAAGGCTTCTTTACTTTTTTTTGAATTCTTGTTTTTTTGAAGTTTTCTGTATGTTTCCTTGCATTTCTGTACACATTTTTTATACGCAGCTTCTGAAGCTTTAAAAGATGTAGGGTGCTTTTCACATAACCATTTGGCAATTTCAGTTTGAGTTTTGTTTTTTAGTTTTAATTCATTAATTAAATCAAGGTTAGTTGCTGCCATCTTGAATATTTCTCCTCTTTCGATTGAAAACTGGTGAGGATGAGGGCTATTAGACATTTGCAACGTGAAACGACTAGCGAGGGGAAGCGAGAAGCGAGGACGTGAAGCGAGTAAATTTGAGGGGTCGTTTCAACAGTATAAGTGCATGCCGTATTGGAACGAAAATATAAATGCCATAATTTGCTTTGTTTTTGTAACAATTGTTACAGGATCTTATTAATCTATCTGTGTGTATTATCGACTCTACTGGTTAAAATGTAAATTATAACTTGAAGTCATTATCAATGAAAATGGATTTTTACTCTTATAAACGTTTAAGCAGACGATGATATACACGGCATGACACATGGGTCGCGTTTGGAGACAATAAGGCCAAGGTGAAGAAAAACTCGATGCATGTTTTATGTCCTTAGGTTTTCAAATGTTATTAAAGTATCATTCAGGATCATCTGAAGAACATATACCCAGTACAAGTGGCCAATACACAATCAACGTTGAGCATGCAATATATGCCAAATACCAATTTTGTTACATAATAAGTCCGATATCCTTCCTTCTGCAAACGAGTTTTGCACAAACACGTACAGATTTTGATAAAAAATTTCGTCGCTGTCGCCAGACAGCGCTTACGCACTTGTACGTTTTCAGTTCAGCTATTGCATGCTCAACGTTGATTCTATATCGGCTGATATACCGGTTCAATCGTACGGCTCTGCGTCTGTCGTCTCATACCTTTCTTTGCAACTGTGCTCCTGAAAAGGGTGTCATAACAGGATATCTGTTAGCATAAATTTTGTCGGCCAGTAAGCAACAGTCGCGCGGAATAGGTAGTTCGTCGCCAATTCTTTCCATCAGCATAAACTGTTGTGCATCATTTAGATGGCCAAGAAATCCCGTTTCTATATGTCTTATCTTCCCTATATTGTCTATAACCACCTGAGAATGAATGCAATGATAATGCCTATGTCCGGAGTAAAACTGGTGATATGATGATTCTGATTGATAATAATTTAATAAAATTTGAAAACTAAAGGACATAAAACATGTTCTTCACCTTGGCCTTATTGTCTCCAAACGCGACCCATGTGTCATGCCGTGTATATCATCGTCTGCTTAAACGTTTATAAGAGTAAAAATCCATTTTCATTGATAATGACTTCACATTCTGGGTGCTGTGGTCTCGTTTTGGGGAGGCTGCGTTTTTGGTACGTGGCATTCCCTGTTTGATATTATTTTTGCTTTTTTGTTTTCAAGTTACAATTTACATTTTAACCAGTTAGAGTCGATAATACACACAGATAGATTTATAAGATCTTGTAACAATTGTTACAAAAACAAAGCAAATTATGGCATTTATATTTTCGTTCCAATACGGCATGCACTTATACTGTTGAAACGACCCCTCGAATTTACTCGCTTCACGTCCTCGCTTCTCGCTTCCCCTCGCTAGTCGTTTCACGTTGCAAATGTCTATTAGACATTTGCAACGTGAAACGACTAGCGAGGGAAGCGAGAAGCGAGGACGTGAAGCGAGTAAATTTGAGGGGTCGTTTCAACAGTATAAGTGCATGCCGTATTGGAACGAAAATATAAATGCCATAATTTGCTTTGTTTTTGTAACAATTGTTACAGGATCTTATTAATCTATCTGTGTGTATTATCGACTCTACTGGTTAAAATGTAAATTATAACTTGAAGTCATTATCAATGAAAATGGATTTTTACTCTTATAAACGTTTAAGCAGACGATGATATACACGGCATGACACATGGGTCGCGTTTGGAGACAATAAGGCCAAGGTGAAGAAAAACTCGATGCATGTTTTATGTCCTTAGGTTTTCAAATGTTATTAAAGTATCATTCAGGATCATCTGAAGAACATATACCCAGTACAAGTGGCCAATACACAATCAACGTTGAGCATGCAATATATGCCAAATACCAATTTTGTTACATAATAAGTCCGATATCCTTCCTTCTGCAAACGAGTTTTGCACAAACACGTACAGATTTTGATAAAAAATTTCGTCGCTGTCGCCAGACAGCGCTTACGCACTTGTACGTTTTCAGTTCAGCTATTGCATGCTCAACGTTGATTCTATATCGGCTGATATACCGGTTCAATCGTACGGCTCTGCGTCTGTCGTCTCATACCTTTCTTTGCAACTGTGCTCCTGAAAAGGGTGTCATAACAGGATATCTGTTAGCATAAATTTTGTCGGCCAGTAAGCAACAGTCGCGCGGAATAGGTAGTTCGTCGCCAATTCTTTCCATCAGCATAAACTGTTGTGCATCATTTAGATGGCCAAGAAATCCCGTTTCTATATGTCTTATCTTCCCTATATTGTCTATAACCACCTGAGAATGAATGCAATGATAATGCCTATGTCCGGAGTAAAACTGGTGATATGATGATTCTGATTGATAATAATTTAATAAAATTTGAAAACTAAAGGACATAAAACATGTTCTTCACCTTGGCCTTATTGTCTCCAAACGCGACCCATGTGTCATGCCGTGTATATCATCGTCTGCTTAAACGTTTATAAGAGTAAAAATCCATTTTCATTGATAATGACTTCACATTCTGGGTGCTGTGGTCTCGTTTTGGGGAGGCTGCGTTTTTGGTACGTGGCATTCCCTGTTTGATATTATTTTTGCTTTTTTGTTTTCAAGTTACAATTTACATTTTAACCAGTTAGAGTCGATAATACACACAGATAGATTTATAAGATCCTGTAACAATTGTTACAAAAACAAAGCAAATTATGGCATTTATATTTTCGTTCCAATACGGCATGCACTTATACTGTTGAAACGACCCCTCGAATTTACTCGCTTCACGTCCTCGCTTCTCGCTTCCCCTCGCTAGTCGTTTCACGTTGCAAATGTCTATTAAAGCAAGATTAGGCGAGTGTTAGTATAAAACCACAACCAGTCAGTAAAACCTCTCTTATTCAATCACTTTTAGTCCTTAATGAAAACCATTGAACTAACATAATCTCTGTCATACGAGTTATTAAAAAAATAACAGAAGATATTCGAGTTTGTGATGTACATAACATCAGTCAGTTATTGTTTTTATCATGAGAGACATACGTCAGATGTGCAATATTTTTGTATGTGTGTAAAGGTAATATATGGACAAAAAAGTGATCCTAGAGAGGCATTACTTTATCTTGTGTTACAATTTAGTAAGAAAAGAGCAGATATATGTAAGCTTTCACCATTATTACAACAAGAATTTAAGAAAAGCAGTTTCAGACAGGAATATATAGTTATACACTAACAGAAACTAAGTATACTGTATGATTTCAGATTAATGCATGCAGTTCTTATCAAATAAAGCAGTTTCATGAAATTTCAGGAATAAGAACTTCCATGCAAATGCATACTACATGTAATATAGGCAAGCATCTATCCTAATGTATACACAAGAGGAAATTGTCTGTTATTTAAAAGTCAAAGAAGGGTCATAACTAAAAAATGATAAAAGTTATTTTAGTCTTTGGTAAGCTGTGTACCAAGTTTCAATAAGAACATGTATTGAGTTATTTCCAAGGCTGAAATAAAAAATGCTAAGATGATGCCAAAGATATCACATGTATTCTTTGAAAAGCAGGCAAGCTAAATACAGGGATGCTAATATAAGTACACAACATGTAGTACACTAATGTTAGTGAACTACAAGCTCTAATATACATGTAAGCAAACTCTGACAAACCTTATTGAGTGCAAGATGCAAATGGCTGATCTCAACTTTTAATATCTCAATCTCCTCCCGAAGACGCCTTGCAGTTGGGCAATTTCCGTCACACTTACTGGCCTTATCAGCTGTGTCCTTAGTTTAATAAAAATGTTGTATTGAAAAGACATGTAAGTGGGAATATCATTTCCAACAACATACTCTAATATAGTAGAGCAAAATGGTACAACATTAAATGGAAAATATTTGTTTGATATTTATTAAAATTATATATATAAAGACAGAACAGAAATATTCTTTAAGTTTGTTTCAAAGCTTTGTACCAGATTTTGTAATCACTGTTTATGATAGATTATTAAATACTTACATTGATTTCCTCAACAAGAGATGGTGGTAGCCGTGAAATACCCCAAGAACTGGTGCTTACAGTTGATCTAGAATCATCGTCTGACTGCAACCATAACAATGTTCATGTAATTTTTTTTTAAAGTTAACAAAATTTTACCTTAAAAGTTTAAATATTCAATAACTTTAAGTTGATTTTTTGTAATATCAGCATTCTCATTTTATGTTGTTAACAGTGATGATTTGTTGTAATATGAACGCCAATTATCTATTTGAAAATTATATTTTGAACACATACCTGGTTAGACTGATCACTGAAGAGTGACACTGAGTCTGATGTTGTATGGCTGCTGCTTGGTGGTATGCACTGACTGGTCGGCGCCCACTGGTGTCCGTCCGGGTTGCCACAATAGCACAATTTGACAATTTCCTGACAACAATGTTAATGCAAAAATTTAAATAAAAATGTCAACAAAATTTTACCTTAAAGCTTAATATTCAAAAACTTTCAGTTGGCTTTTAAATATCAGAAAAGGTTTTTTAGTACTAGTAGTGCATCATGAAGATTTGTTTTATTATGAACACAAATTTTTGAATTACTAGGCCACATACCTCGTCAGACTGGTGAATATCACTGGCCTGACTCTCCGTTTCTATTTCAGCTTCTGACTGTGAGGTCAATTCACTATAAATTAGTATAAAAGCTATAAGCATTGAGACAAAAAGTATCCAGTTAATTCATATATAGATATGAAAACTGAGCAAAGTAACAATTGATTAAATTTTCAGTTCACCTAACCACAAAGTAGTCAAAATAGAGGGGTTTTTTTTCAAGACAGACATAAATTGTCAAATTTTTCTCATTTTTAATTATAATTCTATGAAAACAATCATTGCATTTTATAATGTTTAATTTATTACAGTCACAAGTGCAATAAGTTTCAACAACACTAACAATTCATTAAATCAATGAGAATAAATCATATCCGATTCCATGCAGTATCCGATTTACGGCCACTTTCCAGAAAATAATAACTTCCGGTTTATACCAAACACTTTGAACCGCTAGCGGCAATCGGCGGCAATGAATTCTGCCATAAAATTGGGCTAAAAGTGTTTCAAAAGCATTGTTATATCCACCAAACACTGTGCATAGAAGTGCAACGACCTATAAACATAAATACCTTACCATGATAATTAGCCTTCATTTCTTCCTTCGTAAAAATTCCGGTGATTGAAAATAACGAAAATCAAAATTCACTTACCGATTGTCGGACATATTTTCTTCACGGAAATGATGACGTCTACACATAAATAACTACGTATTGTGGGTATTTGCACAACTTTTTGACATGAGGTTCTACAGAGCCTCGCTTACATTCCCGCAAAATGACGTACCTGTCAAGGTCGATCGTTATTTTCAATGGATAAATAAGACATCTCAGTTATACTCTTAGAGTAAAAAAACGACTTTCATAAGCACATAAGGTATTTATCTTCCTATTTCAAACAAAAAATAATAAGATATTCCATTAAGAAAGTGTTATTTCAACCCGAAGAAAATCATTGTTTACAATGGTGACACATAGGCGGCGCCTCGCTCTTAACCTGTGCTGACGTCGTTACTTGGTGTCCGTTATTGTCATTAATTAGATTTACAGTACAGTACACGCCATTACCGTAGAAGGCTTGTCGGCCACTGCCCCATCATCATTTTCCGACCGCCTTATCAAAGTAAAAATAGATAATCACTTTAGCGGCATTTAATTTTTGAGAAGTCGGAACCAGATCTACATTCTCAATAGTTTTTGTGAAGATGACTGACGGTGTCTGTGGCCCCCTTTATGTATGTAAAGACGACGGAGTACGAACTGTCTTATGTACGAGGGCATATCTACTATTCTGCCATCTGGTGGTTACCTCCCTTTTGAATTGCTTGCGCCATTTGTAAACATTTAGAGTTTTCACGTACCTGGTAACAATAAATGCTATTACGACCCAAATAGGTGTGTAACTAGGATTTTCATCATGATTATGATAGTTGCAAGTTTAGTCTTACTATTTACACTTTGAAGGTATACCGATTTTACAGGTTGACATTTAAATGTCTAGAGTCCTACATTGTAGTTAGTCTCAATAATAAGACTACAAACGCAGACCCATTTTACATACGGACATTTTATAGTTATCTTCGCTCGGAGGCTGGATAGCGCCTAGTAAAAAATATAACGATATTCACCAGCTGAGTACAATTATTTGGAGTAATATATATGCAAAGAAAAAGATGGTGTGTCTTGCATCTGTGCTACAGTTTAGCCTGATTAATTTGGCGTTTCATTGTGACCCCTTTCACAGATCTGATATTTTATAACTGTCACACCTATAAAATATCAGCCTATAAATTCGGTTTGCCTTCGAAGTCGAAATAGTTAGACTAGCTACAGTTCTACAAAGTCAAAGGTGTGACAGTCAGATCTGTGAAAGGGGTCACACTGAAACGCCAAATGAATAAAGACTGACGGATGTGTCGTGCCTGCTGGGCTTTAGGGCTGCAGTTGACCCCCCTCCCCAGCCAAGTCCGCAAATCTATACATTTTTGCTCGAGCTGGTACTTTTGTCCTCGTTAATAATAGACACAGTGACAGTGTATTCTCTTATCACATAAGTGAACATTTAGTATTTACATATCTATGTCTTGTATTAAAGATTGTGTATTTGACATTGTTTTTGTTGCCACCTGAACACTTTGCAGTTGCAAGTTTGGAGAGATGGTGAAATATGATGCTGGAAATTGTACCATTTCATAGACACAGATCAATTTTTTTCCTGTCTGGAGGGAACACCCCTCCCTGACCCACCCCAAGTCAGCCCCCCAGACATGCCTTCTCTGTATCTGCCAGTGCATACCCCAGTCATTTAACCTCCCAAAATTGTAAATGATTTCACCTCCATGACCAGTCACCATGATGACAGAACATGTTGCATGCACTTCAAAACAGAACGTTTAGAAATTATTCAGTTAATGTTAAAAGACTTTGATGCGAATTTTCAAGCTTTTTAGAATGTTTTGAAGAATTTTATGATATAGATGTAATTAATAAATTGTTTCACTAATTAATTTTGCATATTTTATTATATTAATATGTTGTTGGTGTTCTATTATTTCTATATAAATATTTGCCGTCACATTTGATGCTAGCCACAGGGACCTGGCAGCTCCCATAGATACTTATACATTTGTATATTGAAACAAAAGATTAAACTTTTTTTTCACTATACACCTATATGCAGATTGTGTTAGAATTGGCAGTTTAACATTCAATCATTTATACTGTAAATTTGTATACTCAAAGCCTGAATTCTGATTGACCATCCCAACATTAAACACTGCTCTGTAACATGAAAAAGAAATATTCTTAGATGACCCACCAAGAAGATGTTGTGTACCAATTTCAGGGGAGAAAAATGTAAATAAGAAAGATATATGTAAACAAGAGAAAATTGCTGTGTATATAAACTCAGACCATGTTTCTGTAACTATGTTATTTTAAGTTTTGTACTAAATTTTCAGGAAAGCATGCATCTTGTAGTGTCATCTCAACCATTTTCACATCCTGCTCTGCCTGACAACTGCTGCTCTGAAGCCAAATATTCTGCAGCTGCATGGAAAACACATTGGTATGTGAGTTAACTTGCTTAAAAACAATTGAAGACTTGTTTCTCTTTCATTTCGGAATTGATATAATGCATTATGTTACATGTGTAGCAAGTTTGATGGTGATTTTCAGAACAAAAATAAATATACATGGTCTTATTTGCAGTGTTGTTTGGTCAAAGCCACCCCGGTCAATAATCCCAAAGTGGTCAATATATGGCCGATTGCTGGTAAAATGAATATTTTGTGATCACTTTTGGTTGTCTTAATATGAATAATGAATTAACAATTCAAATTGATAGCATTAAGAATAAAAAGTAAAGTTCAGCTAGATCTCCTGGTCAATACCTCCAAAGTGGTCAATATTATATATACATCAGTATTGGTTGTTTCATCTAGCCACTCTCTATGTCACATTGTGGTTAATTGAAAATTTTCTCCCATTGTGGTCAATACTCAGTCTGGTCAATTGAATATTTTGCGATATTTTTTTGTATGTTTTGATGCAAAAAATGACTTAATTCTCCAATGTGGTAAAATTTATAATTGATGAAATAAGGGTAATGTACAATAGGGATGTAATCGATTCAAACAATATCGATATATCAACGATTAAACACTTTCGATTCGATATCGATTGCCATTTTGAAAAATCGTATATCGAATAATGTTTTACCATGCAATGATCTACAGTTTCACGTTCGAAAATTCCATCAAAACTCAATGAGATATAAACAATCACTTTACCCAAAGTTCCGTGTTTTTCTAACGAATGATTTAATTTAATGAAATGAGGTCTCATTGGCAAAAATATTCAGCACTGCAAGGGTTGATATATATTATAGACTAGAACCATATGTTTAGTACAAATAAAGTCAAGAGATTTGGTAGAATATGTAGTCAGTGACTTTTTACGCCCATGTATCGATATATCGCTGTGTCGTCGATATTTCTAAATCGATATATCGATACAAAAATTTTAATCAATTACATCCCTAATGTACAATTAAATCTACCCTTTGGAGGTAAATGTAAGTCAATTTTGACTGTTTTGTCTGTTCCCTCTATTGTTGTATATACTGGTCAATTGATGGTCAGTTGAATATTATTTTTAGTGTAATATTCACTTTTAAATTCAAATACAGACATAAGTACTTTCTTTTTTCCTAAATCTGTAAGCTAGCAATTTCCTTACTATTATTATTTTAAAAGTTGTATAGTATTTTCTTACGGTGTTGCTTATAAACATGAATACTCTGAGGAACTTTTCTATAACATTATTTGATAGAAAAATCTTGTTTTCCTGGAATGTCCACGTAATTTTTTTCTGTGTAAACATAAAGTCCAGTGAAGGTGATGTAAACTTGAAAGTTCATTGAAAGTGATATATATTATGTGTAAGTTGCAATGCTGAAAATTTTTTCTTTTTATTTTCAGTAAATTACAAGTGAATTGTTTGACAATGTAGCAGACATGGAGGGATTCTGTTCGCAGCTAATTTCAGAAAAAAAACAACAATTGGTGTGTCTTTCCAGGTACCTAATCATGTTGTTTCAAAAAACATTATGACCTATACATGAGAATTTTACTCACAACAAATAAAAGTAGTGATTTTTAGAGGTAACGTTCGGCAGAACTTATGCCATGGTGGTTTGTCTGTTGATTTGTCCGTACATCTGTTCGTAAACTTTTCCTTTGTAACACTGTACAGGTCAAAATTTTCAAATTTGACTATCATGAAACTTTCTCAGAAGGTTGCCTCCAATATGTAGGGGGTTAGTGGGTCAAAAGTCAAGGTCACAATGACCTCGGTTAGCTTTTCCTTGATAGCACTTTGCATGTAACAATTTTCATTCAGCTTTCATCAGACTTGCTCAGAATATTGCCTGCAACATGTAGATGATCCCTTTCTTTTTTTGGGTGAGTTGGTCAAGGTCACTGTCAATATTTTAAAAAAGCTTGAAAAAATTGCTACTCATACCCTGTGTCATGCACAACACCATGTTCGAATGTGGGACATCTTGGGTCAGAAACTAGGTCACAAGGACAAATCATATAAAAACCTTGTGTATGCATTTGAGTTTTCATTTTTCATTTGATTTTCATGAAACTTTGTCAGTATGATCCCCTTGATGAAATTTAGGTCGAGATCAAATATCGGTCATCTGGGGTGGAAAACTAGGTTACCCAGTCAAATCATAGAAAAACCTTGTGTATGCAATAGAGGTTGCATCTTTAGCTCACCTGAGCTGGCTCAGGGTGAGCTATTAGGATCGATGAATGTCAGTTGTCCGTCCCCACTTAGTTCGTTAACACTCTATTGGTCACATTTTTGCCTCAATTGTCATGAAACTTGGTCAGGATGTTTGTCCCAGTAATTACTCAGACGAGTTCAAATATGGGTCATCTCGGATGAAAAACTGGGTCACATGACCTTAAAATAGAAAAATCTTGTTAAGGCTCTAGAGGCTACTGTTTCTGTCCAAATACACTGGCAATTTGTCAAAAAGGTTGTTTGGTTGATTTCTAGCTCAAGTTTTAATATGGGTCACCTGGGGTCAAAAACTAGGTCACACAGCCCAAATATGGAAAAACCTTGTTAACACTCTAGAGGTAACATTTGCAGCCCAGATATCCTTGAAATTTGTTGGAAAGGTTGTTAAGATAATTTCTAGCTCAAGTTCGAATATGGGTCACCTGGGGTCAAAAACTAGGTCACACAGCCCAAATGTGGAAAAACCTTGTTAACACTCTAGAGGTGACATTTTCAGCCCAAATATCCTGGAAATTTGTCAGAAAGGTTGTTTTGATGATTTCTAGCCCAAGTTTCAATATGGGTCATCTGGGGTCAAAAACTAGGTCACACAGCTCAAATATGGAAAAAGCCTTGTTAATATTCTAGAGGTAACATTTTTAGCCCAAATATCCTGGAAATTTGTCAGATAGGTTGTTAAGATGATTTCTAGCTCAATTTCGAATATGGGTCATCTGGGGTCAAAAACTAGGTCACACAGCCCAAATGTGGAAAAACCTTGTTAACACAGTAGAGGTAACAATTTTCAGCCCAAATATCCTGGAAATTTGTCAGAAAGGTTGTTTTGATGATTTCTAGCAACTTTGTTAAAAGCAGTTGTACTCTGGTGAGCGATAAAGGGCCATCATGGCCCTCTTGTTCCTTGTATCTTCATGGAACTTTGTTAGTATGATTGTCTTGATGAAATGTAGGTGGAGTATGAATATGGGTACTCTGAATTCAATAACTAGGTCACCCGGTTGAAAACCTTGTGTATGCCATACAGGTGACATTTGCAACCAAATCATCATGTAAATCGATCAAAAGTTATGCCTTGTCAAGGTCAAACAGAATGTTTGTGTTTATGATATAAAGTTTAGAGTTGGAAGTTTGGTCACATATTGTCATAAGTCGCAGACCCACGTGAGCGATAAAGAGCCATCTTCAGGCCCCCTTGTTTCATAGAAATAGAAAAGAAGAAAGAAACAAGTCCAGCCTTGAACAACTACACACATTCGGAGCTATTAGGATCATTCACTGTCTGGCATGGCCCTCTTGTTAATTATCTCTCTTAGTTAAATTGTCTCTTCCGTTAAATATTTCATGTAAAGATTTTGCTTCCATTTTTATTCTAGCTGAAATAGCTCATATAGTGTCTGCAGAAGATGAGTCTAACTTCACTTACTATAATATAAGCACATGGGTCACATTTGACCAGCAATCATCAGGAAAAATTTAAAAATAATTATCTTCATGATATCAATGCCAATTTTGAATGTGGGTCATAATGGTCGCTATTATCACTTCTTCTGTCATCTGATTTGGTGCTTCTGTAGTCAAATCATTAATAGGTTGAACATTTTTCTCTCAAAACAGTAACAGTAACTGGTTCTAAAGTAAAACAGTACTTCATAGAATTAAATGTTGACCAAATAAGATACAGCATGCTCTGATGAGCAACATATTGCCAACTGAGTCTCATGTTATCATAGCATGTATTGTTCAACTTTCTTTCTACATACATTCTCTTATTACCACATATTATTTTTTTTCATTTCAGGAGCCATTGTCATATCGTGGGAGTGAAGAAAGTTCCTAAATATTGTTTAGAAAGACAGTCGTGTTTTAGAAGTTAGCAGCAAAATGAACTGAAACTTTAAGCTTGTCAATAATTTAACGTACAACAAAAGTGTGAACAAATACATTTCAGATTTAAGAGGCAGATGCAAGAATGATATGTTTTAATTAAGTATCTAGTTAGGTATGCTTTGTATGAACTTTAATCTTTGAAATGCCAATACTACAATAAGTCTGTTTACAAAATTTAATTCCTGTAATATTAACCTATAACTCACTAACAGTTTTTGTGTCGCCCTTTAGGAATATTTGCGACCATTAAAAACCGTATATACAGTCGCAAATATCGAAATTACAAAACAGTTATTCCTATATTTTATTCTTATATTTTTGCTATAACTTTGCCAAATCTTAAGATGTCTTTATCAAACTTTCAAAATTGATTGCTTATGTCAAAAGGGTTGTGATGCCGCCAATTTTGTAGGTCAAGGTCATATTTAACAGAGTAATGCCCCTTTTAGTACTTAGATTTTGTCACAAAAACTTAATGTTGGCTATAACTTTGCCATTTCTTAAGATTTCTTCATCAAACTTTCAAATTGTATTGCTTATGTCAAAGGGTTGTGATGCCGCAAAATTTTGTTGGTCAAGGCCATATTTGACAGAGTTATGCCCCTTTTTGTACTTAGATTTTGTCAAAGAATTATTGGTTATTCTGACAAAGTGTAAGAGGGCGACACAAGTGTTTTACTGAACATTCTAACACAAGCGGCTGCTTTTCATATATAAACATATAGGGAAAAGCCTGTATTTAATTAAACGATAAAATACAGCACGTTTTTCCAAGGACGACGTGCCGTAAATGACGTAACGACGTGACGTATGTAAACAAGCGCGTCCAATCGTATCTCGCGTTTTAAGGTTACTGTGATGAACTACTACGCGTTAAATAAAGTTCGGGATTGTTTTCAAAAAAAATTACGTGTTAGAATCGAAATAATAAATTGTTCCCTATATTTTATTGTTGAATAAAATACAGTCAGTCATTTGGATGCGAAAAATTAAATCACTCGTGCTACGCACTCGTGATTTAATTACTACGCATCCAAATTCCTGACTATATTTTATTCAACGATAAAATACAGGGAGGCATTTATTATTTCTTAATCCATCTAGCCTACACCTACAGACCATAATATATCTTGCTTAACTGGGTTGAAACGAACATGAAAGAGCGTCTACGGCCGACCCCAGTATTTTTATTGAAGAAATAGAGGGTTAGGCTTGTCCCTTTTAGGCTAGCCCTACCTACAAAAACAAATTTAACTAATTAGTGGTATTCAATTTTTTATAAATTGTAAAGCATTTGATTGGATTATACATGAGGGCAAAATGTAAGTGAACGAAATGTAGTGTGTGTTATAGTATAGAATAAAAAACATTAAAAATGACAACTTTGGCAATTGTTGTTTGTTGAATGTATCTAAATTTTGAGTTTGCTTGATTAGGTGTGTTTTACTTAAATGTTTCAAACTAATATTATCAACTGGTGTCTAGTGGGCAAGGTATATGAAGAGGTTTAGTCTGTCTGTAACTCTCAATATATGTTAGAAGTGCCATAATTGACAGCATAAAGGGAAAAGCCTCGTCTTTTCAGGCAATGGCAATTTGAGAATGTGAGTGTTTGGCGGACAAGGCTCTGCAATCCTTAGTGCCTGTCGTCACATTATATTTGTGACACGGTGCCTTGGGTGCGCTGTGGGTCTTATGTCAGACACTCGCATTTCCAAATTCATTGACAACCACATGGAGTGTACAGACAATTTTAGAACAGCACATCCGTTGGTCACATTGAGCAGATAATACACTGCATCAATAGTCCAACTACTTTATGTAGTATACAATTTTGCAGTTGATGAACCAGATCCCTTACACAAGAAATAAGTAACTGCATTTACTTCTTAAAGTCATTGTCTGTCTGCAGTTTGTACCATGCATACTCTGCATGCATACTCTGCATGCATACTCTGCATGCCTGAAGCAAAATATGTACAACCATAAAGAACAGGTATTCTGTAATTGCAGGTCTGAAGACTATACCATGCATAGTCTGCACGTCTGCAGACTATACCATGCATACTCTGCATGTCTGCAGACTATACCATGCATAGTATGTAGGGCTGCAGACTATACCATGCATAGTCTGCATGCCTGCAGCAAAGTATGTGCACACAGCTGCAGTTAATAAAGTGTATCATTGTGTATCTTGCATCAAAATGTTCAGCTGTTTGACATGTTAAACGGGTAGACAATGTGAAGACACTCGCAGCTCTTGTTTACTAAAACAAGACATTTTACACTTGTGTTGCAAGCTGCAGCATAACAATAATATAGAGCACACCTCTTCCATACCTGCAGTCAATGAATACTGACTTAATACAATCACCTTACAACAACTATTGAATCTTACTTAAAAGGAAGTTATGTAAGGTCTGCTTTCACTTTGTTTAAACATTGTTCCAAAGATAAGGTGCATAAAACTGCAAAACAACAACTTTAACCACGGGTTTCGTCTATTTTTCTTAATTACAAGATTTTTCTCCAAAAAAAAAGTAGCGTGTTTTACGTAATTGTTATGTTCGGGTAAATACAACGCGGTATTTTCATTATTTTATAAGTAAATTCGATATTCCATCCAAGTAAATTGGTTGCGACCCCTGCTACTGATCATATCTTTTTATGTGAGAAAGCTGGTAGTGTCTTACGGAGTATAGGACTCTTGTACTTGTTCTTTCCAGGAACGATAGTTAGGTAAACTGGCCGCCTGTATAAATGACCGCAGTTTGGTTGAAAGGTCGTTAAAATCATACATGTGCATTCTATACGGAAAAAAAGACCGGATGGGAATCACAAGACAGCTTCGATTATTTATCGCACGCGTATCGTTATGCCTTTTAATACTCTACATAATGTTGTTGATGTTGTTTAGGAACCCATCTTTAAAATAAGTATATAACGATATAAACATATAAATTATCTTATTTAGATGACATGTGTTGCAAGGAAGACACAGTTCTTGAGAACCTGATGGGTGAGTTGATGACGTATATTTTGTACGTTTTGGGCAAGATTTGTTATATGTATTTTTGTTTGATTAAGGAGTCGAACACTTGTAAGGCAACACTTATGTGTATTGGCAAGTAGTCAGATAATCTACGTGACAGGACAGTGAACCTTTATTAAACATTGTCAAAATAACCAATATAATTAAAGTATGTTTATGAAAAAGACTTGATAGTGCTCCGGTAGTGGCGCACGTGTATTCTTCGCTCGGTTCCACCTATCCTCCCGCTTTCCCTTTACTCGGGACAACCCATTCCTCAACAGTAGGCCATGTAAGATCCTCTAGTTTTATCTGGCGTAACAATTGATTCGGACAAAACTTTTCAACGTAGAATGATTCTTTAAAAAAAAGTATGTTGTTTATAGCCTTCTGAACTTAACAACAGCAGCTCGAGAACGTCAACATCACTAAGTTATTCTCATGAAGCAAGTTTAGTCAGCCTTAAGTAAACCAGAGGTTTTGGTTAATATGAAAAGTAAACAAAGCTTTCAACATATCCCCGTATGTACGTTCTTTTTATACAAAGGCACACTTGTTTGAAATATTTTTCTTTGCAGATCGGTCGAAAATTTACAAGCAAACAAACAAGCCAAAGAAAGTCGACACCAAAACAACATCTGAAACAGAAAAAATATTTGTGGAACATAATACTGTTGCTATCGTTGGTCCGGCCGGAAGTGGAAAGACTAGCCTGTCATTTGATTTGTTGTCTTCCTATGATCTTAGCAATGGGGAAGAAAACTTTCTTGTTGTCCTTGAACCAGAAGAATTGAAGTATGTCAAGTTCAGTCTGAGACCAGTGTTGATACTCAAGCTGTTACCTGGAATAGAATTCGACCTCGGCGAAGCACGCAGATGGTTCAGACAGTTTGACATACTGCAGGCCGCTGTACGCAAAAATAAGATAGCAGTCATTTCGATTATTGACTCAGATGTCTTCCGCATGTGGCAGTCCAATATGCCGAAGCATTCTCTCCTAGAACACGTTGTTTATATTGATGGTGACTCATCGAAGAAAAGAGCAGTCAGGACAAGGTAAATATTTTGTATCATTCCTATGAAATGCCAAGTCTTCATATATTCGAACATTTTATCATGTTTTTAAACATTGCTAAACCCTATAATTTAATTAATGTGACCAACTATTGATTAAAATCGCGAAATAAATGAATTGAAGACCTCTGTAATTCCATTTTGATATGCCTATGGAATATTTCTATAGTCAATCGGAGTGCTTTATAATTATGTATCCCAATATAATTGGAACCCAAAGCTTTGTTTTCAAGGAGGAGTTTTGGCAAGACTTGGAATATAGGCCCACGTGAGTGCCTTCGTATCACTTGTTTTACTGACTGGAAGAATAGTAGTGGCTTTCCTCTGTTGTCATTAATGAAGATGGAGTTTGCCCAAGCTAACTATCGGCAGGCCCTAGTTTCAGCTTTTGCGAGATGGAGATTCTATGTATGTCACTTGCCAAAGGTTAAACTTAAATATATAGTTAATGAATGCCGCAAATCATGACGGTATCAGCCTAGATTTGCAGTAGCAGTAGCAGTTGCATACTCTCCCGAACACCGAAACCAAGGACGTCATCATAGAATGTAGCGTTGACCTCTTTGGGAAGATCGAACACCAAGTAAATTATGAAAAAGAGACAGACAGTTGGTGACAGTTCACTTTCTTGAGGAACACCATGTCATTGAACAAATGTATGAATTAACGACATCTTGTGTTGATCAATAGTCTATACTTCATCGAACGCTCCCTGAAGGCCAATCCGAGATTCAAGTGTTACTTTGTTGTTGGAAAATATTTTTCATCTTGTTTGCAAGATGTGTAGTATAGTCTTCCGTGGAATGGTATTGGCTAAGGCGAGTCTGTTGGCTAAGCAGTATTTGGTTGGTGTCGAAGTACCAGTTCACTCGCTGACCAAAAATGTTCTCCATTTTTTAACAACAACTCTGGTGGGTATGACTAGTTGATTGCTTAATGCCTTACTTCGATCTTTTATTGTTTGAGGATGGGAAGCATGACCGCCTATCCTTCAAGTTGTTCCTGTTAGGATGCAACTACTTTTCTGTAAAAGGTCATAATTAATTTCTTTACAGTTACTTCTGAACTTACTACAAGTGGCACACAAACTGATCTCACAAGGTAAGTAAAATGTATAATAATGCTCTGGTATAATGTAAAGTATGCTAGTCTCTTTTAAATAAAGCAAGCAGGAGAGAAAGAGAATAATAAATGAAAGAAATAAGTTAGTAAAGTTAATGTCTGTTTGCATTGTACATCTTCTACATAGGCTTATATAGGAAAATCATTGAAAGTCTTTTTTGAAACTGCAATGTCTATAGCTTAGATATTTGGCATTTAGCATTTCCTAGTGGGCCGCTAACAAATTTATTTAACTATTTAACATAGGTTTCTATAGGTAGAACAGTGCACTGGTACTCATGTGAGCGATATAGGGTCATCAATGTTCTCTTATTTATATAGTAACTGAGCGGCTACACTGCAATGACAAAAAGGGAGAATATATGGACATCCTTGTCTATATCCACTCTTTATTTCAAAGGGTTCTGGTTACCGTTATTGATAATAGCGAAACAACCATAGTGAAACTTTTCCTAACATTTAGAAATGACATTATGCTATCAAAGACCTTTTTCAAATCTGCAAGAATTGTTGACTTGCAAATGTCCTGTTGTTTCATAAAGTATTCTAACATTTTCACCTACATAATATGTTTTTCATAAATTAGGTTTGTACATTAACCAGGTCTATAATTGAATTCATGACATTTTTAAGACGGTTACTTACATCGTTCGTAGCAATTTTAAAGTGAATATATATAAAAGCTAATCGGTCTCCAGTTAGAAAGTAGAAGTGATTCCTCTCCCTCTCTAAGTAATAAAAAAGTAGTCATTGCTTTTGTAAAGTTGTAAATTCGTTTATTTGATATACATAAATGATAGAAGATATAAAATAAAATTTAGATAATTTCTAAGTAATGGCCGAACCTTTTTTTATTTTATTGACGACTAAAAACATGCAGCAGAACCCAACTGCGTAATGACGATAACTAAGTTTGCAAGAAACAGGCGGACGAAAATCGGACGGACGAAAATCGGACGAATGTATTACACCGGTCTTTACACGTATTCCAGCTAGTGCCAAATATGTTCAGGCTAGCAATTAAAGTTCTGCTGCTTTTAATTTAGGCTTTCAGCTGAGCAAAGTAATAAATGAAAAAATAAATGAATTCAGCACTTTATATTTGTATTTCGTAGAGCGAATCATACATGTATAAATGGAAGGAAGGTCGGAGATTTATTTTCAAACGTATAAAACAATCAAAATAATATATTATGGCATAAGGTTGACAAAATATCGTAAATAATAGATTTTAAGAAAGAATTGAAGCCCTGGCTAAGCTGCACAATGAAAGGATAGACAACGCGAAGTTGCAGAAGCTATCAAAATGAGCTCAGAATGATGACCTGGCAAGTTGCAGAGAGTCTATCATCCCTAGCTTGAGAGAAATGAGGCGAAGTTGCACAACACTTTCTCTAACATAAAATATACTAATACAAAACAGATGCACCGAGTAAACGAACGTGAATTACATTAAAATTACAAGTTACGAAATTGAAGATTACATTATGCTACAATGTACACCAAAATGCGCTTGTTAAGTGTGCTGTGGGCAAATTAATATTTTATGAAAGAAAATTCGCCCAAATAATGATCACTGAACAGAAGGCTGTGAGCGAGATGATAATTACTGGGGAATTCCTTGTAAATTCCCCGGCGTTATTGCTTCAACTACATGTACAGTGTTATACGATAAGTTCAAAATATCTAGACCAACGACTGACAAATAAATATACTGAAGCGAAAAAGAAACGCAGGGTAACAAAATATGTAATAATATCAAAACGGCTATGTGGAGAAGTATGAAAATCGGTCAGATAATTATCTCGTCCACAGTGCTTATCGACCTAAAATCACTCAAAACCAGTTTAGATAGTAAATGCATGATATCACTACTTCTACACATAGCCGTTTTGATATTATTACATATTTTGTTACCCTGCGTTTCTTTTTCGCTTCAGTATACTATCTTGTCTAAATAAACCAGGAGTATTTAAAGTTATTTGGGAATTTTTCAGCCAACGACCACCAAGAGAAAACGTTTTCTGAGCTACTGCATGATTGACTGATTTTCCGATATTTTCTGTTGTGCTAAAATTATTCATATTACGCTAGCTAAATTTGGGCAAATTATTTGACCAGACAATTGATTTGGAATAGCCTCCTAATTCTTTTATAGACGAGAGGTCATTTTTAATACTCTTAATTAAGAAATCTTTTGATTGCTCACTAATAGAGTTTCCTTCGCAATGGATTATAATTGCATCAGGCGGGTATTCGGATGCCTGCAGTGTACTTGTTACCAAGGGAAGCACTTCCGGCCACTTCATACCCCTCCTAGTAAACCAGGAAATAGTGCATATATTTCTGTCTAAGCCTAGATTGGCAGTCAATCGCTCTATAGCTCTCCTGTTTGCCCAAAATGATATAAAGAATCCAACTATCCAAATAGCTGAAAGCACGCATATATGAACAAGCTGATTATTTTATATATAGATATATGGTCTCAGCGAATGTATGACAGGTGTGAATTTGATGTCCATCTACCTTTTTCATAATAACCTCATATTGAATATCTTGGGAGTCTAAATAAATAGCCGCGCCTATACGAAAGCTATGAGAGAGTAGACATGTAGCTGGTAGGCCTAATTGCAGCAAGCATTTCTTCATAACGGCTGTAAACTTATATCTAGTTTCTGGCTTGCTATTTGCATGAAAAAAAAAACAACAACAAATACTCAAACGTTGGCTTCAACTTTAAATATTATAAAAACAGCTGACACCGGGCATAATTCATTTCTTGATAAAGATGAAATGGAAATGATCTGAGGCGAACCGCTCTGGTAACTTTAGACTTACTCAAATAAAAATGCAATGTGGCATTTCCTTTCGTCTTACCTAAGGTCTGCAGTTTTTAATGGACAGTCGCGTAGTTGCAACGAAGAAATGACTAGTTCGCTTACGCAAAACAGCCCAAAATACCGATACTAAAAATATAGCCTGAAAGAGCTCGTTCGTACCAGGAACAACAAATTATGTGTTAAATGTCGAGTAAACTGCTAAGAACATTAATTGCGATTTGGCAATCTCAGGGGCTTTTTTACGTCTAAAACCATCCATTATCTTTTAAAAGTAAAATGTCTTTGTTGGATCCTCCCAACTGTGAAATCTATGTACACAAGTTAATGCTGCCAAATAGGAAGAAGCAATTTTGAAAGATAGACCTTTTTGAAATAACCAGGCAATATAAAGGGAAACAACCCATGAATGTACCGGCCATATAGTCTATTTTCGTATTGTTTGATAAACCTTCTGCGGCCAGCGACTTTGCTAATTGCCAAAAAAATCGAACAGATGCGATGGCACCAGAGCCCTGAAACGCTGAAATTCAAGCCTTAAAAAAGGCATCTGTAATGCCATTGAAATACCTGGAATGTGTTTACTTTTAAATACAATGTTAAATTTTATACACTGTAAAACTTTATAAGAAAGATCACAGGTTTTGACTTACTGGTCATTAATTTATAATGTGGCACACTGACATATTATCACTTCTGAACATTTTCGTTTTGATTTTGAAGTCTGTTCGACCATAAGAAAATTCAGGCCACTATTGGAAATGTTTCTAAGATTGTTATATCATCAGTTAAGCTATTTTGTCTTCAAGTGTCTGACCAAATTGACCAAATGCCATTTAAATAAATGTCATATCCAGTTCCAGAGATATCCGTAAATAGTTGCATTTCTTGATAATTAAGCCAGGTTTTTTCATGAATAACAGACTGACAAAAATGACAGCCATATTTTTAAATCTTATGTCTCTCAATTGTCTTCCACCCACGTGGTCAGCATGCCTCTCCCTTTTCATAGCACGTGGCTGCCTGTGCATGCTTGAACTTGTTTAAACGTTAAAAATTAACTATATTTTATCAATTCCAATAAAGTATAAGACTTGCTTATCTATTTCAATTACTTTTTTCACTTGTCAGCAGAATATTGCAGGATTTAGAATGCCAGGTATATTCAGTTTCTAGCTAGAAATGGCCATAATCATGTTCTCCAGCTGATATCTGCCGAAATAACGACTTACTTACAAATGTACAAATGTTTTACATTCAACCGATAGAATGTTGTATTCACTACACACACTGAACACAGTTTCAGTAATATTACGCCGTGTACCGTCAGAAATGATGAAGCTAATTTAATGATAATAGCTGACGCGGCTGAAACAAAATGTCATATACGTTAAACATGATTAAGGCTTTAAAGTGACAATTGTAGGCCGTAAACAATTACACTAGTGTTACTCTGTCTGATTAATTACTCAATTACTCTTAATAGTGATGCTGGATATGTAGTTCATGCATTGCTGCACGGCCTTTGAGTATTGGCATTTTTTGTATTGTTTCTATTCTCGGTCTTCTCTAGGATTTCTCCTCACTGGTGAAACTGTCAAGACCCCTGATAGTTGAAGAGTGAAAGGACACATGCAACCACAAGGGAATCCGAGTATCAGACACTAGTCCTTTACGAATACACCCCTTGGTTCTTTTACGTGCCCAGTGTATAACATCGATACACGCAAGACTACCTCTAGGTTTCTAACCAGTTCATCTCTAGATGGGTGGAAAACATGGAAAAGCATTTCTAAAATTTCCAGTGCCCCGGCCAGGATTAGAACAGGAAACCTTCGGATTGATAGTCCAGGGTGTTAACCACTCGACTATAGCGCCATCCCTAGTATTGATGTTACAATAGTACATCACATAGTATTATTGCACGACCTTTAATCGAGTATTGACATTACAAATAGCTCATTTGCCGATGGTCTATCAGAATATGCCTGTTGTTCGAAGGATATAGGCCTCAAAGTTATGGCATTTCCAACGTCCGGCAGAAAGACATGCACGTTTATTTCAAGTATCTGTCAGACTTGCAATGAAAAATCAAAAACATTCGTTGAACGATTTCTGTTATTTCAACATGCAATGTCATACCAACTGTGATCTCCCTTTAGAAATACTGTCATGTAAATTGAAGTAACCGCAGTAAAGTAAAGACATAGCTTAGACTGAAAAGAACGGGTTTCGGTTACTAGTTGGTCTCAGCCAATCAACAAAACGCATTTTCAATATCACAAGGTTTAGCTTTAACGGAAACACACCGTAAAACAGTTTCCGATATGCATTGTTCAGTCAAGTATGTATGTACGCATCTCTGCCAACTGTTAGTTCTGAATTTGTTCGTACCGGTAATTATATCAAGCGAATTCGGTGCTACTGACATAAATTTAATACAGGTTTTTAGAACAAATCAACCGGGGAATCTGATGTGCGTTCGATATTCAAAAAAAAAAAATACGCGATTAGTGGACCAGCCTGTAGTTGAGTTACGTCCAGTTCCGAGTATTTAAGCACAATTTGATCTTAACATCTTAATATTTTATTGGTCGATCATGCCAAGCGAGCGAACAAATTTCGACCTTCTTAAATCATTTTAGCTCTATTAAGTATTTGGATTGTGTGATAATTTCAAGGAAAAACAGGATTAAATGGGAAGAATTTTCCCAACAGACAATCAGATCTTACTTATCTGTAAAGAGGCCTAAATAATTCGAAACTGTCTGAAACTCCCTTCTAAAGTCTGTTTGTTTTCATTAAAATGAAGTTCCATATCCTTATACTCATGCAAGCGCATTTTTACACCATTTAATGAACATGTTTTATGATCCGGATGTTTCGGGGAAAAGTTGAGTTTATACTGATTTATTGTAGCTCGATTGTGAAGAAAGCTTGTAGCTTATCGAGACACTCTCGGGTCCGCTTCCTTATAAAAACACTACTGGTGTCATATGAGGAGGTACGGTCGTGACCCCAGTGGAGCTCGAACACGCAACCTCCGGGTAGAGCGGCAGACACCTTATCCTTTACACCACCGCTCCCCTTTAAAAATCTTCTTCTCTGAGGCCACAATGCCAAGAGGTTACATATTTGGAATGTAGTAAAAGTGGCTTTCTATCCACATTGTTCAATTCGTTACCCCGTGTCATAAAATATCTTTAAAACTCTTCTATTCTTAACCGAAATGTCTAGAGCTTACGTATTTGGTAGATAGCATTGCCTAATGGTCCTCAACCAAGATTGTCCTAATCCTGACCCCCCAAAATTGACCCCGCCCGAGGCACACTTGTTTTCACATTCAGATATATAGGAAAATCTGTTAAAAGATTTGTCTCAGACACCAAGGCTCATAGCTTAGATATTTAACTTGTAGCCTTGTCTAGTTGTCCTCTACCATAAGTCAATATACTCCTTGGATCCAAATTGAAGCTGCCCTGGTGTCACTTTTTGCAACTTGACCTTAACTAACCTTGACCTACTTTCCGTTTTAGAAGCTACATCAATGGAATTTGAACTATGTATATAGTTTTGCTTGTATATTCCTAACTTTGGACATTAATAGGCTGACTTTAACCTACTGACATACTTTCTTGTTAAAAAAGCTACAGCAATGAAATTTGGACTATATCAATAATTTTGCGTGTACACTGTCATAAAGGCGATCAAATTCCGGAAAACTTCGACTGATAAAAATATTTTACTTTGCCCGATACCCGAAAATAATCTGCTTTTTCTTCTGTAATAGTCTTTTTGTAGCACTAATAACGCAGAATGAGTTCCGAACATTTGCACGATTTGTATGTTTTACACACACTCGTCAAATTGCAAAATGATGTGTGCGGCGAAACATTGCGGCATCTCTGTTCATATGCTGTGAAATTAACATGTTGCATAAAAAGGCACCGCATTAACCGGAAATCAATCAAGCATGTATAAAGCAAGAAATGTAAGACATTCATCAATGAATTATACTGTTAAAATAAACTATCCAGATGAAAATCTTTTTTAACTATCCCTAACAGAAGATTGATAATCTGTTTATTTTGGAAGTACATTTTAAAGCTGCTCGCTTTCAGACTTCCCAAGCGCTTTCAAAATAACATATTTTAGAACGAAAGTCATATAAAATGATCCCAGTACAGCTTCCTGTCGAGTATATCTTTATATTTGAAGTTATACGTATCTAAATGAGAAAGCGTTACAAACGCTTTTGAAATTCCATTCTAGCATTAATGTGCTGTTTTTGGCCATTTCGCCGGTGTTGAACAGGAAGAAAAACGTGTGTTAACGGGGAGATTCACGCACTATTATAACCGGTTTTCATTTATGCGCATTACTGGGCCATTGGTAACAAGTTATTACCTCCCAAGTCTTTCATCAAGCGCGGCGACCCAAGTGCTGGGCTTAAACCGCTACATGTAGAGACGTCATAAATATGACGTAAATAACACTTGTTCCGCCTTCCAAATGAGAGCGTTTCATACTTATTTTTATGATATTTTTATGCGAGAATTGCGTTAACGAACGTTGTTTCGTTTTTTAACATCGATGTTATAACAAGAAAAAAACGTACGTTAACCCTACAATATAACATTATAGCGTACCGGTGCCGTTACACAAAACCCACCAACATTTTCAAGGGATTTTGAAAAATTGCTACGTAGATTTATACTGCCATTGTTAATGCAATTATCATTACATTTCATACTAACATATCATTTGGGAGACTTTTTTACAATTATAAACCACTGAGCTACCAACGGCAAAATCTCGAACCCGAAGTTTGTTATACTATATAATAAGCTTTTGTTGACCCAGGTGAGAGTGATATTAAGCATCAATTGTCTAGTGATTAACAGGTTGACTAATTAACCCAAAGGACCTTAGTTCGATTCCCGATAGTGCCACATTAGGATATCCTTGGACAAGGCAATTAACTTACCAAAGAACGTAATAATGGGTTTGGATAACACAAATTGATTTCAAGACAAAATTCATCTGTCATTCAAAGAAAATCATAGTTATAAATAGATGGATGTTAGATCAATTACTGTATACACGGATGTACACTTGAAAAGTTTCACGAAAACAATCAGTCTGGTTAAAAAAGCTAAGCTTATTTGGCCCTACATCATCTATCCCGCACTAATAATTTTATCACATGTATTATCACTTCATCAATTCGTCCCTTCAGTGCAACAAGGTTGTAACTCCATTTTTCATTTGTTTTCAAGAGAAGCAAAAAACTTCCCCTTTTTGTCAAGCAATACCAAAAATGATCTTGTTTCTGATATTTATTTCTTGAATGAACAAGAAATCAACTGGTTGATCAAATTTTATACAATTATTGATCATAAAAGAGATTTTGTGAATTTCATGAGTTACAACCATGTTGCGCTGAAAATAACACAAATTTAGATATTTGTTTGGTGCAACAAGGTTGTAACTCATTACATTATTATCAAATATTGAATTATTTGCATAATATTTAAACACTGATTTACAGTATTTGTTTAAATTGTTATTATTACAACACATGATCATAATTATTTTACGATAATTACCGTATACTTTCCAATAAATGCCTTTAGTCTATTAAACGCCCTTTAACCTTTTCTAACAATGACCAGAAATCTAGAACTGAAATTTTATAAAACAAAAGCCTGCTCTGCTGTATTTTTATACATGAATATCATTGTATTTAAAACAAAAAGTCTATCTGTTCAAGAAAATAAAGTGTTTTCCCCTGATATATAAGACATGTGACCTTCCTAACAAGTGAGAGACCAACATTGAAAAAATAATATTAAAAAAAAAACTTTGCAGTACTAACTGCAGGTACATAACACTATTATGGCTTACCATGGTGTAGAAGCACATGATAAATTGGGATTATATTTTATCTACAATTGTTACAAGGTCAACATAATTTTTCAATGAAATATTGATACTTTCATCTTGTGGAACAAACTAACTGACTGAATATCCCCTACTTTAAGTGATCTGTTTTGTATTCAAAATGATATGGATTGTTAGTGTATACTTTTTCATAGAATTCCAGTACAACTTTCTACAATATAGCCTTTCTTAGGCCTAGACAGAAGAATAGTTGCATTCTTAGATGGAATAAATTGTTTTTTTTAGCTCACTTTAAAGTGCCAGGTTGAGCTATTAAGATCACTCATCGTCCAATGTCCGTCCGCTCACGTTTTCCTTAAAAGAACATCTCTGAAACCATAAGGCCAATGTTGACGAAACTTGGCAGGGATGTTCCTTGCATGAAGCTCTATCAAAGTTGTTCAAATAATTTAATTCCATGCAGAACGCTGGTTGCCATTGCAACAGACATGACAAACTTCTTTACTTCTCAAAAACTGTGAGACCCAGGGGTTAGATACTATTTGGCATGCAGCATTGTCTAGTGGACCTTTACCAAGATTGTACAAATTATGACTCCAGGCTCAACATTGACCCTGACCGTGGGGGTCACTTGATTTTACATAGGCTTATTTGAGGAACCACAATACCTAGAGCTAAGATATTTAGCAATTGTAGCATTACCTAGTGGACCTCTACCAAGATTGTTCAAATTATAACCCCTGGCTCAAAATTGACCCCACTTGGGGGTCTCTTGATTTTACATAAGCTTCATAAGATAGGAAAAACTTTAAAAATCTTTTTCTCTGAAACCACTAGGTCTAGAGCTAAGATATTTAGCATGTAGTATTGCTTAGAAGACCTCTGCCGCCAAGATTGTTCAAATTATGACCCCAGGTCAAAATTGACCCCGCCCAAGGGTGACTCGACTTAAATAGGCTCATATTGGAAAACATTTAAAAATCTTCTTCTCTGAAGCCAGGTGAGCAATGTTGGGCCACCTTGGCCCTCTCGTTTAGCTCTGCTGGACTTGCGTCATGGTGCTCTTTCGGTCTGTCTGTAAACCTTTCCTTGATAACACTCCACAGGCCACAATGTCTTTTTGACTGTCATGAAACAGAAGGGTGGGTTCAATCAATCTGTACATAATCTGTTTAGAAAATGAGTCATGCTGTGCAAAAACCAACTGTGCTACAGCAGATTAATGTGAAACCTAGATAACCAATGTATTTTCATTCTACAGGTTCCATTTTCCAATGGATTTTCATAAAGCTTTCTCAGAAGGTTCCCTCCAACCTGTAGTTGATCTTTATAGAAATGAATCACACTTTGGGAAAACCAATGTGCTACAGCCAGTCATTCTAAAACCTTCATAGCACTACTGGTCATATTTTTCAAAATCTTTTCACAAAACTTACTATTAAAAAGAACAGTCCACTCAGTCCAGTAGAGCAATACTGGCCCCGAAGGGCCTCTTGTTCTTGTCATCTTTTGTAGCCTGTTCATTTAATGAGTGGAAATAACCCTGTTTACTCTGGGTATGCCCCTTTTCAAGGTATTTATGTGTGATTGAATTTATTTTGAATTTCTGAAGGGCATAAGATAGCATGGTCACATGCATTCTCTTTTTGCTTTGCGCAGTACAGACTGAATATTACTCTGAAAGATAAAACATTCTTGCATACCAGATTGGGATATCTGCAGTTTTTACCAGTGCTGGAAATTCTCATCTTACACCCCCACGCCCCCATGTAAGACGACTCGCATGAATTACCTGTGAAGTAACTAACGTTATAAACAATGTGACGTCATTTTCCCATACACAGCATCTGAATAAAGTTTGTTTTTATATTAAAATGCATCATTTTGATAAGTTTGTATTTAAATGCAAGACGGTATGCAAGAAAAAGTTTCTACCATGAGATACTTGGTTCAGATGGAAATATCCGTCACTTCAGGTAACTGTTTCGTGCGAACTCAGCAGAGCCCCGTTCCCACCAAAACAGTTACCTTAGTGACAAATATTTCCATCTGAACCAAGTGCTCATGTAAGAAACTAATATTTTTACCTTTCTGGCTGAATGTTTTGATGGAACAGGCCCCCTCTACCAGCAATACACTCATGCCATTTATAACAATAACCATCCCCTGTTCCCATGGCATATATGGTTATCTCAGGACTACATTTGTAATAGATTGGTGAAGCTAAAGCATTTTGGAATCATAAGCAAATCAAACACTGAACCAAATAATGCTTTATATTGGTTACTTTTTGCACTCTGCTTATCATAGGGTATAATTTTATGTTGTCTCGCTTAGTCATTACTAGAACCATATTTATGTAGCGTGACTATGCTATTTTTGATAAATTTTTTTGTATATTATATTAAGAAATTGTAACAGTTAATCACATACAACCATGTTGCACAAAAGAAGTCTGCCACAAGATGCAGTCTTGTTTGTGCAACAAGGTTGTATCTTGAGTTACAACCATGTTGCACAAAACAAGTTGTATCAATTTCAGATACAACCATTGGACAAATATTATTTTTAAAGGGTTAACATTAGAATTCAATTTCCAAATTTTAATATCCTGTGTATTTATACACATTAAATCATTTTAAATGAAAAAGTCACTTTTGTATAAAATGTCAGTTACAACCTTGTTGCACTGAAGGGACGAATTATTAAAATATATATTCATATGCACATTGTTTAATTAGTGCTTGTATATTTAAAAACACAGAAATTATTGCTATGAATATGCCATTGTATAAGCCTACGAAGATTATAAAAAAATCTTGGAATGCCAAGAAAAAAAACAAACTTATTGGGGTACGCACGCGGGATTAGACAGATTTGGCTTTCCATAGACGTAACTGTAAACTGATAATTTCCAGAGAATAGGCCGCGGCCTATTCGTATAAAAAAGATAAAATTTCTTAGATGCGGCTTGTATGATACTTTTATTTTCTAGACTGGTAGTTTCAAGGGACCTATACGACATTTTTATTATTTAAAGTGGTAGTTTGAGTTCACAGAGTGGGAACTTTAGGTTTATACGCTGTTTGAAAACAGTTCACCAATGATTTCCAAACCATTTATACATTATGTTCCCGGCGACCACGGCAGCCCTGTTTGCCCGAAACGTAGTGCGCCGTGGGATTTCGAGTGATTGAACGTGACAAAACTTGAAAGGACCGTGAGATGCCGGGGAGAAATCATGCCTCCCTTCCCACTACGGACAGCCTCCAAGTTTTATCACAGCCTATAACGTAGGCTATAGCTTGAGCCTTCATGGGTCAATTACGGGAGTGGGTGAACAAACCTTAACTGTCGAACAAAAAGGCACGGCTCATCTAAACTCCCGGATATATGCACCATATTCGGCGTTTCAGCCGCGGCCAATATGCCGGAGCGGCATATACGTTCATTTTTTTTTCTAAAATCGTGAAATTATAGGAGTGCGGCCAATACAGTGAAGCGGCCTATTGTCCGGACATTACGGTAGACGTATTGAACGGTCCATATGCAAATAGCTTTGATTGACATGGGGGTTCAAACTCAGGGATATTGCTATCTTAAGAGAACGCTTTAAATCGATCTCTCCCAAAAATACAAAACAAATAAGAAGTCCATGTTAATAAACAGGGTGACCCCTGTGCGTGACATATGTAGGTAGGCCAATGGACGTTTTTAATGAACATGTTGTATGATCTGGATGTTTTATGGGATAGGGTTACACGCACCAGAAGTGAGTGTTCAGTCAAGTGTGTCAGCACAAGTCTAAATAAGCTAAAAATAAATAAGCTGTTAGATAATTTATCGACTGTTTTAAGTTGAAAAAGATGGAAAAGTATAGCATCTCTGCAAACTGAGATGTCTAAATTTGTTCTTATGTACTGATATTTATATTACTGGCATAAATATAATGGAGATTTCTAGAACAAATCGACCAGGTAGTCTGAAGTGTTTTCTTTATACCCAATAATTACACTTTAAAGGAACTGTACGTTGATTTTAACTCCCGGTCTACAATAGTGCTGCACTGAAATGTCGCTTCAAAGATTGCAATATATCAGTTTTCCATATTGAAAACTTCAAAGACGTGTTTGAGTTACGTCAATGTGACGATGTAGTTACATATACAGGTGAGCAGTTTAAAAAACTATCGTTCCCAGTACTAGACACCTATCCTACGTAAGAAACTGCCAACATTTTCGTGAAACAATTACCGCTTGCAATGCATGCATTTAAAAAAGACAAAGCGCAAATAGAAAGATCTCAATTTCTGCTAATTTTTCACCTAGACCTGTGAGCGAGGAGCTTTAATACATATCTCCGTATAAGAGTAATAACTTATTGGTAACCTTCGTCAGAGGTATTTGCTGTTTTTCAAGCATTTATCTAATATTTAATGAAGATTAGATCTTCCATTTAAACCAGCAATATAACATAATTTGTTTTCTATTGGTACACTGTATCAAAGTCTATGAATGTTCAAGTGACTCAAGCAGCCGTAAAACTGTGCAATTAAAAGGTATTTTACATCATATTCTAATATGCCTATGGTATATTTCTATAGTCAATTCGAGTGCTTTAATATGATTAAAGCACTCGGAAAAGTAGGCGGAATTTTGAACATGGAAGTAGCTCCTTCCGACTTTTCTAATTTACTCCCGCGCAGTAAATAAAATATAGAAATAATATTAGTATAAATACATCAGTCGCATGAAAAAGTTTTGTTTAAGAACCTAAATATCAATTTGGATTACGTCAAGTAAGCCTTAGAATACCCTCAGCTTGTTCTCCTTTAAAAAGACAAAGACATTCAGCATTAACAGTCATACAATGTTTTGATTCCGGAAGACAAAACAATGAATATAAACATTTACGTCATCACACTGACGTCATTACTCCACATTAAAACGTTGTACAGTTTAAATTAACGGTACGCATTTAAATCGATTGTCTGCTTTGTTCTGAATCTGACGTCTTCTGCATAATGTCCGGACATGTATTTTTTTATATTTTATTTATTACAGGTAGATTATTAATCTAAAATAAGTATGTATAATATAGTTATGTATGATATCTTGAATGGCTGCCCGAATAGGGGAGTGTCTTCCAACAGCCACTATTTATGCTATTTTACACATTACCGCCGCGCTGAAAAAAGGTCCGTAGTAGTTACGATAGTTATGAAAAAATCGGCTTATAAGAATCGAAATTATCTATGTCTTGAAGTGCTTTATCGAAATTAAAGCATTTCCCGTCGGTAATGTGCCTGCGTAATAATTCACTCGGGGCTTCGCCCTCGTGAATTATTCCGCCAGGTACATCACCTCCGGGGAATGCTTCAATTTCGATAAAGCATTCCAAGCCATAGATTATTTCTTAAATCATGACGTCACCAGCATGTTTTCATCGTATAGTAAAGAAACTGGACTATCGTTTCAACGTGACACGCGATTTCCCTTTAATGAGCAGGGTTTACACATTGCCGTGGAAATACAGATTTTTGATCAGCATTTAATTAGAAGTTAGAGCTTGCAACGTTGAATAGCAATGTAGCTTTATCATCGTTCATTTGACAGAGAAAAACAATGACTTAAACACGTTAGTCTTATAACGAATGCAAATATAGATTTTGAGCTAGAGTCTATAAGATTTAATATCTACATTTTCCAATTCTGAAAATGCTAGAATGAAAATGTTGAAAAAGACTGTAGAAACTTGTAGATCTATATACTTTATATATTACGCATTATGAGTGTGTGAAATTCAACTAGCACAAAAATTGTAGGCAATAAAGGCACGGAAACGTTCGGCCAGTTACTTATTCTATTCTATTCAATTACTTATTGTGTTTTATGTGTTAATTAATAGATGTACGTGATTCAAATATAATGACAGCATTAAATTTAACATTTTTTTCAATTACAGCTACAGTGATGATAATGACAAGAATGTTACAGACCAACGTGTAAGATCTGTCAAATCTGTAAGAACTTACAACATCAAAACTGCAGATGATGAGAACAGATGTAATATTACCGGTAGCTGTGTATTACCTAGAGGAGAGGTTTTACTGGCTGATAACTGTAACAAGAAACTGAAGAAATTGAATGAAAACTATGAACATGTGAGTGAGTGTAGTTTGCCTGGTATGCCTTATGATGTTTGTTATATCGGTAACAACGAGGCTGTGGTGTCTCTGTGGTACTATAAACTACAGTTTGTGAATGTAGCAGGAAGCATGACATTGACAAGAAAAATAGATACAGATCATATCTGTTACTCACTGGCCTATCATGGTAATCTACTGTATGGTACAGACGAGGATTCCGTACATGTATACACTACTGACGGTACATATCAAAAGTGTCTCTACACAGACCCTGACACAGACAACTATGACTATAGAAGTATTACAGTGAGTAATGATGGTAGTAGGATTTATATCACAGATTATGATACTGACAGTCTTATCACAATAAATAACTCTGGGCAGCACGAGTTTACATTGTCTGATGTAACTGATCAGCCGTATCTTACGGGTGTATGTGTAGACAATCAAGGATATGTTTACGTCATTGGATATAATGAAGATCATTATGAACCACCTGTTATAGTACAGATAAGCTCAGATGGTAGACAGAAACTCGGAACTGTATTTGAGCTGGATGTTTCCTATCGTACAATTTGTTTTGATAGAGAGAAGTCTGCCTTGTTGGTAGCTGGTGAATCAAACAAAATAAAACTTTTAAAATTACAATGATAAAATATTTACACATTGTAAATATAGCACACTGTAAATATACCAGCTGATAAACTGCCAGCTTTTTCTTGTTCTGTGATTAACTAGTTTATAATGTGACAACTTGTCTGTTGGTTAATTTTAAAAGATACCGTCAACGGCATTTTCGTTAGATATTTTGAAGATTTAGCATAACTTTTCAAGAGCGTGCATTTTACGTCAAGTTTAAAATTATCGTTATCGGATAGTTGCTGGAAGTGACCAGCTCAAGACATGATCAACTCATATATTTAGTGTACTAATACCGTGAAATGTTTGCAATGAGGTCAGTACGTTTTCAGTGAACAGTTTTTCTTTTTTGTAAAATACAGCTAATGTATGTTTCTTGGAAGAAGTTCATAACATAAACACCTGCTATTCCAAACTTATACTAGATCTTTATTGCTGTCTAATACCTATCTTTACCTTTACACTTTTTGCGGCACGTTAGTCTACCTTTGTAACGAGTGCAGATTATGATCAGTCTATTTATATCAGTGGAATATACACCAATCAGTCAGTAACGTTCCAGTGAGCAACTGTTCGGGTAGTACAGCTTTTGTGTTTAAAATGTATATACCTTTACAGATAAAAAATCATCTTCATGTTTTGTAATATTTGCTATCACGGGTCTAGCACTAAGTGTCAATTTACCAGATCAATAGTATTCTGGTTCCATTACAATGCAGTTTATAGTATATTATCAAGAAAAAGAAAAGTGCATGCAACAGCATTACATGTCTGAATTATATTTCATTTGCCTCTAGATAATATACTAGGTATATATGTCACTACATTCCATTTAATGAAAACATAGTTTTGCTTTTATATGTTGAGCATACTTAGCTTTGTTTAAACTATTTATAAGTATGTAATAAGTAAATGAATGAATAAATGAACGAATGAATGAATGAACGAATGAATGAATGAACAAAGAACAGCTTGATTTGAGGATTAAATGATTTAACTATATTTGAAGAATTGATTGTTAACTGAATAAATAGACCAAACTGTATTTACTTCGTGTGATATTATAAGTTTCTTCAATGAGCATTGCCTCGTTCCCGCCAAAAAATTTACACTTGGGGACGGATATTTCGATCAGAACTAAATATCTTATAGTCAAAACTATGTCTTGCTTACCGTTTAAATGCAAACTTATCGAAATGATGTCTTATAATATACAAGCAAGCGTTATTCAGATGCTGTGTTTGGGAAAGTGTCGTCACATTGTTATTAACTTTACGTCACAAGTAATTCACGAAAGTTATATTACATGGGGGATGTAATATGAGATTTTACAGCACTGGTGAACACTGCGGATTATTAGTTTCTTCCATGAACATGTGGTTCATATCGAAATATCCGTCACCGAGGGTAACTGTTTTGATGGGAATGAGGCTCTGCCGAGTTCCCGCGAAACAGTTACCCGAGGTGACGGATATTTCCATCTGAACCAAATATCTCATGGTAGAAACTATTTCTTGCATACCGTCTTGCACTTTACAATAGATATGTAAATGCAAACGTATCGAAATGATGCATTTTCATATAAAAACAAACGTTATTCAGACGCTGTGTTTGGGAAAGTGACGTCACAACGTTTATAACGTTACGTCACAAGTAATTCATGAAAGTAATATTACATGGGGGGACGTAATATGAGATTTTCCAGCACTGTTGAAAACTGCGGATACCCCGATCCGGTATGCAAGAAACCCCGATCTGGTATGCAAGAAATAGTTTGTACTGTAATGTTGTTTAACAGGCCTGCAAATTCAAATAATTTAGTGTTTTTCATTCATACACCTATTGAGAACACTAGTTGTTCTATAATAACACAATTTGCTATGTTTGTCCTTAAAATGTCACGCAAATGTTTATAAACTGTACATGTTCTCTGGCTCATTTCATTAGTATAACAAAACACTTCTGCTTCAACCTTGAGGATGGGAATAAAGTTCTAGGGACGGGAACGAATATTCGAATATTCGAAATCGGCCGAATATTCGAATGCGAAAATCAAATTCGAATATTCGTAAATTATTTTATTTATATTTTTTTTTAAATAGGTAGCAATCTAAAGAATGCTAATTATACCGAATAAAACCGTTTGTTCTGTATTGTTTGTTTAGAGCGTGTCAAAAATTTCCCAATTAACACGAAAATTGCAATGCATAATTGACAGGGATTAGCAGTTTGCATCAGGTGTTATTGTGGTGACTTTTTATCTTTTGTTCATTTTAATTGTCGCCTGTTTTATGTAACAAATTTTAAAAGTTGTTTATCTCACAATGTTCCAGGATCAACGTCATGTTTACGGAAACGAATAACCAATCACGCTTATACTGATATAACTCTTTCGTTGTCCAATCATTCAGAATAACTCAACTATTTTCCTTTAATAAATATGATTGGAATTATTTTTAACAGCCTTACTTTAAGTTTGATCTTCGCTAAACGATATTAATTTACTGTACGCTCTATCAATTAGCATTCCTCCCTCGCGTGTTTGGACCTATTTCACGCGATCTGTTGAGTTGATGCTTTGATAAATTGACGTGTGCTATATTTTATGTACTATGTACATGTTGATCTTTACGCATGTAAATAAAAATTATCAATGTTTATTTATTTATTTGTTTTCCCGTATCTTCCCTGGAAAAATTAATCCAGTTAAAGTAAACGCCAGTTTCAACAGTATTTCAGTTATGCCAGGCGTATTTAGTAGTTTTCTGCCACAAACTCCACGAACCTCCATCAGCGAGAGAAAAAAAAATATTAATATTTTACACAAGAAAAATATAAAAACCGGTTGAAATATTATCCAAACTTTTATTTGCGAAAATTATTTTTCTCTCCATATAAAATTATATAGTTAGACATTCATAGTTTATAGAAAAGGGAGGTAATCTCTTTTACTTTAATTCCATTTTAACGGCTATTCTGAAAGAATACAATTTTTTAATTTTTAAATCATTATACATACAAATATTTTACGTAATAAAAAAGATAAAATCGTGAAATGTTAGCCAAACTTCTCCTTGTGGAAAATTAATAATTTGTTTCTTTATATACCGTTTTAAAGTAAACACTTTCATACTAAACATACTGTAGTGGCGTATCCGTCGTGTTAAGAAAATATACATGGACACCACAAAACGAATATACGAATATATTCGAATATGCCAAACCGAATATTCGAATATTGATTTTAGTATTCGTTCCCATCCCTAGAATAAACCCTGCGTACATCTTCCATCCTTAAATGGGCGCAATTGAAGCCGAACGTTTTAAAATGACAAGAGTTGAAATAAAAATAAAAGTTATAATAATGTTCTGCAATACTGCGTTAAACGTTTTTAATAAAATAAGCAAATCAGTGTCTTTCATAAAAGCAATCCATCTGAAAAAATAAAAATATCTAATATTTTTGGCCAAAAACGTTGACGTAAAATACAAGATTAGCATGACGTAACGAGCCGTTACTGACGTTTTCTGATGTTTCTTGTTAAAATAAATTACTAGCTTTGTTGCTTTATTACGCAGAAGTCATTTAAGATCGATTACTCAAAGTGGCCAAGGTAACAATTTACTATTATTCGCCATACAAACGTGCATTTTTTACTACATGTAATTCATTTTAGCTCGATGGTGAAGAAAGCTTGTAGCTTATCGAGTCACTCTCGAGTCCGCTTCCTCGAAAAACCATTACTGGTGTCATATTAGGAGGTACGGTCGTGACCTTGGTGGGGCTCGAACCCGCAACCCCCGGGATGAGCGGCAGACACCTAAACCTCTATACATGTATAATAATGTTTGAAATTGTCGCAAAAAGTGTACGATTTACGATAGTACTGGCCAGAAGTTGTACAGTAGTGTGTGCTTCATGGAGCGCTTACCAATAAATACATCGAAAAAAAAACAACTCTAAAGGCAGAAACGTACGGCGTTATAGGCTAGCAATGCAAATTTCGAACGCATCAAACCACTTGGCGGCCATCGTAACAACTCCAAGGCATGGATTTTGAAGATAACGCTAATTACAATCATGATAAATTAGTTTCAAAACATTTATATTAGTAATTACAGATTTTCACAAACACCAGTGCACATGTACTGCGTTTGCTGAGATAATCAGATACATGCTTGTAAAATACTCTATATATCTGCGCGGAGAGGGCATAGATACGACACTTTATACAAATTTTAAAGAGTTATCAAGCGGACACGGTGTTTCAGGGTGTATACAGCAGTAACCCCAACTATTTACCTCAAATCTTTGCCCCTTGGTAAGTCCATTGGCATTACAGTCCATTTATTGGATCATACATATCTTGTACTTAATAAAGACCACTCCAGTCGGCTCAATATCTTTTAATTCAAACCCGTATTTTGATGCCAGGGAAACATGCGGTAAAAGCGATGTTTTATTGAAAATAGCTGGTCCGACTTTGCCCAACCACACCAGTTCATTCATTTGTTTCCGTTTATACTTGGGTTAGGTTCAGAAGAATAGGCGCATAAATGCTTTTATCAATTTTTGACAGCAAACGCAACTACTGGCATTGGGAAACAGAGAGAGACAGAGACAGAGACAGAGACAGAGAGAGAGACAGAGAGACAGAGACAGAGACAGAGACAGAGAGAGAGACAGAGAGAGAGACAGAGACAGAGACAGAGACAGAGAGAGAGACAGAGAGAGAGAGACAGAGACAGAGAGAGAGACAGAGACAGAGACAGAGACAGAGAGAGAGAGAGAGAGAGAGACAGAGACAGAGAGAGAGACAGAGACAGAGACAGAGACAGAGACAGAGACAGAGACAGAGACAGAGACAGAGACAGAGAGAGAGAGAGAGACAGAGACAGAGAGAGAGACAGAGAGAGAGACAGAGAGAGAGAGAGAGAGAGAGACAGAGACAGAGACAGAGACAGAGACAGAGACAGAGACAGAGACAGAGACAGAGACAGAGACAGAGAGAGAGAGAGAGAGAGAGAGAGACAGAGACAGAGACGAGACAGAGACAGAGACAGAGAGAGAGACAGAGACAGAGACAGAGAGAGAGACAGAGAAGAGAGAGAGACAGAGAGAGAGACAGAGAGAGAGACAGAGAGAGAGACAGAGACAGAGAGAGAGACAGAGACAGAGACAGAGAGAGAGACAGAGACAGAGACAGAGAGAGAGAGAGAGACAGAGACAGAGACAGAGACAGAGAGAGAGACAGAGAGAGACAGAGACAGAGACAGAGAGGAGAGAGAGAGTGTGTGTAAATATTTGTGTCTTGCCTACGGACACAACGGCTGTGACACTGGTGGGGATCGATCCGGGACCTTCCAATCCTGAGCGCACCCGCCTGCGCCAATACGGCTCCACTGAAGGAAAACTACAGACACATAAAATAAGTGGAATCAACGGGCGAAGACAATTTAAAACGTTTTTTCTTTACTTTATAGCACATTCCGCTGTTTTCATTTTGTTTTTGAAGCCAACAAAAAAAGAATGTACATGTAGTTTTATATCCGGGTATAATGAGAAGTATTTTCTGGACTGGTCCGTATAAAAAGAAAAAAAATATTAAAATTGAGACAGCATTACATTATAATAAAAGTGATGCTTATATATTAAATGCTGTTGTGATACACGATTTGTCCGAAGTACATGTATGATAAAGATACTCAAGCTGTTATATCGTATGTTACCCGATTGAATCGCTCGTCTGGTATTGATAATGGTGTCCGCGTTTCATCATATAATATGTTCTTGCGCGCTACTGTATCAGGAAGTTTGTTGTTGTTAAATGTAAATATCTCCGGAAAACAACTAGGTATCTTTTATGCCAGCATTGACGGAGTTGATTTTGTAATTCAGTAGCGTAATTTATAAAACACTGCATCAAAATTTAGATAAACACTCTATCTAAAACGTTCATACCGCCAAGCATCACTTGACCAAAATCCCGCCATGCGCACTGTTGTCCTGTGCATATCCGCGCCCATTCTTATATTTATGTTGGGCTGAATGCGGCAAGTAAAACTGATATTTCTTCTGCAGTTTTGCGCCGAATGTTTTCTGTATTGTGTTCTTATATTTGTAACATTTTACCACAACAGATCCTTGTTACTAGTAAATGAAATGGTCAAGAACTAGTTTGTAACATAGATCAATTGTTATCCTTTTATCAAACTACGGTGTCCATTCAACTTTGACTATAAAGTTTATTAATCGTTGAAGAATCGATCTAATAAAGCAACAACACTAGTAACTTATTCTATCAAAATAGGTCAGAAAACGTCAGTTACGTCACGCCAATCTTGTATTTTACGTCCACGTTTTTCATGTTTTTCCCATTTCAAATTTTTTTAGTGGCACGATAAGTAAGACGGTGACCCCCTTTTTTATTTGATAAAGTGATTTGAATTGGTTTAAGATTCCAAAGCGCTTTTAAAAAAACATTCTCTCGGGCCGTTTTTTTGCAATTGACGCTAAATGCTAAATTTCAGTTACAAATGTATTTTTGCTTTGAAAATTGTCGCTCCTTCAGGGTTTGTTCCGCACTTGTTCATATGTTTGGCCAAAAATATTAGATATTTTTATTTTTTCAGATGGATAAATGATTCGACATTGCATTTATGAAAGTAAGATCGTTTCGTTATCTACATAGACAGAGATATATTTAAAATAACATGAAAATTGACGAAAATACACCTCCCCGCTAGGTGGCGCTTTTAACTCAGTTTCCATGGAAATATCACTTCGCCGTATTTGTTCTATAAAAGTCAATTAGTCACGGTATTGTCATGCAAAATATCTTTAATCTGCGTTGCCTTTTAAAATCAAAGCACTGAAAGTGCTGACAACAAGGAGTCCTTTGCCAAATTGGGCACAAGGTGATTTTTCTTAAAGACAATGAGTGATAATTTGTGTCAATACTTCGCTAACAGTACTTGATTTTGGTTACTATCCGTTTATTTTGATCACAGACCTGAAGTTCATTGATGATACATCATGTTGCCGTTGTTTTATTTTTTTCAAAAGCATAGTTTTGCTTCAGACTTTTTGACAAAGTTAAATACAGTGCTTTCTAATTGTATGTAACCAGCTTTGTTTATGACACATCCTTCAGGAATACGTGGTGCGACCTACTAAGCACTTTAAAGCTGCTCGCTCTCAGATTTTGGTAAAAAAATAATGTTCTTTAAACTGTATAAAAGTAACATATTTTAGAGCATATAGTCATATACAATGTATTTTCATTCGATTTTTGCAAATTTCTACCTAGATTTGTACTTCTATTGTTGATTTAAGCCTTTAGTTTTATATTTATGTATTATTATGTCATTTTTAGAATTTTTTTTCAACGGCAACTGAGAGCGAGCAGCTTTAAATGAAATCGTCTATTATTTTACGAAATTTTCATGAAACCTAACATTTAAGTGGTGTTGCATTATGTTACCGTAAGGGAGATATGCTAACATCATAAAACATATAATACAGGTCATTATTTTCATAATGATGTCCGACCAGATCCGCCTCCGTGTTCTTGTGGTTAGAGAAGCTGACTTGAAATCACTGTAACCTTCGACTTTGTCTGTTTAAGTTGGGAAGTTGGCAGTGGCTTGCGAAGATTCGGAGCCTAGTACTGGAACTTTCTAGGGTGATGTTAGGGAAACTAGCTGTCTATTAAACTGACCAAATACATGTACTTTTGAAATGGACGTTTAACTCCTACAACAACGATATCCGATCAGAAATCATAAAAGAAAGCAAATGCAGCATTTTTCCTGAAAGGGACATACCCTATAAAGAAATATCCTCCAAAAGATAATTAATAGAATATGTGTAGGTACATGGATTAAAGATAGAGATAAACGTTGCATATGATCAACAGACAACATTAGCAACACAGTTATCGTGCGACAAACAGGGTATCCAGTAACAAGTACTTATCTTTTCCCAGAAGATAACCCTTTTTAATGCTGAGCGCCATGCAAGGGAACTGTTAGTACCATTTCGTTTCGTCTTTGATATGACGCGGCCAGGTATCGAACCCACGACCTCCCGCGCACGAAGCGGACGCTCTAACCACTAGGCTATCGAGGCGGTAACTTAACCTAAAAGTTTATTTCTTTAAAAAAAAAGTTATAAAGAAAATTTACAGAATTCAAACTCATATTTTTGTTGATTTTTCACAACCGCACCACATACCCAGATTTTCATTTCATCACATTTTGTGTTGGTAAGGAGAGATAACCACCCGTGTAAGTAGTCTATTAGCCTTACACTTTAATTTTCTTTAAGAACTCCTTTGAAAAGCCAAATATGTATTATCAGTATTTAAATTATTTATTAAATATTCAAATTTTATGAATGGAAGCGTTGTGAGTTTTGATCACGTGATCGCCGATTTAAAGACTGCATATTGACAACTTTCCTCGAAACGATGTTTATTTATACATGTATACGCCGTTTATCTTTTTAAAGTTATAACTGGAACACATTCCAGCGAATTTTTGGAATTCCAAAATTTTCCAAAAACTACATTGAAAACTATAATAATAATTCGTAATATAAGTATGTTGATTTATCGTATTTTACATTGGAATAAATAATTTCTACCTTTCGTTCAATAACTTATAAAGACAAACACAAAAATCAAATTCTAAAACATATTGGAAAAAAAATATTCCAATTGGATTCTAAAAATAGTATTAAAATTTTCATTCCAATTGGATTTTTCCAATTGGAATATTTTTCCAATTGGACTCGCCAATTGGAATTCAGACTTCCAATTGGAAGTTCCAATTGGATTCAGTCCAATTGGAATGAAATTTTCCAATTGGATTACCGGTATTCCAATTGGAACTAATTAGAAAGAATCCAATTGGATTAATTCTAAATGAAAATAATTTTGTGTGAAATGAAAATATGTTTGTGTTATTTATTGAGATTGATTTCAAAGTGATTTTAAGTGTGCTGGTCCTACATTTGATATGGAACTGACTTTTTTTAGTAAAATTTACATTAAATGGCGACTTTTTGTGAAATTTACTATGAATCATTGATATTTTCTTAATTTTTTAAATTTGATTATACAGTTAGACCTGTACTCGTGACCTTTGGCTCTGTGGTAACGGTTTTAGCTGAAGAAACACAATACGGTCAGTTTGTGTCACTGTTTTATTGACCTTAGCAAATCTATTCATATGCTAAATTTACAACACAGTCTGAACGCATACATGTGTAAATACCAGGACAACACAGACTGTACACAGACATGTGTAAATATCAGGACAACCCTTTCACTAATAAAGTTATAAACAGGGTATACAACTATCCACAAATGTTGACCCTTTTTTAACAATTTGTGTTAACTTTACTTTTGAGATAGGAAACCATGTACTTACCTTTTGCATTCAGTGACTATGCTCAACTACCTTACGAAGTATAATAGCTGTGAATGGTAACTGAGCAGTGGATTTTAACAAATCTGAAGTGAAAATTCATAGTTTGAACAAATTTTAATGTCATTCAAAAGTTATGGGATATGCCCATAGGGTTGATTGTTTCGTGCCAATTGATCGATTCGGATTTAACGTCGCACTTAACAGCTAAGGTCATATGGCAACTTCCAGCTTTCATGGAGGAGGAAGACCCTGGGTGCCAATTCGGGCATTATTTCAGTTTAGGTCTCATCCAAAAGACCATTAGTTATGTTAGTGGGGGAATGGGGCATCGAACGTGCGATAACCGCTAGAACACTGATCAGCTCCTTAACTGTTATAGCCCACCAGCAATCTTTTCAATTTAAATAAAATAAGTGATATAAGGGAAACTTCAACAACAACAAAGTCACATTTTTCTTCAAGATTTATAAGATCATTAACGTTGCCCCTGACACGTTCTTTATGATAATACATATGTTAACAAAAGGAAGTGAAGTCAAAGCAGTTTGACACATCTTAAGTAGGAAAAATAGCAAACAATTAACAAGATGATATAAGGAGAGTAGGAAAGCTCACCTTTTCTTCGAAAAACTGAGCTAAAACACAACGGTTACCATGATTTCCTTTTGTCTTATTTCTGTAATTTCAAGAGATGTAGCTGTATATCCTAAGATACTTATACTAGAGTAACTCTTAAATTAAACTAGAGCTATCACTAAATGTGATTAATACCCCCAAAAGACTGCATTATAAACTGAGAAAGTTTGTAGTAACAGAATACCTTGCAAACAAACTAAAAAGAGATATTGTTCTTGGCAATAACTCTGTAATTTGTCAAGATAGAGTTATGGTTCTTGTACACTGCACTTCCTCGTGTTGTGCCTGACCATTGTATGAAATTGTACTGAATTCCAACCAATAGTTCTCGAATAATGCTCTGGACAAGTAAAAGTAACAAAGGGCAATAACTCTGAAATGAGTCAAGATAGAGTTATTGTTCTTTTGTACTGCACTTCCTGTCATTGTGCTTGACCATTTTATGAAGTTGTATTGAATTCCAACCAGAAGTTTTCGAAAAATTCTCCGGACAAGGAAAAGTAGCAATGGGCAATAACTCTGTAATGAGTCAAGATTGAGTTATGGTTCCTATGCACTGCACTTCCTCTCATTGTGCTTGACCATTGTATGAAGTTGTATTGAATTCCAACTAGTCCTTTTCGAATTATGCTCCGGACAAGGAAAAGTAACAAAGGGCAATAACTCTGTAATGAGTCAAGATGGAGTTATGGTTCCTGTGCACTGCACTTCCTCTCAATGTACTTGACCATTGTATGAGGTTGTATTGAATTCCAACCAGTAGTTTTCAAGTTATGCTCTGGACAAGAAAAAGAAACAAAAGGGCAATAACTCTGAAAATACTCTAGATAGAGTTATGGTTCTTATACACTGCACTTCCTCTCATTGTGCTTCATCATTGTATGAAATTGTATTGAATTCCAAACAATAGTTTTCGAATAATGCTCCGGACAAGGAAAAGCAACAAAGGGCAACAGCTCTGTAATAAGTCAAGACATAGTTACTGTTCTTCTGCACTGCACTTCCTCTCAATGTGCTTGACCATTGTATGAAGTTGTATTGAATTCCAACCAGTAGTTTTCAAGTTATGCTCCGGACAAGGAAAAGTAACAAAGGGCAATAACTCTGTAATTAGTCAAGATGGAGTTATAGTTCTTGTGCACTGCACTTCCTCTAAATGTGCTTGATCATTGTATGAAGTTGTATTGAATTCCAACCAGTAGTTTTCAAGTTATGCTCCGGACAAGGAAAATGCAACAGACCGCCCGACTGACCGACCGACCAACCAACGGGTGACTCCTATATACCCCCCTAAACTTCGTTTTGGGGGTATAACTAGAGCTATCACTAAATATGATAAATACCCCCTAAAGACTGCATTATAAACTGAGGAAGTTCATAGTAACAGAATACCTTGCAAACAAACTAAAAAGACATATAGTTCTTGGCAATAACTCTGAAATAAGTCAAGAGTTATGGTTCTTGTACACTGCACTTCCTCTCAGTGTGTTGACCAATGTATGAAGTTTCATTGAATTCCAACCAATAGTTTTCGAATTATGCTCCGGACAAGTAAAAGTAACAAAGGGCAATAACTCTGAAATGAGTCAAGATAGAGTTATTGTTCTTTCGCACTGCACTTCCTCTCAGTGTGCTTGACCATTGTATGAAGTTGTATTGAATTCCAACCAGTAGTTTTCGAATAATGCTCCGGACAAGGAAAAGTAACAAAGAGCAATAACTCTGTAAATGGTCAAGATGGAGTTATGGTTCCTGTGCACTGCACTTTCTCTCAATGTGTTTGACCATTGTATGAATTTGCATTGAATTCCAACTAGAAGTTTTCGAATAATGCTCTGGACAAGGAAAAGTAACGAAGGGCAATAACTCTGTAATTAGTCAAGAAAGAGATATAGTTCCTGTGCACTGCACTTCCTGCCAATGAACTTGACCATTGTATGAGGTTGTAGGGAATTCCAACCGCTAGTTTTAAAGTAATGCTTCGGACAAGGAAAAGTAACAAAGGACAATAACTCTGTAATAAGTCAAGAAAGAGTTATAGTTCCTGTGCACTGCACTTCCTGTCAATGTACTCGACCATTGTATGAGGTTGTATTGAATTCCAACTAGAAGTTTTCAAGTAATGCTTAAGACATGGAAAAGTAACAAAGGGCAATAACTCTGTAATAAGTCAAGAAAGAGTTATGGTTCTCATACACTGCACTTCCTCTCAATGTGCTTGACCATTGTATGAAGTTGTATTGAATTCCAACTATAAGTTTTCGAATAATGCTCTGGACAAGGAAAAGTAACAAAGGGCAATAACTCTGTAATAAGTCAAGAAAGAGTTATAGTTCCTGTGCACTGCACTTTCTGTCAATGTACTTGACCATTGTATGAGGTTGTATTGAATTACTTCGTTTCGGGGGTATAATAAAACTATACTCATGGCTTTTTTGTGCACTGAACTTTTCTCATTGTGCTTAATGTATATTTAGTATCAATTGATTCCCTTTAACTATATAATGCTTTTTGAGTAATGCTCGGCACAAGAAAAAGTAAGTAAGGGCCCTAACTCTAAAATACTGTGTATCGGGTTTTTTTCGCTATATTCGAGCAGAGAAAATTGCTAACTTTAGAATCAGCGAAAATTTAGTACATCATTTCGCGGAATTTTTAAGTTCCTCATTGCCGATATTCCTACCATCAGTTTGCATACTGGTATAAACATAGACAAGATGGCCATGATGGACTTATATCGCTCAACTGAATACAAGTGCATTTTCCTAATGGGTGTGGTCAATTTTGACCCAAGAGGCATGATTTGAACAAAGTAGGTGGAAGACAATGTTACATACCGAATAAGTTTTCCTATACATCTTTGTAAAACAAGTGACCTCCTTGACAATAATAGACAAGTGACAATATTGACCCATTGGGGGTGGGGGTGGGGGTCGGGGGGTATGATTTTAACAAGCTTTGAAGAAGTTTACAAGACAATGCTACATGCTAAATAATTATCAAGGCTCTTAGCATTTCTATATGCCAAACATCTAATCTCTAGGTCTTGTGGTATTAGAGAAGATTTTTAAAGTTTTTCCTATTTGTTACCATAGCAACCAGAGTTCTCCATGGAATGGAGTTCTTTGAACAATTTTGATAGAGCTTCATGCAAGGAACATCCCTGCAAAGTTTCATCAACATTGGCTCTCTGGTTATAGAGATGTCGTTTGAAGGAAATAGTGGATGGACAGATGGACGGACAGATTGCCATTCGAATAGCTCACACGAAATCTTTATATTCAACTGCCTTAAATTTTACACTTTTTCTGTTGTCTTCTTTAAATCTATCTAATTAATTTTCTAATTCAACAATATAAACTGATCGGGTTACTCAAAGTTATAACCACAGAATTTATCCTTATTGAATCACTGAATCAACACAACACCTTGCGTTGTATATCCATGAAAACATAAATGACACTAAGTGCTCTTTGTACATGTAGGTACATTACATCTCCCCATCATTACCTTCTTCATTCAGTTCTAATCCAACTTTTTTGTTTGTTCTATCTTGGGTGTTGTGCGTCATTTATGTCTTCTTGATTCTCTCTACACAAATAATTGCTACTAAAATAACAAAATCCTTCCTTAAGTGAGAAATCCAACAAAATCTTTAATTCAGAACTTCCGTCTTCTAAACTCTTTCCAGGCTGAAGGATCTTCACAAAATACATCAGTTTTCACACTGAAAGGATTTATGGTTTTTCTGCAGCATTCATTTGTTGGTGTTTTTGAACTTCCCCCATCACTTCATGTGACACTTATTCTCATCATGCTCATAGGCATGATATCTACAAAACAAATGTGAAGAATATCAGCATGTCTATATTTTAAAAATAATTTAATTTGCATAAGAAGAATTATGGTTCAATTAAGGTTCTCTGAAAATGTATTGACCAAATAGTGAACAGTGCAGATTATGATCAGACTGGATGGATGTGCTGACTGATCTTGAACTGCACTATTCACAAAAGCAGAATAATTTGCTACCAGCAAAGTAAGATTCTAAACTTTGCTAACATTTATCAGGATAAAACTGTATCTTAAAGACACAGTGCCTCAGGTTACATAGCCAACTGTAAGCTATAAAGAACAATTTCCACTCTTTCCTCATATTTATGTTAATATCAGCAAAAAAATCACTGACATAAACCCTTCTTCTAGTGCTTTTATTTCCTTGGATTTAATTTCTTAATTACATTGTTCAATATGTTTTGAGTCAGTGCTATATGACAAAATCATCTGGGTGTACACTACCCTGCCTTGTGATCATGTGGTTTATTATGTTATGTAATTTTACACAACATACTGATAAGAAGGATTTCTGAATCAATACCTGAATACTGCCTGGGGCAATTTTTAAACTACAACAATAAAAATTTAGGGGTCTCATCTTTCAACAAGAGAATGACCATTATTAAACAAAGAAACAAAATAAAAATGCATTATAATCATGTTTTCATGATAAAATTAGAGAAGACTCGAGAACTAGTATGTGCTATTCTTCATATGCTAAATATATGAAAAGTCAGATCTTACATAAACCAAAGTAATCAGGTATTAAGTAGATTTCAAAACTGATGAGCAAATTACATAGATACATTATTAATTTTATTTTTATTGCTTTTCCTGAAACTTACTATAAATAGAATATTATTTGAGATAACATTCCTATAAACTGTCTTTTTATTTGAGACAACTTTCTAACATACTGTCCTTTAAACATAAAATTATCTGTCATCCCTTCTTTCAATTTGATCATAGTCTACACTGCAACTTATCCACTGGCACAAAATTTTAATGTATCTTAAAATTGAAAAATCTGTTTTCAAATTTAAAAGAATTATCAGTCAAAAATGGACCCCATTTATAATTAATTGTCCAAAAAAATGTTCTAAAAAGACTGTTTCAAAATACTTAAACTTTAGTCCATTAACTCTATGTCATGACTGCTGTAACTGTTTCAATTAAGACAGCAAATAATTTAATTTTAAATTAGTAAAAGGGAGCTGTGATCATGTTGCCTGCCGCTAATTCTAGAGGTTGTGTAAAATTTGTAAATTAATAGACAAACTTTTTGTAACTTTATGATTTATGCTGTCATGTAAATTAGACGAACACAATAATGCGTGATCCACAAAATTAATGTAGCAAAGAATGATATCATAATATCAAAAAATACATTTAGTACAGATTTTAATTTATATTCTTATTTCTGATATTTAAGAAATATTTCACACAGCATCTATCTTGACATTCATGTTTTATGGCCAATCTCAACAGCATAACATAAAAGTCGAAATAAATATGTCTTCATCTAAAAAATATTGGGAACAATATATATTACACCTACCATTGAATTAATTTATGGCCCTGTCTTTAAACACAACACAAAGAAATGGAACATGTACTGCACAATCTTGTGACAATAGTGGTCATTTATAGCAGGTGGCCAAAATGTCCCTCAGGGAATTATCATACACTCTATCACACTGATCAAGGGGACAAGTTGCTACAGTAACATACCAACAACTGTAGCATTTTCCTATTTTCCGATTTAGTTTACTTGTGAATTCTGGTAAATGTACATTTAGAAACTACAAGTCAGCAACAGATTAATATTTTGTTGGCTTACAATAATTATTGTGAGGTACATGACAATTTAAAATAAAAGCTAAAAAAAAAACTAAATTCAAATTATAAAAACAAGACAGTTAATTAAAGTGAAAATAGGGGATTTTTGTGATGAAGAAAAAAATTCAAATCAAAATTCATAAATGCATAATAGAAACATGGTTAAAAGAAACATTTAAATTTAATTTCTCTTGAAAATGAGCTAGCTTGAATTATTAGCTACATTTCACAATGTTTCACACTAATAATAATTGATCTATTTTTCTCAAACAATTAAAATGCTCATATTTTTTTTATTTTATTAACTGTTTTGTTAATATAGTAATAATTTAGATAAACTGAAACATCCAAACTTTCAGAAATTTACATTTATCACTGTATTAAAAGAATCACAAAATTTGCATATAAATTAACAGCTACCCCTCTGGTAGCAAGTTTTCTTTTGTTACCAGCGCAGATCATGATCATTCTGCCCTGACAGAAACCACCTGATATTTTTGTTTGAAATTTTTATACATCTACAGAGAAAAATTCATCAATATCTTTACATACTTTGTCGTGAAAGATACTATGCCGAGGATTTTCCACAGAATTACTTGACATTCACCAGACGGAGTAATCAAGGAGGTCTGAAAAGAGATATGTAAAACTTAATTTTAACACACTGAGTAGCAAACTCCATACACTTAATTGTCATGTGTATATAAGCTGAAAATGATGGCATTGCATACTATCAATAATTATTGAAAATATACATTAGCTGGCAATTAGCCATTCCATTAAATCATTTTGTAAAGGTGGACATAAGCCACTTCATGAAATTATCTTTCTGATTCCAGCGGTGTATATAAGAGAGTACTTCAAATCCCCTTGGTCCAGTCTAGGTCAATCACACTCTGATCTCATTGGTCGCCGTGATTGGCCTAATCTTTGGCAACCAATCACAAACAACCTTTGGCTATACTGACCGGAAATTGCAGTCAGGTAAATTTCTCCTACTTTTTGGCAACAAAATTTATATTTCTAGGCATGACAGGAGACATGCCGGGGTCTCATCCCAATACTAAGCTAACATACATGCTCTTTGGGACGGACCTTGATAAAATTCTCATCAAATCAAAACCCCTTGGTCCAAAAATGGCAGAGTAGTCATAATCCCCTCAATGGATTTTACATGACTTGTGGAAATGCATATATTAACTCTAGTTTAACTTTACTATAGCGAATGATTGAAAATTATTGTAATTAAAATGTAAAATCCATTAAGGGAATTATGACTACTATGACATTTTTGGACCAAGGGGATTATGACCAAGGGGATTTTGAGCATCTCCCATATAAGAATTATGATAACCAGGCAAATCTAACATAATGTGTTTCATGTGAAATATTCAGTTTAAAAATTCCTATATTCTATATAAGCCATACTCTCATTCATTACTAGTATTGATTTATATTGATTGCCTCAGGCTCAAAATCTTTGTGTCATTCTGTCTTATCAGTAGGTTATGTAAGATTACATAACTACTGTATATCACAGGATCATAATGCAGCATATTTATAAAAACAAGGAAAAATCTTACATATGTGTTTCATGTACAATATTCAATTAAAAAATTTCCTTTAAAGCTGCTCACTCTCAGTTGCCGTTCAAAAAACCTGGGACAAATATATAATATTATTGCTCCAGAAAAAACTGAAATGTTCAAAAATGACATACTTATACATAAATATAAAACTAAAGGCTAGATCAACAATCAACAAGTCAAAATCTTGGTAGGAATTTGCAAAAATTGCTTGAAAATGCTGGTTTTTCCACACATGTACACTATAATTTTAAAATGAAAGTTAAAATGAAGTGTTTGCAACAATATTTCTAAAGTGTAACAGAAATCTTTCATTGGTCCAGAAACATGCCCTTTTATGGTAACATGTTTTCAATTAAAGTCTTAAGAGTAGAGTGGTTAATACAGTCATGTACATAATGGTAAAATGTTTATAAAACAATAACAATGCTGAAATGATGTTATTTTGATTTTAACATGACCGGATATTGCAAAAGGTGAATAAATGCACAGCATTATTTTCTATGCAAACACTCATTTAACATCATGTTTGAGTGAAGGGGAAAATGACTGCCTTTGCAAAATGATGAAGGGGATAATGTTTGCCTGTGTAAAATAGAGCTATGCGGATAATGTCCTAGGGGATTATGTCCTACATTCCTATTCCCCCATGGTTTAATATAAAATAATTTTTCTACTCTTTGTATATAGTGACAAAATCTTGAGTCATATTAAAATTTTTCTTACATATTCTCATTATTATACTACCCTTTAACAGAACAGTCAAATAAAACATCATTAATTCAATTTACAATTTTATGCAAAACAGAACTCTGTTTGTTCTGTTGTTTAGGTCTTTACTAGCCATACTCTGCTTTGACTATAAGTATTGATTAACACTGATTGCCTAAGGCTATAATAATGAAATCCTTGTGCCATTCTGTCTTCTCAGTATGTTATGTAAGATTACATAACTGCTGTATGTTATGTAAGATTACATAACTACTGTATAACACAGGGTCATAACTGTATATCACAGGGTCATAAGGCAGCATATTTATAAATACACAGTAAATCACAGCTTACAGTAGACCAAGTAGAGATTTTGTAATTCTTAAGAAAGGGGAAAATAATTTAGAGAATGCAAGTTTTAATTGAATGCAAACTAATAATTAAATTATAATTTTAATTTAAAACAAATTCTTTCTATCACCCAAAGACCTAGTAGAAGTCTCACATGTATCAGTGCTATACACTGGGCATGTTAAAGAACTAAGCGTCTATACGTAAAGGAGCTAGGGTCTCAGGTACCCGGGTTCCCTTGTATCTGCATCTGTCTCTCTTCAACCTGCGCCTGTCAAGAGTCTTGGCAAGTTCACAGAGGGAAAGGCACAGGGTCGGCTGGGACTTATAAACAATCAAAGAAAAAAAATCAAAGCACAAAAAGAACTGATAGCAATATTTGGTTGCTGCATTCATACTAAATAGAAATTTCATGATGCAAAAAATCAAAATCTTTGAATATTGAACATGAAAAATAGGGGACATGCATTTCTTCATACAAAAATTAAAGCTGCTATATTTGTTTCTTTACATAACTCTGTTAATGTTTACAATGTGTTTTTATCAGATCTGTTCGCTGTGCATTGAGGCATTTCTTCTTATAACACATGAGATATGACTTCCTGTAGAAATTATTGCTGAAAAAATTACTGAAAATGCATTTTAGATATTATCAATAATAATTAATCTAATACAGTGAGTCTAACCGGTCAGTCAATGTAAAAAAGCCAAATTGATTGTTTAAGCAAGGTGACCACTTACAGAACATGAAGATGGATTGTAATTTACCTTTGACTTTTGATATTCTATACAAATATGCCACCCATCCCTTCTATTTACAAACTCACTAAATAGTATTAGCAACTTAAGTGTTACTGCTGTTTCTTTTTTATTATTTCATGGACAGAAGAGTTATATTTAATCAGATTTTGAAAAGTTATTTGTTTGCTAATATCATGTTCAATGGTACTAGCAGATGACATTATAACAAAACGCCTGTATCGGGTAAAATTAATCATCATATATGCGCAACAAAGGTTTTTTTTCCATTTTGGTTTCTTCAAATTACAATCTCCTAGTCTAGGTAGTTTTAATATTTGGAACAATACATTTATTAGTTACTAGAATCTTTTATCTTTTATACCTATTACCATGGTGACAGTCGGATAAGCTGACAATTTTATTGTGTATTTATAAGGTGGAGAAATGACAATAATTATGATTAAAAAATCCTGTCAGAACAATTGATCAATTTATTCAAAGTAAGTTTGTACCACTAATTATCAATCATTAGTAGCTGTTTTCACGGATTTTAAATAATGTTCCTTCGATTTTAATTTATTAACAACAAACTTTTTAACATCTATCGGCCCAGAGCCTGTTTTGGAGGTTATTTAGTTTGACATTAGTTATAGGGTATGTACCTTTAAATCAGTCCAATTATAACAGTCTTTTAGTGATCGGGAGGCACTAAGACTGGCCGCTGGTGACCCTTTAATCAAGGTGTAATATAGAAGGATTTTCATCAGGGGTGTCCCACAATGACCGTTTACTGGAGGTGACTGCTCAACTAAGGAGACCGTTAGGGCAGGTTAGAGAGTATCAGGTCCTAAGCATGAAAATTGCCTTAGTTTATACTTATTTGTTTTAGTTGATTGTGAAGAAAGCTTGTTGCATATTATGTCACTCTGATTCCACTTCCTGGAAAAACCAGTACTGGTATCATATGAGGACGTAACATCATGACCCCAGGACTTGAACCGATAACCTTTGGAATGAGTGGTAGACACTTAACACCACGGCTACCCTCAAATTGCCTAAATAATGTCACTGCCTGGTAAGGGGTTTTATTTCTTATTATTTTTAATTTTTGGCTGTAGCAAATAACCACAATAATGGTGTATACTGTCCAAGGGGTCCCTGTCCAGGGGGGCGGGGGGGGGGGGGGTCATCAAAGGGTTTGTCCAAGAAGCAATTTAGGTTAAGGTGCTTACCATAGGATGGTGTTATATTTTTTTGAATAGCCACAGGAAGGTGATATTTGGCAAAAGATAAAAATGATCTCTTGCTGAAACAATCACTCCTCTATACAATTTAATCAGGCATAGAATGAAAAAGACCAAAAAACAGTCAAAGTTTACCAAAACAACTTCAAAAGATAATGTACAATTTAGAGCATAAGTATCAAACATGTCAAATGAATGAAGGAATTAGCATGATTAGTATGTAGTAAAGAATATTTTGTCTGTTTTGGCAGGAACGTAGAATCAACGTGTATATTCTACGTTCCTGGTTTTGGTAAGTTCCCGTGCAGCTTCCATTACAAAATCTGGAGAGCTAATTCAGAAAGTTTTCGTTCTGCAATATTTGTTTTGCGATCTTTTTAACTACAAGTTTTGTAATACAATATTTTCAAATTTCTTCATATGTATATATATATATATATAAAACTCTTTAAAAAAACAAGTTGTTTTTTTTCTTTATCAACTGTGTTTATGTTGTATTTGGTTTTTTGGTTTACTTCGGTCATTCTACGCACAGAATATAACGCTCATCCCGGAGGTTGCAGTACTGGTATTTCCAGGAAGCGGACTCGATAAGTTCAAAGCTTTCTTCCCAATCGAGCTAAAATAAATTTGTATAAACTAAACTATAAACTAATGCAATGCCTTCCGTATCCCACCCATTTCTCCAAAACAAGAATATTTTTGTAACTAACTGACAACTCTGGGTTTTCTGGTCTAGACAGTTAAAGCGTTTAAAATTATCACAGTATCTATTCTTACCTTTAATTCATCGTTGGTTATACTATTGAAAAATCATCTCTTCTGCGACATTTACCAACACATCGCAGCCATGACACGTAGCCCAATGACTGATGAACACGGTCCTGAAATGCAGAATAACAAAACAGACATCTACATTGTACGAAACTCTGTCATCATTTTGACCATTATGTTTCGGCTAGTGGCAAGATAGTCTAACTATTTCGACTTCGAAGGCAAACCAAATTATAGGCTGATATTTTATAGTTGTTCACCTTCTACGGTGTAGAGGTGCGACATTTATAAAATATCAGATCTGTGAAAGGGGTCACACTGAAACGCCAAATTTATTAGGCTAGTGGCAAGAAAAAGTAAAAAGCAATTAAGATAAGCATACAGATATAATAGAATAGACAGAAACTTGTAAGTTCAAAGTAAGAGAATTTAAGAGATAGTTCCAAGACTGCGTCGGTTCCTCAGTGACAGACCAACCCGGCTAGCGTAGCGCCTAATGGGAATTCACCTAGTTCTGGCTTCCAAAACTCTAAATGCCGCTATTTTAATATATTGATTTTCGTCAGCTGCGGCTTTAGAGTTTTGGATCAGCCCTACTACGAATCCTTACCAGAATAACATTAAATTTTCATCTAATGTACGTTAAGTAGGGAAATATGATCATGTTTGGGTCGTATATTTATAAATTCATCTTTTCAAACCAATTACGGTGTTCTACAACCAAAGTTGACTACAAAAACATCGATTTTTCAAACCTACATCATTGTGTTTACATTTACAACGGACTTTCCAAATGCCTGCTCTCGCGAGATCTCGTATGATGCAATCGCACTTATTTTTCATGTAAGTCAGAACGCTTGATATTTTCCTTTGTTTAGCGTTTAGATGATATAAAGAACGAGTGTAAATATACAATAGCATTTACCACTATGTTTTTTTTATTTCAAAAGAAATTTACTTTATTTTCGATGCGGAACAGACCTTGAAAGTGTTCGCGCCAAAACGCACGTGGTCATGTAAATAAATAAACTGTCCCCGTGACCTCAATCGGAACCTTCGGCGATTTCCCGCAGAGATCCCTTTCTAAAGGTTCCTGGGAACGGTCACGTGATAATTGTCAAATCGGCAAGATGGCGGCCAATTGGTGAAAATTCTGACCTGTTCGAAACTTTCGTAAAGCTTTACAATAGATAATATTTGATATTCAAATTTGGCAAATTAAAAGATTATGGTCTGATTAATAAAATTATTTATTGTTTTCACTTATTGCTCATGAAATACTGAAATGCGAGCGTGTCAGATTCCTGGCACGATTATTGGTACGATTTCCCTACGGAGTAAGCTTCAGCGTACCCGTTCTGTCAAGCATATACAAACCGGGTACGCTGAAGTTGTTTTAGCTAGAATTCACCCTACCGGTACAGCTCTGACCATCCTAGGTTCTTAAAACAGTCAGACAATGACAAAATTGCACTGTTGTTATGACGAACGAACAAACGATGAAGTCTGAACTGATATAAACCGGTATAGTTGTAAATTACCTTGATTTAACGTTTACCGTATCTCGTCCAATGTTACGACTACAAATGGAGTAAGTTAAACAAAGGGAACTAACTCTGTATACATGTAAAAAAAAATACTGGTTTATCCCTTACCTGAAAGTCATATATTGTAAAGTACATTCAACTTTTCCAGATATCAACATTATTCTAGTTGTTGTTGTTTAAGAGGACGTGGTATTGATCACTAGTTGTGTTATCATATCCGCCCCTTTTATATACCATGAATCTAGTCTCAATAATTCGACTCCAAACGCAGACCCATTTTACATACGGACATTTTATAGATATCTGCGCAGGCAGGATAGCGCCTAGTAAAAAATATAACGATATTCACCCGTTGAGTACAATTATTTGGACTAACCATGAATCCAGACTCGGAAATATATGGCCGTGAAAATCTTTTCAAGAATGGTACATAAATTAACATTTCCGGGAGATATAGAAATTGCTGTTTCCAGCAGGAGTTAAAATACCTATGAAGTAATGTTGTTAATGTTTATTTCAATTACGTATTCACGATTAAATCGTTAACTCGTTTTTTTCAGGTTGAAACGCGAGATATTAACTGCGTTTACCTGGCGTTTCAACCTGCAACAGGGTCCGTATATTACATTAATATACGGACCCTGGCTGCAAGAACCATGATGAAACCATAATGAACAAAGCCGTGATCGCCACTATATCTTGTAATTTATGTTAAAGGCGAATTTCATTGTTTCCCATTGGTCGCAGTTACACAACTTACAGTAGCGCCATTAGTCAATAATATATAAACAGCCGAATTTGAAAACTGCTTTTATTAAACGAACTTTTAACAGTCTAAGCCCCTAATAGTTTTAGAGTAAATCGAATCTGATATTGAAGTAATATAATATTAGGAACGAACCATCTTCATTTGCATTTTTAACGATTTATATATATATATATATTTCACTCCTGTTGACAGCATTGATTCTTTTTCTTACTCTACATAATATCGTACAAACAGAAATGAAGGATAATTTCTACATGTACATAGATCGGCAGATATATTCCTAAGCATCTAACATTTTTCCTATTGTATTTCTAATTGTCACTTCCAAATAAATTCCAATTGGAATTCCAATTGGATTTGTAGTTAAACGTTCCAATTGGAAGTCCAATTGGACTGTATCAATCCAATTGGATTCAGTCCAATTGGAATTCCAATTGGATTATGAAATTCCAATTGGAATTCCAATTGGCAAAAATCGATCCAATTGGATTTTCTGATTTTCCAATTGGAAAATGGTATTTTTTCATGGTTTTGAATCTGTCTACAAGTTTCAAACATAGACGTATCTTTCTGAAATTTAAAACATCTATTCCGTTTATAAAGACCTTTCCATAGACATATAACTCATAGTTATAGACCAAAAACTCTTGGATTTCAATTTGGAAAATTTTGGAATTCCAAAAATTTGCTGGAACGTGTTCTGGGTGATATTGGAGTGAGGAACATATTTTTTTAAGTTCGTATTGCTAGTTGCTCTATAATTGTAGAGTGAGTTATGTTTACACAGTCGCTGATATGTAAACGCGAGCGGATCAATTGATTGAGTGTACATGACTGCATGATGGCGTAGTAATTAATATATCTAAAGTATGAATTTTGCCTCCGTTAGTAATTAGTATTACAATGGTTTACAGCATCAACATATATAATAGAGGAGCATAATATTTAAGGCTACAGAAATGACTTTTAACCCATTTTAAGTCGAGTTCGCAAACACGGTCCCAACGCATTTCTGAAAAAGCTGATCTACTTTGCAGGCGAAAGGGGAAGCCTATGGCTGTTCAAACTGTCGGGGGTAAACGCTTGGTCGTTTTTAAAATTGCCCGATTTCTGGGGGAAACGCGCGAGCTACCTTAGGCAAGTGTTATTGCACTTTAAAATGAACTTTCATTTCCTATATAGGAGTTCGAATTTCAACCTTTCTCTGGAGCCGAAAGTAACTGTTGTGATTTTACTGCGAGCTCTGGAAGACTTTATACGAAATTATCGATTCACTGGCTGTACATGTAAGAGTTTTTCAATTTTACTTACACCACAAAGTGGCATGTTCAGCAATATTTATATTTGAAACTTTAAACACGTGCAGCTCAAAGTATGATAAAGACAACTATACATAGTAATGCAGATGCGTAGTAATCAAATCACGTGTGTCTAGGCAAGAGTGAGTTAATTGTTTGCTCGGACTCTACGCAATTGTGATTTATTCACTACGAATACGAATTTCATCAATGCTACAATACTGGGAGGCATTTTAGTTTCGAACACGAAGTGTCTCTGAAAAGTATCCTGAACTTTGTTGAACGCGTAGCAACACACGCAATACGTTCGTACGATCATGTTTACATAGTTAACATGTTCGCTATTTACTACACGTGTTGCCCAGGAGGAACCTGATCTATCTTTTTAAAAAATAATGTACATATTGCTTTCCTATAAATTCTTGAATATTTCGGTAAAATAATTGTGTGAAAAGTCATATTAAGGGTAGCCAGAATAACTAGTAACCGGGCTGGTGCAATAATTGTTCTTACTTTTCAAAACTGTAAGTTGATTTGCCGTGCAAAAAAACTAATTCGCCAATCAAGGCTTCACAAAATCTTTATTTTCAAACAAAAGAAGAGAAAGCAATGTTCAGCCTTTCTAAATGAATCGTTTTCCAGCTGCCCTTATACCTTGGATTTGTGACAGAATAATCAGTATTTGGTAAAGTTGCATGTAAATTCATTGTATTTCTGATGTTAAATTATGGTACCGCGCTTCACGGCCATTACCTGGCAGCACATAACATCATCGTCATTCTCCAAGAACAAAAATGGAATACAACAAATAACACAGACTTGACAAAATGGCATTATCATGATCACAGAAAATGCGCGCTTGAATTACATTTTCCTACTAACTTGGTTCTCAACTACTATAACGTGAGAGATGATAAAGAGACATCTACAGAAAAGACCACCGAACGTGGAATCTGCAAGAGTTCCTTTCAGTTGATACGATTTGGAACATTAGTTTGAATGAGTCAGACGCAACGTTGGTTTAAGCAATCATGGATGTGGATGTTAGTGATAAGCGTGTTACTATGCGGGGGATAGGGAGATTTTCCAATCAAATTGTTTATAGTTATGGAGCAATATTTAATGGCATTTTCTTGCACCAAGTGCATTCCTCGCGTATAAATAGATAAAAAGAAAGTTATTTACAAGTAGTTACCGAGCACAACGCCAACAAACGTCACTCTTAGTTCGTTGACGTTTTGTGTAACGTGTTAGCGGCTTTTGTATGTATTTTGAATAAGTTTTGTACAAATAGGATGAACTTGTCAAGGATGGTCAAATAAAGATTAATCATCGGGCTCTTTTGGTTTATACTACAACCGTGTCACAGTAATAGAAACTGCCCGATTAAGTCTACATGATAGGTATTACGGCTAAGTTGGACATCAAGTTAGAAAAATAGCGTTCTGTTATAAAATTCTTGATGAGAGAAGGGGAAAGCTTTGTCATATTTTTCACAGCCTGAAGACTAGATTTGGAGATGTCTTCGATCGCTTTCTGTAGTTTACAGTTCGCAGCTGCAATTTGTGACAAACCTACGTATGGGAGGCCCTCTGAGTCAGTGATTCTCTAAATTGCTGAAAATTATGAGGGTTGTTTTAATTAATACTGAAGGTTGTACATGTACACATGTGGCTGTTATATTCATTATAAGCAAATCATCAGCACACAGCATTTTTCCATGAACAACATGATATGAGCATGGTCAGTGCGACCTGTGTGTTAAGACCGATGACAGATGACAAAATACTAATTGCAATAGATTTAGCATGATAAAAAGTCATTTGAGCAATTTAGTCGGTATTGAATACGTTAGTGAATCGCATTATTAATGGTGATGAATACGGGTGCATCATTCTAAACCTGAAACCAAACCTCAAGCAAAGCAGTAGAAACTAGTTAGTTCAATAACCCCGAAATGTCTTTTAATTTTAGTATTGTAAATTTCCCCCATTTGGATGGGGATGTACCTCATGCTACATCTTATGGGGTATACATTTCTCAGTTAATTCGGTTTGCCAGAGCGTGTAGTCAGTCATGTTGAGGATTTCAATGAACGTAATCAATATATTACAAATAAACTTCTTCAACAGGGCTACCGTTCATATAAATTGCGTAAATATTTTGCTAAATTTCACTATCGTAATTCTGATTTGGTTTTGAAATTCAATAGTAATCTAAAGACTCTTCTGCGAGAAGGTATTTCAAAACCCGATTTTTATGGGGATGTGGTTTACAAACTTCGTAAGATTTTGGGTCATGGCAATTTTCCAACTGTATTTGCTAAAATTATAAAACGTTTTGTTAAAAGAGGTTACGACCCAACTGTTTTGAGATACACCGCATGTTTGGTGTTCAACCCGTTTACAGTTGGACGCTATGCTTCCCTCTTTGATTGTGTCTACGGAAGAGGGGAGGACTCTGTGATGGGCAGTTTTTAAATCCCACTGGGACGAAACTGTTTTGATTTCTGTCCTCTGGCCTGTTTCGTCGGGCCCTTAAGGGTGTTTCTCTTGGTGCTCTGCCTTCTGCAAAGGCATTGAGTACATACGTTTGTTGGTTCTCAAGGTTTGCTTTTTATATATTTATACACGAGCATATTTTTGTGTTTTATATACCATGCCTTTTGTTTCCATTGGCGTGTGTTAGAGATTCACCTAGCAGGGATTACTTTTATTTACACTGTCCTGTGACTTTGGAACATGGTGGGGGTAAGAGTGAGGTTGGGTGCGCACCATAAACCGGTTTAAGCTCCCCAGTGGTGTTTTTGCCACTGACCGTTCCAAGGCGGTGCCCCACTGTGTTCCTTTAATTGTTCGTTTTGTCCTCGTGTGTTTGCTTTGTATGCTAGTGTGTGTTGGTAGTGTTTGTGTGTGTAATGCGTGTGTGTGTGTTGTGTTGTGTGTTGTGTTGTGTGTGTGTTGGTGGTGTGCACTTCTGGGTGCTGTGGGGCTCGTTTTGGGGAGGCAGCCTCAGTTTCTGGTACGTGGCATTCCCTGTTTGATATTGTTTTTGTTTTTTTTTTGGTTTTAAATGTCTGTCGTTGCTGATAATGTTATGTGTATTGTGTTATTGGGTGCACTCTCGTCTAATGCCAAAAGGTCCAACAGTAACTGCAAAATTATATTCTAAAATAGTTGTACAAAAAGTAAAAATTAAAAGCTTAAAAGTTGTTTTGTTTTTCATCCACATCGCTTTGTTTACACTGAAAGGTATCAATTCTGTTAAATGACGATTGTTGTTAACCCTCTCGATAGCTTTGACCTGGTCCCCTGATATTTTAATTGTTTCCAGAACTGTTAGAATGCTTGCTGGAACCAAATACGAGTCTAGGGCTGTTTCAAGCTGTCATACAATTGCTTTGACATAGGTCCATGGCTTATAGAAAGCATACAAAAGCTCCCTCAACGTTGGCAAAGGTGCATAGATGTAGATGAAGAATATTTCGGAAAAGAGTGAACAGATGTTTTGAAAATGTTTGACAGTTACCGATTACTACCAATAGTGTGCATATTTTCCAACCGCCCACTTATATATAATTTAAAGGCGCATATGATCAATGAGATAGAACTAAAGCCTCAATTATACTGGTTAGTGTGAATGAATTTTTTAGGGGGAAACTTCGATACTATTGTTAGAAATTTGTTTCATAAACTTTAATCTAGCAACAAGGGGTGTAAATAGTGACATTTAATACTGAACATAGATAGATAACGAACATGAAGATATTGTAGTAAACTTTTAATCAAGTGTTGTTTTTACCCCTATTAACGAATGGGGGAGGGGGTGTTGTAGTACCCCGATAAACAAGTTGGGGATTAACAATGCGGTCCTATGAATCGCATGAAGAAAAGAGACATTAATGAAATATAATTTAATCTGAAATATCAAGCTTGAAAAGAAACTCGCGCGACTAACAAGATGATATGGAATATAATATTGATATATAGTTTGTTTTCAATATAATACAACAACATAACGTAATACAAAGGTATTCCATGTGGTTGCATAAAAGATGTAATAATATTTTTATGTACATTTCGCATATACATTATCAATTTATCATGATATAATATTTAATTGGAAAACTAAAAACCATTAGATTAAATTCATATATATTCTGTCTACATCGAAGGAATATTGACTTAATAAATTGTTTTGTTAAATACAGCGCATGTGATAAATATGAGTAAACATACACAGTTTATAAAAGCCTGCTGAATTACATACTTATAAGTTTATTCTGTGTTTCATTCCAACAGCTGTTTGTATATATGAGAAAATTATAGAAATAGAGTTTAGGTGAAGGAAACTTGGAGCGCATGGAACTCGGAGCGCTTGGAACTCGGAATGTCAGGACTCTGACTGATCTGAATCGTGCAACTAAAGTCTTAAATTCTAAACCACAGAAGACTGTAAACAGCAAACAATAGAAATGACTGGTGAAACATCTCAGCTTCATCCAGGTCCAAATCCTTGCAACTGATGTATCCAATGTTTTAAACTGTTGTTTTCTCTGTTTCTTCGTGTATCTGAAACAGTGGCTAACGTTAATATTAAAATATCAAAGTGTATGATTTTAAAGCATGCGTTAAATTTTTCCGATTACAGAACGGAGACCATTCAGTCAATGACAAACAAAAATGTAGCTGAAAAGAAATTAACTAGCGTAGTGTGCAGTACGTGAAATGGAAAATAAAACACAATTACGTGAAAAACAAAGCCTGTCGTTAATTGTTTACGAAAAGTCACCTTCCATCTGTACTTTAATACTTTGATTTTATTTAACTTTATTCTCTCGCATTACAAGGTCCTGGAGGACGCGCTACATACTTCTGTTACCGTACTTATCATGCTGACACTTTTATAATTATACTAGATATATATACCTGTTACTTTCCGTCGCAAATTTTGACATGTGTAAGCTAATTGTTTATCAGGACATTAGCAGAATTAACAGTAACACATGTATTATACAATTAAAAATTTAATTTATAGTATTATACTGTAAAATGGCATTTGTCCTTCAGACGTGAAAATGACTTGGCCAATTCTCTTAATAGATCTTACATTATTTCCGCTTTCCTTCATCACACAGTCGTGTTGTATAGGTTTGTTTTCTTTTCGCCACTGAGTAATCCCTTTGACCCGGAAAACAATGTACAAAATAGCTACAATGAGCGTTGCTGTAGATGTGGCCACAGTTGCATATCCATGGATAGCGTTCCGGAAGTAGACAATGTCGTACAGAAGACACGACTGCCGATTTCCACACGTGTATTTCCACAAGGTGCATGTCCCATCAATAATAGCCCCAAATATAACTGGAGCTGGCATCCACCCTAAAAATGAATGAAAGAAAATAAACAGATATTATGGTTTCATGTTTATTTTTGTATAATTTATTCTAAATTTTACTGTGTCCTCTTTCAGTTCAGGCATAGTTTGATACGGCAACTCTTTCGCGAACTCTTGATTTCCTATTTACGAAGGATATATAATTAATGGTCGTACATGTACATAATTAACGGACGCCGCTTTTCTTCCAAATAATGAAAATGAATTTATATATAAGTATATAAGTAAACTGGATATCAGTATAATATTCTTCATTTTTTAAAATGTTGATGCTTTTTACTACTAATAATGATGAAACAGATAGATATTCGGCTTCCGCGAGCTAGTTATGAGCCGGCTTCCGCGAGCTAGTTATGAGCCAAAATGCCATTGTAAATCTATACTTCTAGTGTTACTTGTTATGGTTTTGAAAACGGATATATGCATATCAAAAATATTACGAGTTAGAATCAAAATTAAAAACCCTGAATACATACCTAGACACGAAGACAGGAAAGCATAAAATGCCGTGGCAGCAGCACGGTCCCTTTCTTCAACACATCTGAAACATCAAATTGAGTTATAATTAGTAACACCTAAAATGCTGAAAAAGTTTATGACTTTTTTATATATATATATTGTGTACAATTATCAACATATCATATCATTGTAGTCGAAAATAGTGGCACGTTTGTGACAGACAACGAAAGGACAACCAGCTCCTGACATATGGGATGGTACTGTAGACAGTAAAAATATGAACTTACCAAAACAAACAGTGATAATATGTATATCTAGATGTAAAGTCAAATGTAGAGATTTATATTGTTTTAAACATCGACAGATACATACTGCCATATTTTAAAAGATTTTTCAGACATAGCAAAACATTTCTACATATTTTGCAAACGCAATAATAAGTTTTGACAGATAACAAGTAAACAAACGACCTGCATGGCTATGAAATATTGAAGACAAATGTATCAGTTTCACCTGATTTTTGCGATGAAAGTTGGTATTATTTTCAGAGCATCAAAGAATTTGCCAATAAACGTGAAAGCAGCATATGTGTACAATTTTGATGTACACCTTTGATCACAAAGTCCTGCAATAGCATGACCAGATGTAATACACGTGCAGTTCATAAAGTCCTGTAATGGATAAGAATGGTATATTAATACCTATACAATTTAACATGATTTAGGTTTGTAATCGCTACTTACCTTCGCCGATACTGAAAGACGAGAATTTGGTACAGTTACAAACGTCAGAGCAGTTGACTCTTTTGTCTGCTAATATGTTTTCGTGAATGGCTCTATGTATCTGCCATAGTGTCTATAACTTTGGTTAACGTACGACAAGAACCTGACTTGTTCAAACCTGCTCATATGTAATGATCTGATAACAGCAACACATGATTCGGTTTTTGAAAGGAATGTTCAAAGTTTTGTGTTTGTCAGAGGAACTGGACGCGAGAATTTTAAGAATAGGCAAGTCGCAGTAAACGTGTACCAAAAGCCAATTTAAAACGTGGTAACTGAATCACTTTTTTCACTTGATTAATATCTACTTGTTTTACCCTGTATTCAAACTTAGGTTTGACCAACTTGACTGTTAGATTCGCTGCATAGTATGAATGACTAATTTCTCTGTACCTGTCCGGTTTTCACCGTACATCCAGCATGACAAGGACTAAAGTATGTACGCCCATCGTCTCCACACACAGGAAAGTATTTCTCATCGTCACAGGTACACCCTTGTATACATGACTGCTCAACTGGCTGATACAGAGGCGCAGGTTCACTGTACCGAGAAGAATAAGCACACAAACAAGGTTTCATATTTATGATTTTACAGCATACATTGTATATGTATTGTAGATTTTGAAATATTCAAAACTACAATTGTTTATTTAGCGTGATAACGGCGATATTCGCTGAGTATTTAGGTCAGAGGTAGGATACATGCAGTACAATACTAAACTTTGGTACAATGTTTAGCACAATGCCTATCTGAACCATATAAACTACATAAAATAGATAAAGTAATCCTTTAAGTTAACCGCCTTGGTAGACCTAAGCGGCAACTGAGTTGATAATTTCTTTTGTTTTAAATGATAGTAGTTACCAACATTAGTCAAGATTGAATTTGCTCCAAAGTATTTATGAAAATATTAAATTGTAATTCATTTTTGGTTAAGAGTTAATATTAAGATTCACAGTATGTAGGTTCATGTAAAACTTACGTCTTAGTAAATCAATTTTCTTAAAATGCAATTGGTCGGATTATCTTGATTGGGTTTCAGGTAAACAATGAAGTAGTTGACAATTAGAACTATATGACGTATATGTCATATACTCAATTATTGCCACAATTGCTGCAAATCTTTTAGGCAATCAAAGATTGCACCCTACAATATACGTTGAAAAAATGCCGTATCCGAAGACTTGTACAGTTTATAAACAAAAACGTTAAGCGGTTGCAATTTAGGACCAAACGCAATGATTACTCTAAGACACATGTTATCAAAACACCAACCTGGGCCATATACCCTTTATTAATTGATCACCAACTATTGTACTGGCTGTGTCACATCCTTTAACAATGAAAAACAACCACGAAAAAACAAACGAATGTTGACAGCGTGGAATTGAAAAGTAATCGTTTCGTATGTTGTCTGTGGGGACATTTCAAATTTCCGTTACCATATAAAATACCACCAAGTAAAAAGAGCCCATGGTAACCTAGCAGCAAGTTGAAACTCATTGCTGTAATTTAGAGAATATGATATAAATGAGCATCAGAAAGGGGGCTGGATGGGTAGATTCTACTTCAGCACGACTCTATCCACATACAATGTTTTAAAGAGATGAAATGGGCTAATCATAAACAGGTATGTGCTTCATGAACGTTACAACGATGTCTTGTTTATAGTGTAATGGTTTCATGGGATAAAAATATTGATATCTTTATATACATTTTGTATATAAATATTTGCGATATCATGAATGATATGCCATATTTCTTCTTTGGGGCAATAGGTTTTGTTTCCTTGGCAGAATTACGTATCCGAAGACAATATTATTATTTATACCTTAAGGGTTAAGCCCTCGGCATCTACTTATCGCCCTGCCTTTTCCATCACGAACTGTGGGTGGTCACATCATAGGAAGAATCTGAGCTTAAGAACGAACAGCGTGTATGTAAAAGTTTCATTGTCATGCTAAAGTTTGTATGGACATATCAAATTGTACAAAACTTACCACCAGTAAAATGTTAGCCTGCCACAATGGTATGGAATACTGTGTAGCCAGATATTTTGGCAATGATATGAAATTACACCCGATACGCCAATGGGTAGATTGATGCAAGTCGACTATATCCACCAACAGTGTTATATAAATAGGATTGCGCAATACTCGTCCGAACGTTTGACCGAAATCTAAAAGCATAAAGTGACATATTTCATTAATCACATACTATTTGACCTCTGATTATTTCATGAATTCACAGAGTACGACAAGAACTTTCAAAGTTAATAAAATCCGTAATATTTTGAAACTACTTTGAGACAACAATAATATCATTGGTTCACCGTGTTGAATGGTTTAAAAGATAATAGATATGACGTTAAATAAGGTAACAATATATACTATTGTAGTTTTGATGTATTATCTTTGAGTATGAAACTGAGATGTTTGTAAAGTCGTTTAGGTTCCAGGACATACTGATTGCAATACATATACCTTTTAACTCATGTTTCATAGTCTCCTTTGCAGACCTCTTTAGTGGTTTCTGTTGAATCTTAAAATCTTCCAAATGTTCCATTAAAATGGAGCCGTATACTTGCTCGGATTGATTTACCTCGGAAAACGAGCATTATTGGTAGCGGTATTATATACTAAAGAGAATTACAGAGTATAATGTGCCGAACACAAGGATAATACTAGCCAGAGCAAAGAAACCTATCCATCTATGGGATGGACGGAGGTTGATATCAACGGCTAAAAAGAGAGGTACGCATAAGTCGTCCGAACGTTTAACGAAATCTTTCTAGCATTTATGTGAATTTTCATAAATCACATGCTTCCTTGCTCTGAATATTGCATGACTTCAAAAGTGCGACAATTTCATATTACATAAAAGAAACATTGAGTAATACTTTAAGAGTAATTAAAAATTATAAAGTTAAACAAGTTGAATATCTTTAAAAAATAGAAATGGTCGTTAAATGGGTGACGTAATAAACACAGTTTTGTGTATTCAGCAGGCACCTGGGAGTAAAGTCGTTTAGGTTCCGGTACCGAAACGCTTGCCAATAATCAACTTTTAAGCTCATGTGTCCTAGGCCCCTGGACAACACCTCGTTGAATACAAAGTTGATCTTCGTACTGTCCAGAAACCTTGACATAACGTGTTCTGTTTTTTTTTTTTGCAACATGATTTATTATAAATAACTATAATATAAAAAAATATACACATTTGTGTTTCAGAAGCTCCTTTGGGCAGTACACGGCTTATATCCGGTACCAAAACGCTAGCCAAGTAATTTTCAAGATTCTGATTGGTCATATTATAATCGAAGCTTGGAATAGCAACGCGTTCCATACTCAACGGAAATTCATTAATAAAAGGTAATAAGACTACGTCGAAAAAAACTTGTATGAACAATATACAATTACTAACATGTTTATGTCTGTTTAAAGGCAGACACCGGCTAAGAAATTGTAATATCTTTCTTTAATTAAGCACCACACGCCCGATAAAGGTTTAGCTCTTTTCAAATCGAATATTTACGTATAAGTTTTATTTTAACAAGAAAGGCCATGATAGCCCTATATATCTCAACTAGGCACCATCGACTATTAAAACAATCAACAACAGGGTCGCCGAAAACAAAGTAAAATACAGCAAAATACAGCAATAGTTAGGTTTTTAAGTCTATATGTTTCGTCTTAATGAAAGGGAACAACGTCGATGTGAAGGTCACAAAGCTGCTAATAGATAACATTTAACATAATAAACTCGTTTACAAATCTGAACAAACAGTTTATACACTAGACTGTAGACATGATCAAAATTTCGTTACTTAAGCTTTATAAACAATGCAATAGGTCAACACGCTAAGGTCAAGTCATTAATATGAAACATAAGCAATAAAATATGAAACAACTAGGCCAAGTCATCGTAGGTGTTTTAATGTGTTTGCGATATTAAGCACATGGTCCAAAATGTATCGCTGTTGCTTCAAAAACAGAAAATAAGGCGAAATTAGGACCTTTAGGGGCATGCTTTGTAAAACTTTGATAGAGGACCACCAAACAATGCTACCTACCAAATACTATAAGTTACATACCTAACAGTTTCTGACTAGAAGCTTTTTAAGTTTGATTATTTATTCATTTGTAAAACATTTGACCATCGGCAGGGGCAACTTTGACCCAACGGGCAAAGTTTGAATAAACTTGAATAAGTACACAAAACATCTAAATACTTGCATTACAGTGTTTATTTGTTGACATAGGAACCAGAGCTCTGCAGGGAATACATTTCTTTTAACAATTGCGGTGAACTTTCCTGCACGGAACATTCTTGCTAAGTTTAATCAACATTGGCCAAATGGTTTTAGAGGAGAAGTCGTTTGAATAAGATTGTGGACGGAAAGAATACGTAGACGTAAGATGGAAGCCGGTCGGTAAGTGATTCTAACCTTTGCATCTGTCAAATAATTAAACTGTACGTGTAATGTACAAAAGTTATATTACTTTCTATTTGTGTCTTGATGAATAATTGTTTTGGAATGCCAAACAAATATTCACCAATGAAAAGGCAGTTACAAAATAAGAGGGAATTATGCCAGCCTTTCATAATGATTAGGGACGAGATATACCTAAATGATTTTACAAACTTTTCTTGATAAATAATTTACTTGCGTTTGTATTTAAACTGACGCAAAATCATTGGCTTAAAGTTGCTTACGTTTAAGGGTAACATAGATTTTGCTGAAAAGTCCACCAATAAGGTAAGCTAGTGCCGGACCAAATATTCCAGTTCCGGTTAATATCCCCATATAAAACCCAGTCTTTCTTTTATCAACTGCATCGTCGACGTAGATTGTTACAAACGGATATCTACATGATTTTCCAACACCTTGAAATACCTAAAATGTTGTTATACACGAGGAATATGAATACAAAATGTGGCTAATGTTAGTCCTCATAATTGATATTTATTTACCAATGTCTTTTAAACACAAATCAATAGAATAATACTACAACTTCATCGTCGTTGTTGCCGTTATTACTATTCTGCATGTTTTTGGTACATGGGCACAAATATAATAAACACGTCGGAAGTTTTCAGATATTTGATCTATTTCGTGTCTTAATGTAACTATATGTGTAATTGTAAAGGCCGTTTCAAATCGTTTCTATTTCCTTTCTGACCAATAAATAGTTGAAAACATTACTTTAGACATTGTAACAATGTACTTAGAGAGACATACTTTGAATAAAAAAATTGTATCATCTCTCAGCCAGTTTAAAAGTTTTATTACAACATGGAGTCGTTACAATTGATTTTAGGAAAAGGGGCTTGTCGTGGTTAAGATCTAAATCAAAGATTGTATCGACACTACAAACAGGCACCTACCATTGACGTTTGTTTTGAATATGGACACTGGTCGAATATCCTTTAACTCTGGGGACAGTAAGTTTTTCATAGAAAAACACAAAGCTATACATTTGCGTAGATATCTAGAATTGAAAACCCGGTTACGTTTTATTCCTTATAAGGATACATTTTGTAACTTTTGTAAATATCTTAAACGAACAATGTTGTTCTTACCATTCCAACAGCAATAAGACAGTAAGCAACTTTCTTGATATGAAGCTCCTGAATATCAAATGAAGCATGCACACTATCAGGTGCTGTACTACAATCTTCCTCGCCATGCAGTGTTTTGTTTTCACACATCGGTACTTTCTTTCCTAATGACCTTGCAGAGGTCAGGTTGGTGGACATTACAGATCTCTCCGATTCGTCTTCGATATCATACGCAGAACGGTCTTGTATGAAGTATGGCAGGGCACACAATATTCCACATATACCAAACAATATCGTACTGATCCCTAAACCTCTAGGAATATGTACCTTAAATAGTAAAAACGATACGTTTCGCATCCTACAAAGACGAGTATGGCTTAAGATTCCAACTTCAGAGGGCGCCACAGCGCTTAACTCTTTACTTAAGTTCGGTGATTAGCAATTTGGTTATGCTATGTCTTATGTTGCTGATAATATGGTGTTTATTTGATTTTATCTAGGGTAACCGGACCTCAGATTGTGACAAATAAATGTCGGTATGATGAATAAAAGTCATTTTCTTACATTGATCTTGAAAATGTATTAGTGTTTGTTCTATATTTTCATTAAATTTAATGTTAACACGATACAAACACTCATATTACATATTCAGTGAATTTTGCAAAATATATTTCACCTTTCCTGCAATATATCCAGCGAATATTGAACAAGACAAATATCCAATGTCGTTACAGCTCATGAGAAGCCCAGTTTCGGCACTACTAAAGCCAAAATGCTTCTCCAGCATGGACACCTGTCATTTTATTAAAAGTTGTTAAGATAAGACTGGTTCCAAAAACTTTGGTAAAAACATAGTTTTAATTGCACTGTACTTGTAAATACTTGGGTACATTGACAGAAATACATTAAATAACATCATAAAGCGTCAACAGTTACACAACCCTTTTGTTATTCTAACTAAATAATCAAACAAACGAGGTTAATAAGTAAACTAGAACATACAAAGGTTATTCCTACTTTGTTTATGTTATTGCATTTTAATGATATCTCGTTTTACAAAGAAATATACTTTACAGTAACTTTCTGATAACAGTAATAAGAAATCCACTGTGTCATTAGTATTTAAATTGTTCACAACAAAATAAAAAGCATCTGAATTTGAAACGACCTGTGAATTGATGTACACTGACAATGTTGATGTCAAAAGACCGGAAATGCTATAGATGCCAATAAAAGCTCCTATACGGGTACAAATCTGAAAAGAAAATATATTTTTTTCTAGATTCAAGGAATGTGAAAAAATACGAACAATTATTTAGTATTTAAAGCATTTACGAAAATAATTTGGCCAGGCATGCCCCATTTTATTGTAGTAAATGTATCAAAATGAATATTAACCTTCTTAGAGTTTAAAATTATATTTTAGAAATCAGCATTGTTTCCCAATATACTGACTCGGTATATTTTTATTGATTTATTTTTCAGTTAACATACAGCAAAGTCATTTCCTCCATATCAAGGCAACGAACACAGCCTGTTTTATTAGGCTGATAATAAATGTAATTACTGAATGTTAAAAGTTTGTCTATAATATTCATGATAGGATAACTATGTCGATTCAATAATCGCCACGACTAATACTGTCCTAACACAATGCCAGGTAAGCAAGCAAAGTCAAAGAATTGGTTTACAAGGCCAAAAGGTTTTAGGGCGTATATAAAAAGGCAGCCTCGATCAAATTTTGGAAGGGAGCAATGTTATTTTAGGAAAGGATTTTATCTGTTCGAGTTAAAAAAACAATTCTGACTTCCTTTTTAATGGAAAATGATTTCCCTTTTTTATGTTACATTATATAAGACAACATCCGAACCAACCCTGGGAGCTGATTTGATTTTAATAATTTGATTATGATTGTATTTAGTTAAATATTTTTTCTAGAGCGTCATAAGGTGAAAATAAGTGCCAAATTAAATTCGTTTATAAACTGTTGTACACTTACCGCTTATAGAAACATGAATTGTTTAGTGTCTTTTCTTTCCGCACAATTTCTTAGATATATAATTCCAGAAGGAATTACAAAACCAAAGACCAATGTCCATCGTATTTATATATCTCTAGCAAATTTTAAGGTAGTGATCTGTTTCCCTAAGTGGCTTAGGTGCATTTGTTTTCATGTTTGGCCTTTAAAGGTGGAATCCGATGCTCGTACTGTACATCTATATTTTAGCATATTTAGAAGTTTTTATGTCATATATAGTGAAGCATATGCGAACTTCCTGTTGTAAATGCCGAAATACGGATTTATTGTTTCTTTACAAATATGTTGTGGTACCGCTAAACCAAACATTGTACATGTGGGTAACGGTTTATGAGTGATTGATAACATGATTATTCTAAACTCTACATTTCAAAACATTATATACACAATAACAATTTCCAAATAGCTTTGTTTACATTCATTCTGGCTCCGTGGGTCAATATCAAAGATTTACTTTCATAAAATATAAGGGTTTTGATAGTATTTATGCTTCTATTTGATAGGGATATTTACTGTGTATTGGTTTGCTTTGAAGTTTTAATTGTTCTGAACCAGCAGCGAAACCCACCTTCAGTATCAAACATTTTTCAACATGACTTTGATAGCGTTGTAAAGTATGTGTTAATTCCTTTATTTCAACTGATTCTGCCATACACTTTTTGTTCTTTAACGAGCAAGATAATATTGCAATATGTATCCTTCTTTCATTGTAATACACCATTTGCTATTTTCCTTACATGAACTACTGGTGTAAGTAAACCACAATAGTGTTGCATTCCATCCAAGTAATACTAAACATTTTATACTAAATGAAAATTTAAAATTGAATAAAATGCATCCTGACTCGCTAAAGGAAATGGAGTGCTACTTAAAAGTACGAAAAATGTTTTTGTTTTATACTTGCCTGTAGAACTTCAGGATGGAAGGCTCCAATTCCACATTGTGTATCAGGGTCCGGTTTTCTTCTGATATCAACATCGAATTCTTCATCGTGACTGTCATCAGTTGCTTCCATTTGTAATGTATCAAACATAGTTGCTTAAAAACACAATATTCATATGACAAGCCTCTTGTGTGATAAAAATGATTGTCTGAATAGACTGGCAAATATTCGTTTTGCGTTTGAACAAAAGTTAAATCACCTAATATAAAAGTTGATTTAACTTTTAAGCAGAGGAAATTTGTTTCAGACGTTTGGTTGAAGATGCAAGCTCCTTTCTTATGTGTTTGCCTTTTCCGTACCGTAGTGGTGATGACTACCTCTCTGCGTAAATCCTTAAAATATCAAATGAAGTTTACGCATGCGTATATTCAATATCTAAGTTGCAAAGAAATTATCGAATCTAAATCAGTATATTTAAGGACTTACAAAGAATCATGGCAAAAAGAAATTCCGTCACCTGGTGCTCATATGACTGACCGAAAGATTCTTTTTATGAAAATTCAACGACAAATCGTTTGCTATTAAATATAAATTGCATTTAAGTGACAAAGTATTATATTTATGAATGCACTTACTTGCCAAATCTGCAACTAACCACTACAATATATTTAAACAGTAAGGTTACACCGTGTTTATATGATAATAAAGTTATTATATTTCAGGCACGTTCTCACGTTTGAAAGTGTTGTACGAGAGAAGAATTTTGAAACACTTTTTAACTTGTACAGATACAGCTTATACATATAAACTGTTAATATAGAGTTAAACATAGAGTATACATGTTTCACTGTTTCGGTGTAAAATGAGGTAAGTAAGTGAACAAGTGACGCCCTTGGTAAAAGTGTCATGTTCATCAAAAGAGTCAGTCTCTTAACTCAAAGAGAGATGGCAAATAATTAAGCATATCTCAAGCTACTTAATAATTAAACTGCAGGCTAAACTCAGTACAAAAGTAAGTTTCTTAAACTTATTACCACAGACAAAATTTATTTTACCTCGTTGGAAGCTATGGACGTCGCCGTGTTGGATTCCACCGGTGCCATATGAAATGTAAATGGCAAGCTGTTAAAGGGTCACTCCCTATATCTAGCATATTATATTCTCGAAAAATAAATAATGTGTTCAACGAACGTAGACTGATAAATGAATACAATTTCAAAAGAATAATCTATGGCAAAAAATGCCTCATTTTACAAACAATAAATCAATATAGAGGCTTTCTGTAATGAATCGCATCCACCCATTAATTGTACAACAACAACTCTATAAAGAGTATTGAATGTTTTACGGCACTGCAGTATATTTTAAACCACTGATCGATAATGACTGGAAATGCATAGCTGAAATGTTTAGGTTAAGTTATAATACTTCCAAAGATTCTATTATTTATGTTTTAAAGGTTATTTAGTTTGACATCGGGTGTGTCTCAGTTATAAGCTATGTTCCTGTAAGGACAAGTGTCAAGGCTAGATCAAAAGGTGATCAATAACATGCTAGGGTATTGGTAAAAACGAATCAGACTTGTATGTATGTCTGTCGTATGTCAACACTTAACCTTTTGTATGCAATAAAGGCTGCATTTTTCACTGGATCATTATCGAACGTAGTTAGAATGACTGCCTTGCTTAAATCTAGAATAAGTTAGAAAATGGGTCATCTGATGTCAAAAACTAGATCAACCGGCCAAATCATAGAAACACATTGTTTGTAATAGAGGTTGCATTTTTCATTAGAGTTTCATGAAACTTAGTCCAATATAATTGTCTTAGTTATGTCTATATCAAGTTGGAATATGAATTATTTCGGGTCGATATCTAGGTAACCCGGTCAAATCATAGAAAAAAAATTGTGTATGCAATAGAGGTTGAATTTTATTGGATTTCCATGAAACTTGGTCAGAATGACAGCCTTGATGAAATTTGTATCAAGCTTGACTAATAATAATAATACTAATAATAATAATAAAATAAATATTTTGAGAAGGTAAATGTTATGACATTTACACAGACATTCCAAATAACGGCCTTCTTGTTTTAAGATGGGAGGACAAAAACACAAATACCCCTCCCCCCGCCAAAAAAAAAAAATCACAGTTATTCGACATGCACTCAAATATAATAACTTACACACGTAGGTATCGCATTGCAGTAAGTATGCTAATTAAATTCAATTCTAATTATATTGTATAACTGATACTACTGACATTAATATAATTTTTTTGTAATGAATTTGGAAAGATCGAAGATCTTTGAAGGAATATTATTCCAAACATTTTTATTACTATAACTAAATCTATTTGTAGTAGTTTGTTCGACATTGCTTCGTTTAAAGCTGATTTTGAGAGGCTGAACTTAAGTTTGGATATGATTATTAAAAAAATCAAAATATCAGACATATACCTTGGAGCTAAATTGTTTTGAGATTTATACCCATGTAGAGCAGTATGATAGTTACATCTCTGTGGAGAAGAAAGCCACTGTAGTTCTCGGAACATTTTGTGCAGGCCTAGTTTGTAATTGTCTGTTTAAAATAATTATTGCTGCTCTTTTCGGGGGCTCTTAAATATCTTTTGTGTGCATATTGCCATGTCCTCAAACCGTACAGCAGTTATCGAATGTAGGTAATATATAAGCATTATAGAACTACGTTTCATCTCATGCGACAAATAATAACTAATTCGTTTAAGCAGTGCAATTTTAGAGTTTAACTTAGTTTAATTTATACTAATTTATTTTAGCTCGATTGTGAAGAAAGCTTTTAGCTTATCGAGTCACTCTCGAGTCCGCTTCCTGGAAAAACCAGTACTGGTGTCATATGAGGAGGTACGGTCGTGACCTTGGTGGGGCTCGAACCCGCAATCTCCGGGATGAGCGGCATACACCTAAACCTCTACACCACCGCTCCCCTTTAGACGGTACTTTAGGTAGTTGGTATAACCGTGATAGAGTGTTATCCATATAAATTCCAAGAAGTTTTTGAACGGTTACATTTTCAATCTTAACATTATTTACTTGCAATAGAAGATCTTTTTTATCTCTATATTTGCTATAATCATGCATTTGGTTTTAGCAGGATGAATCGTTATAGTATTTAAAAACACCAACAATTTATTGACGACAGTTGGTCTTGTATATCAATGATATTTTTTCATGATGCGTATACTGTGGTATAATCTGCATACAGGTATGTACTTGAATTATATGGCAAATAAGCAATATCAATAATGTATAATGGAAACAACATAGGCCCTAATATCGAGCCCTGAGGCACACCAGATGCCACTGTAAGCTTTTGAAAAAACTTTTGTTTAAACTTTATTAATTGTTTTCTATTTGACAGATAGGATTCGAAGAACTTTACAGTATTTGCAGAAAATGATATAGAGGATAATTTTGTAGACCGGAATAATGTTCTGTGACAAATATTAAGATGTTGCCAATTTTGGAAAGTCATTACACCTGCCTAAAATCCGGAATTGATGTATACATCTATCGACAAAGTGTGATACAGTAAAGAATTATACATATGCTTAAGTATTGACTAGTTTACTACAGTGGATTTCTTTTCAATTATAATTTCTTACACCTGTTGCAGGGTAATTATTTTCCCAATAGATTTCCTGACTATAGCAATGATAGAACTATTTTTCTTCGAAATGTAACATGACTTGGCCAATTTTAATTACTAGTTATAATATGAGTTTATGTAGAAATACACTTACAATTTACTTACCTCTACACAGCTATTACAAATTGTCAATAACGATTCATAAGTATTTTAACTTCGATAATTTATGATACAAGAGTGCTTGCCTGAGAATCCCTAATAATATGTACGGTAGTTTCCTGATGGCATGTTTCACCAACTAGTTCGTGTGTAAGTTTGCGTATGTGTCTGTTACCGTTTCATGCATTGCTGATATTCTGATTATGATTTTTATGTTCATCTGAAATTTGTCTTTTGCGGTTACAGCTTCCGGGTGAATAATGATAATTTCGACGACTAGTACGAAGTTTCAGATCGGGATTCCACTACTTGTTACTGATTGTTAATTGTTCTGACTAAGGCTCTACTCCAACAGTCACTGAGGTGAATTTTTTTTTCTGACAAACAAATGACGGACAATATTTCCATATCCGTAAATAAAAGCGTTGTACGTGTCAATCAATTTAACACAAGATTCTGTGCTCAAAGCTTTCGATGTTATCATATTGCGTAAATCCGCCAAATCAAACGTGAGCAAATTATTATAATTAGGTCATCTGGGGTCAAAAACTAGGTCAAGGGGTCAAATTATGGAAACCACTTGTGTATGCAATAGAGGTTGCCATTTTTATTGAATCTTTATGAAACTTTGTCAGTACGATTGCCTTGATAAAATCTAGATCTAGATTTAATATTGTTTATCTTAGGTAAAAAACCAGGTCACATAGTTAAAAACCAAAAAAACATTGTTTATGCCATACAGGTGACATTTACAATCCAATCGTCATGCAAATTGGTCGAACTGTTTGAGTGGATCAACTGGGATTAAAAACTAGGTCTCCATAATAATTACGAAGAAAACTTTGTTAGTGCTCTAGAAGTCACATATTTAAACCATTAGCAAATCGTCATACAAATTAGTCAGAGGGTTTGTGTTGTCAAGGTCAAAAAAAAAAGTGTTTATAATATATAGTTTAGGTTTGAGGTTTGGCCACATATGGTCACAAGTTGGTCTCAGGTGAGCGATATAGGGACATCTTTGCCCTTTTGTATAATCGGTCTGAATAAGTTTTGTATATGTCCGTATCAAGAAAATAGATCGGTCAAATGAATAATTGTAATTTGAGTAAATGATTTGAGTGATAATTTGCAAATACCGACTGTTGAAATTTTTTTATTCATCATGAGCTTTTGTCAGTAATTGCAGAATCAAATAATATAAAAACCATTGTTTGTTGCATTCATATATTATACGATTTAAATATTCAGTTTATAACATTCAGTCGTCTACCTAATTTATTTCTAAATTTCATCATTACGCCTTACAGTCACCGGCGATACCCTTGAGTCACTGTCTTAAATGCAATACTGGGTGTTTGTAAAATACAAACAGTTATGTAATCCTTCACAAAAAGTTAACAAATTCGAGAAATGTTCTGCTTGCTTGCTTGCCAAAACAATACATAATGTTTAACCAAAACTTAATTAAGAGTTAAGGTCATAAATATTTCGTTTATTTTAAAAGTACTACTTTAACCATGTGATAAGGTATACAGAAATACAAAAGAATGGAGAATGTAAATGGAATGTATGTATGATGTATTTAATGCATACACACACTGCATCATACACTGCATTGTGTTATGAATGATTTATATCTAATTACAATATGTTTATATTCACTTTTAATCGGAACAGTGAAATATCTTACAGTACATACATGTGTATATTATATAATAGGTCGTAGAAATGTAATGATTTTTTTCAAAAGCCTAGCTTGTTTTCGCTATTAATGTCACTGTGAAATAAAATATTTTGCCACAATCGACGCATTCATTTAATTTCTTTACAGCCATTCGTGCTTAGTACATTTTATCATACCGGATTATTTTATTATGCACCACCGCACAAATAATATTCCCATAATACACTTGACAATAAATTAATAAATAGACTTTACAGAATTTGTGTAAATTTTAATAAACATTTTTTTATTTACGACTAGCTCTTATATTACAAGAATGATGTATTTTTGACAGAATTATTATTGTCCTCGGTCAATATCACTTTTAACAGGTCCGCAAAACTATGTATTGACCTCAAAATTAGTCTACAATTGTATAATATAGTGCAGTATTTTTTCAAATAAGAAAGGCTTTCCGCCAACTCTTTTTCTTTGAAAATAACTTGAATACGAAAATAAGGCATATGTCAACATTGTTTTAGAGTGAATAGAACATGGTTCTATTACTATTCTATGAATAAATCTATGTTGAAATATTTTGGGTATGGATATATTATCTTTTTCGTTACTGTTGCAGTAATTTAAGTAAACCAATCTATGATAGTGTGACAGCTGTAGATGAAATAGATAAGTTTACAGCAGTTGCATAATATATGATGGGCTAAAACTAGAAATATACAGCATATTCAGTAAGTACGGGGAAACAACCAATAATGATTGCTTGATAAATGAATTTGTTTAGAATGGAGTGCAGAAAATGAACTAGTAATACTGATCAGTGTTGGCAATGGCTTCAATAAAGTTCAATAATACTTGGCTATATTCCTCTTTCATTCACCACATCATCACTACAAAGTTAGCCGAATCACACCTTTTACGTTTTAAAAAGTTAATAAGGAAAGCTGAATTGACCCATAGTCATGGTGTATACAGGGGACAGTTAAAAATAGTCATGCCACGTGTTTCTGTACAACTGGATACATTACAAGTCAATATCAGGTATAATATCATTGAGTATTTAAAAAGGCACGATGTAATGATCGCAACAAGGTATTAATTGTATAGAGTGTTAATAGGTGAGTAAACCAAGACAAACTAAAATGGTATAGACAGATATTTATAAAATGTTTTACTTTACGATGTACTTACTTCTTTTTATAAAAATAATGTTCCATTGAGAAGCTATCAACCCATTAGAATTCCAAAATAAAGATCAAATATTATACTAATATTGTTTCACATAAGTTTTTCGCAGTTGATTGCTTAAAATATATTACGTCACAGATGAGAGTTGTGTGTTTTTGGTATTGGTGTTCGGTAAGACTTCAACGATTAAAGTTATCGAAATAAGTAAATATGTATTCTTCATTCAGACAACAAGTGTTTCATAAATACTGAAAAGATTCTCCCCTTTTCTTTTCTCTATTATTCTTAGAATAACAGTTTATCATCAGCATCAAATAATGATAATCTCAAAGTATTTTGGCAACTATATTGACTATTTTCGAAATCTTTAAAACCTACATATACAATCGAAAGTCATTTGAGATAACAATTTAAGTTTCTAAACCACGGGATTTGCAAGATGAAGAGTGAAAGTGGATGTATCGTTCCTATTATTTCACTTTTATATCCTCTTTCGATGATCATAGTTTAGTATGCTCTTGTGTCGGCTTCTTTTTTCCCTGTCGCCACTGAGTAATCCCTTTTACACGGAAATATATATACAAAATACCCAGTAGAAGCGCTGCTACTGATGCAGCCACAATTGTACATCCGTGAACAGCGTTCCGAAAATACACACTATCGTATAATAAACACGACTGCCGATTTCCGCACGTGTATTTCCAAAGGGTGCACGTTTCATCTATTACAGCACCGAAGATCACTGGACCTGGCATCCATCCTAAAAATATCAGTATGATTTTGTTCAGGCATGGGTCATTATACAAAAATGATATAAAATGAATAGAATAAAGTACACATGATAGTTTCAGAGTTTCATAGATAATTAGCAATTTGGCATATAAACAATACCTTTAGCTAAAAGAGTGATGATGAGGACATATCAAATGATAAGTTATGCCAAAGAAATATGATATCAATGAAAGAAATCATTTATTCAACGTTTAACACAAGGTCAAACTGTTAACAGTTGCATACCTAGTAAAAGTTCTTTTGGTAGATATAAATTAATCATATTAAAGAACTATTCAGGAGTTATATCTAGCGTGGAGGATTTCTTAATGTTTTACACAGTTACAGCGTGACACAAAATCCATGCAAAGCAAGTTAAAATGCGCCTGGTGATGTTATTTACAATATTACCTCCCTTTTAAATAAAAGGCCGGTACTTTGATAAATAATCGCTTTTAAAAAGGTACTCTTTGCACTGTATATGAACAGGAAGGAAATTTAGGTGATAGGTAAGTGGGGATGTGCAGTAGAAACTCACAGAAACGTCTTTAAAATCTATCAATGAATCTTAAGAATTTAATTTGCATCCTTACAAAGAATGACTGAGAGGTTATATCTAAAATTAAAAACTAATTGAAATGTATTGCTTGTATCTTTAATCTCTTCTGACAATCTTGAAAGTCTAAATAGTTACTAAAACAATTATTAGAATATGTGCAGCAATATATCCTCAAAATTGTCAAACAAAAAATAAACAATGGACAAAATGCATCTTATTTGTTTGTTTGATTGTTTATGGTCCCGACTGACAATTGGATATTTCCCTGGGTGCACTTGTCAAGACTCCTAACAGGCACAGGTTGAAGAGAGACAGATGCAGATACAAGAGAATCCGGGTACCAGACCCTAGCTCTTTTACCAATAGATCCCTTGGTTCTTTTACATGCCTGATGTATAGCATCGATACATGTGAAATCAAAATGCATCAAGATAAATTATAAGAATGCTAAACAATGTCAGTATTAAACGTGATACATTTCAAATGAATTTAATATTTTTTTACCGAGAGCCGATGTTAAAAACCCATTAAAAGCTGAGGCTGCAGCACGGTCTCTCTCTTCAACACATCTGAAATATTAAAACCATTTCAATGAATACGTATAACAAATTGACTAAATTAATATTGGTTGAATATATGCAATGATGTTACTCCCTTGAATTTGTATGACGTAGGAAAAATGACCCGTTATTTGTTTTTGTACTACGAATGAAAGTGTTTAATGCCTATACAGATTGAGTACTTGTTGTAAAGAACAGTGCTTGTCGTTTGATTATTATATATTTTTCAAGCATAATACACCTCGACTTAATATATTTACCGATTATTTCCATAACAAACAATGAAATGTCATGAAAAATACACAAACATACCGTCTGTTTTAGTATAAACAACATACACAAATGTGTAAAAAAACCTTTTTCAATTTAAATCAAATGTGAAACGCCATATTAAACGCGTTACAGAATAAAGGCTAAATCTATTGGGGGAATAGTACTTTCTTCTTTATTCATTTAACTGATTTTGTAAATAGAATACTAATACATTGAACGTAAGCCCTTTGGAATAGCGTCATTTTTAAAACTATTATTTATACATCAGTCAGGAAGCAGTGTTCACCTGATATTTGCCATAAAAGTAGGAACTATTTTAAATGCAGCGAACAGTTTCCCAATGAATGTAAATACAGCGTATATGTACAACTTTGATGTGCATCCTTGGTCACACAGTCCTGCCATAGCATGTCCAGATGTAATACAAGTGCAGTTGATAAACTCCTGTAATAAAGTATGATCCCTTTAAACCATCAGTATTAACGACAATTTTTCATTTTTTTTGATTGGTAGGACTACTTTCTTTAATGAAGTAACATCTATGAGTCAATGTGAAATGTGGTATCCGTAGTATGGTGTATACAAAAGAAAGACAACGTACATTTAAAACTTTTTATTACCCTTCCATGAAATTTGCGGTCTTCTGATTGGTCAACGATCCGTTAATAGATATTGATATTTACGGGCAAGCCTGTAATATACACTTGACATAACCCCATTACTGTACCCCATGCGGAACGTGAGCTTGTTCGCCGCGCCAATGTATAAGTCCGTGCTGATTTGTGACGTCACGCAGTGACATTGAGGTATCATAATGGGATTTGAAGGTCTGGTTACGTTCAGACGTTAAATAAATAAAACATAAACGGAATATTTCAATATTTAAGAAAGGGGAGGGTAATAAAATTGTTATTTGTTTTTTGACGTGATATATGGGGATATATTAGCCGCCTCGACAAAATATTACCCTCGCCTAACGGCTCTGATAATACAAGTCTAGGGGGTAATATATCCCCATATACCACTTCAAAACCAAATAACATAAACTATATGCGGCAAACATGTGCTTTGGTTCGTCAAGTTCACTTTGTTTGAAATATAATAAACATTTTGTTTAAATTCTATTCATACTTCATGTAATAAAAGTGATGAAATGAAAGAAAGCTAACCGATGTTTGAAAAACCTTAAAAGGATATGTGACTAAAATAAATAGAATTATTGGACATTAAAGAAGTGTTTACGTAAATATCGATTGTTATTATACTGTTGCTATTGTGAATGCAGCAGCAGCAGTAGTGGTAAAAGTAGAAGTAAAAACAGCCACAGTAGTTGTAGCAATGGATGTACAAGATACATCAAAAGTTGTAGTAGCATTAGCACCAACTGCATCAGACATAACGACGTGCTACTGATCAGAAACAGCAAGCGAATTTTAACAGCCTGACATATTTTGTTTGAATTGGGTGTTATGGCCCATTTACTGTTTTATGACTGTACCCTTTCCCCGCATTAAGTAATTTACGCTGTCTGCTTCAATGTAGATATCTGTGTTATATGCAGATCGCGCTGTATGCGGCGTAACATAGACTGAGATTTATGTGTCACGGTGCTATTATCATGATGATCTAATCTACCTGTCCGGTTTTCTCAGTGCATCCAGCATGGCAAGGACTAAAGTATGTCCGCCCATCGTCTCCACACACAGGAAAGTATTTCTCATCGTCACAGATACACCCTTGGATGCATAGCAGTTCAACTGGCTGATACAAATGCGAGGGTTCACTGTACGAACAAAAATATATTTACATTTTCTTAGAGCCGAAATATTGTAAAGTTACACATTGTGCATTTTGTTTCTTTTTGTTAGCATTAATCAAAGACAAAAAATTACCAAGACAAATTTTAGACAGCTTAAAGTTATTTGAAACTTCAAGTTTTCAATTTTTTCGATTATTCCTAACACTTTACAAATGGTAATTAGCCAACAAATTTAAGGTGTTTTTCATTTCATTATATTCGTACCAAAATGAAATTTCTACAGACAAATATTTTTGTAAGCATTTTTAACGTTTTGGCGATTTTAATTGGAACCAACGGAACTAATTTACTACTTATTAGCCAAAACGCTTAATAAATCCGTAAGAAACAAGAATACCAACTATTCATTAGAACTCTAATTAATGATACAAAAGTCGTTATGTATAAAAGTTATTATATCGTCATAATTATTTTTATTATCATTTTTATCATTAGTATTATTATACTGGGGTATCCCCTTTCTAGTCTTTTACGTAAATGATTAACACTGATACGCAACCGAAGTGTTCGTTTCGTTTGCAAAGTCATTCACAAACGATTGTGATTGTAGTAAATGGCGAGCAAGCTACTGTTGCAAGACCCTTCATATATAATGTAAGTAGAATTTCAAAAGGGTATATCCTACGACTGGAAGATTCAGTTCAATTACTGACGTATTTCCACATTTAAATGCCAATATGTACTCGTATGTCTTTCTTTTAAAAAAAAACTATAGGATTTTTTTTATTTTTTAGCAATTTACGTACAATGTATGAGCTATTGATTTACAATTTGTAAAATTGAATCATTTCAAATCATGCCAAGAAGAATACAACTGACAGTATATTGATATTTAAGAAAATGTTTTATGTTACCTTTTTCCATTGTCACCAACTAGTGATGGCTGATCACATCCAAGAAAAAATCCCGTGAAAGCACAAAGGATATTGATACTCGAAAAGAAAACTAACAGCTTGGTTGTAGTTTGCGGGGTCATATCAATTTTCCGTGACAGTACACCACCAAGGAAAGAACCAAGCGCCACCGCAGCAATATAACTCATGGCTGTAATATAGACAACCTAATACAGAGGAGCATATGAACAAAACTAGTTCGATGTAGTGTGTTTACAGGTTCGTAAAGAGATAATCCTAAGTTTGCGTTGGGCTTATCATAATAAACGTAACTGAAGTAACATTTAGAAGACATATACATGTATATCAATTTGACAGTGGGAAAAAGCCGATATCTATTTCAAGGGACAATATCGACTGATCTATTTAAAAAACATTTATTTCTACACTTAAATTTAGTACAAATGGTTACCTTCCTTTTTAATGCAGCAGATAAAACGCACTATACATTCAACATGGAACAAACATCATAACATCATTCATTGCAATTTATTTCAATTTTTTTTAAGATACAAAATTATCAATAAAACTGTTGTTTCTGCTTTTCACTCATCGACCTATTTGTCGAACCGAATTCGCAAGGTACAAATACTGATATATTATGAAACTTATTGTGGTACGATATAATAGTAAAATGTAAATACTTGAGGTTCTAATATATGATTTACTTACAAAGCATTATGTTAGCCTGCCACAATGGAATGGAATACTGTGTAGCCAGATACTTTGGCATGAATGACAGAACTCCACCTCCGCCCAAAATGTTGATACTCGTCGACATTGTCAATGTTACATAAACGGGATTACGCAATATCCGTCCTATTGTTTGACCGAAACCTAGATCGAAATACAAACTGTTCTCAGTCTCAAATGTGAACCTCTTTAAGAAATATTATATGTTTTGAAAATACCTCGTACATGAAATACGTGGTTATGCCGTAAATCTTTTCTTTGCATTCAATATATCAATAAAAGATGTTCTCTTCCATGTACTTCCAAACAAAATGCATGAATAAATAATGGTACCTTTCACTTCATTTCTCATCGTCTCAGACGCAGATCTCTTTGTTTGTTTAGTTTTCCTCTCAAAATTATTCAAATCCTTCCTTCTGCTTTTGCTTTTCAGTGTTTTTGGAAAACACATAATAGGTAAACTAAAGAATATCGCACAGGCGCCGAACACTAGAAAACCTAGCCACCAAGCTCCTATCCATCTTGGGTCTTTTGGGGTAATGTCAACAGCTGAAAGTTAAATAAGAGAATCTCTACTAGTCAGTGAGCATTGTAAGATAATTTTTTATATATTTATTCAATACTTATAAATTAGGACAGATAGTGACATTGCACCCAGTATGTAATATAAACAATAAAGCCCAATGACACTTCATTATCGTGAACAAAGGCCGTCGAAGTCACTTCATCTGGTACTATTTTCAAGTTTGGAATATATATTTACCCTTAATAATTACAAAAAAGTGCAGCATCTAGATACATGTACATTAGGTCGAGGTTCATGGCTTTATTAACTTTTGGTAAAAATACATGATGTCAAATGTTAAAATAGTCAATAACGTACATGTAAATGTTTTTATTAAATTTTATATACCCATAAAGACTAAATACATTTGTACTTATATAATAAACGTTCAAACAACACATTTCTTACTTTCAAGGGTAATATATATTTTGCTGAAAAGTCCACCAATAAGGTAAGCCAGTGCAGGACCAAAAATGCCAGTTCCTGTTAATATTCCAATGTAAAATCCTGTCTTTCTTTTATTAACGGCATCGTCCACGTAGATCGTTACAAAGGGAGATCTACAAGATTTTCCAACTCCTTGAAATACCTAAATCAAAATCAAACAGCAGAATCCCACCAATATCATTTATCCGAACTGATATAAGCTCAAATTTTATCCAGCTCTACTAGCAGTTACGCGAGTGATTATTATGTACTTTCATTAGGTCACATTGCTGCTATAAGAGCTATATGGACATTGTTTGTGGATGTGGAAATAGAAACTACATGGGAAGTGATAGAATTCAAAGCATAAATATTTTCCGCCGGTTAAGCGGAGCGAATTAGGCGGGAAATAATTTCCTTGAATAGGTATAGATTTTTTGCTGTATAGACCAATCAAAATCTTGTTTTGTTTGTATTCGTAGTAACGCGAGTTATGCTAGTCAACGTGTTGAAGGATTTGAATTGTATGGTCATTCAGCTTTGGGCATCAATGCTTACAGACATATTATTTTTAAGTTTAAGGTCGGGTAAACTAATAGTATTTGTTATTCATAATATACATGTTTATATAGACTATTAGTACTCTGAGGCAAATACCGAAGCAGAGAACATTTGTCCTCACGGACACTGTATTTTAAATTGGTTTAGCCGGTTTAGCCAAGCGTATAGTGAGACATTTTGTAAGGGAGTAATTGCATTACAAATCAGTTATAGTGATTCTCTCATTGTGGCTTTAAATTCAATGCTATTTATTTATTGTGGTATAATATATAAGTCAGTTGTTCACTCGTAAATGTGTTATTGTAAATGTGATATGCACATTAATTAATTAAAAGGTAAATTTGCAAATGATTTATTTATTAAGCATACTTTGTTGTACAGTATACCACTTCTTCAGATTTATTTTTGGCAATGTTTTATGTGCTATTTAATTAAAAGCCATTAAGTAAAACATGGTTATTTTTGTGAGTGCCATGAAACGAGAACATCCCGCCGTTTCTTGTCCGGAGAGAAATCCAAGCCAGCCGCGGGTACAGGGTTCCAGAGCATTTCTCATCAAGAGTTTTATTTCTGGTTTTACCTGTGCAGCTAGAGGTCTCGTTGATGGACATTTCAGGCACATATTCATTCATAGCTAAACGATATTGCGAGTCACCGATGCCTATAAACTATTACATAGTCATTTAGTTCCAATATTACATTATATGCATAATAGTACATACATGCACGAGTTGCTTAAATATATTTTGGTCACTGATACCTATAAACTATTTTGTTTCAATATTACGTTACATGTACATGTATATGAATAGTAGTGCATACGGATTGAGTTCAGTGCACTGTTTATATATTTGCGTATTAATGTATTACGATGTCGTCATAATATAATCATGAGTCTCGGAATTTGTCTTCTTCTTCGCAAGAAGTGTAGTTAATATGACATATGCTCACATTGATGTGAGGTGAAAGATGGCCCCAATGATATATTGAACTGACATGTTTCAGATATGTTTAATGTTCTGTTGTAATATGATTTATGTTATGCCAGTATTTGATTTTTGTATGTAAATGAAATGGATATGATGAACATTGTCAGACTTAGAAACATTGTAAGCTTGCCCAAGTGCTCTCTACAATATACTATATTGAAAGCAAATGACTTTGCGTTATTCTTCTTTGAACAAAGAATCTATGTAGGTTTAAGGAAGTGACTTTGTTAAGCAATGATATCATATTCTTTGTGAAACGGAATGTTTCTAAACGTCAGTAACAACACATTTAAAAAGCGCAATGTAAATTAACGAAATATAGTTCAATACATATAACTTGTATAATACATTGAATTATGTACGTTGTAACCTGTTTGTAAACGAATTACAGACACCAAGTGCATTTTTCCCTGTATTAAAACTTTGCATGATGCTTTTCTTACCATTCCGAATGCAAGCAGACAGAAAGCAACCTTTTTAATATACAGTTCCTCAATATTAGCATACACCTGTGCACTTTTGGATGCAAAATTGCAACCATCTTCCTCTTGAAGTGATCTGTTTTCGCACATCGGTACTTTCAATCCCAATGGCATTGTCACATTGACCGGCATTGAAGATCCCGCCGAGGTACCTTCGATATAATACATAGAACGGTCTTGTATGAAATATGGTAACGCACACATGATACCACATACACCAAACAAGATTGTACTAGCCCCTAATCCTCTTGGAATATGCACCTTAGAAAGAAATATTTATATTCAAAAATACAAAGGTGTTATTATGTGGATTTAATTACTAGTATATGGCCGACTTCATATCAGAAGGCATGATAGCCTTATCTTGCATTAAAAGTCAAATACGAACTTGGTTTAAATTTTCTTTAGTATTAAAAAGTTAATTTTATAATAATGTGTGCAGATTAATGTAACTGATCATTGGTTATTTCAATATAGCATTTTTGTTTTCAGTTACACGTTTAAGCACAGAAAACCCCCTGAAAACCAAAGATACGGCCGATTTGCATTATCAGCTATATCACTGCAGGTGATGAACTCTAATTGCCTGTTTGATTGACTGCAGTAATTACATGTGGTCAGCCAGCAGTGAGTTCCTTTTTCCTCAAAACAAATGTGTGACTTTATTGTTGATAAGCCCTGGTATGACCTAACAGGAATGCGGTTTATATTTGGGTCATTTTACTCTTTTACAAATGTAATGAAAGTGAAACTTTATTCTTAAGAATTGTTTTTGTGATATTTACTGGTAAATTCATATTTAAAATTTGGAATAAAAACCTGACTGATTTAGAAAGTAAACATATTATTTTTTTTTGTGTAATTAAATCTTTTATCCTCTTTTGAAGCTAGTGGAAATAGAGAATGCATAACCTGCGTATCATTTATCTATCTTGGACTACATGTATATCCGGTTTAAAGTAATAAGCTTGGAACATAAATTACTGTGTATAACTGATGTTTGATATTTCTATATAAATCTGCATCTACTCAGTTACTCCATAGCAATAATGATAGAGAAAGTTTGTATTTGGGTGGATGCATATTCAAGAAAAGTAATACAATTTATGATACTGTTATTTGGCCACTTACAATGTATATTTCTGTTTCCTAGGGTATTCATTTACTTATATGATTTCTTTATAAATATCACAGGCAAAATGCGTCAAGAAAATGAAATTTGTGAATATGTTTCAAATATTAAAGGATCAAGAAGTTAACTATATTCGTTTTACGGACTTTGTAACATAACTTGAACAGTATGACTCTCAGGTGAGACAAGACAATGTTAAGCAAACACTTCTCAGTTATAAGAGCGGACTTTCAATACTGAACGGATTGTGTCATTTGTGTTAAAGTACTCTTTCAAAAGGCATGACTCTTCTAAAGCTTGTCAACATATTACAAAGATTGTAGAAAATGATTTAATTACTAAGAGGGAAACGCATTCTAAGTTTTTCACCTTCAGAAAATTCTTTACACTAAAACTAATACAGGGCTGCAGCATTTATCATACATGTACATAGTCACTGTGTTTAAATCTTTTATGATATACAATGCCAGCACAAGGCTCCTTCATGTTACTGAAAACTGTGTATTTATATTGTCTAGGTAAACATTAAATGAATTTGCTTTGAGTAAAGATAATTCAGCAGATTTTTATCATTTTGAATATGTACTCCTGTTCAAAAAGTTATAAAGTCAAGGCAGAAATAAAAATGTACAAAATTGCTTCTGGGGAGGGGGGCTTTCGGTTTTATTTAATATAGTGTTAGTAGTATGGTGCATACTATATTATAAGAAAGTCGATATGTCACGAGATACACGATAGTTCTACCTTTCTTGCGAAATATCCTGCAAATAGTACACACGACAAATATCCTATATCATTACAGCTCATCAGAAGACCAGTCTCCGCACTACTGAAGCCAAACTGTTTCTCTAACGTGGAAACCTGCAAGACATTGATGAGTGGTATTATAGCCCCTGAACATAAGCATTAAAAAGAAATTCTCTAAGATTACATTGATTACAAATATTTTGTAAAAATTTTATTTATAGCAACACTAAAGTTTTTTGAAGAAAACAGTAGTAATGAACGTGAATTGAAACTGATTAAATAAGTGGTTAAATAAAGACCATCTGTAACATTGGCTAATATGAAAAAATATTTGCACTATTTTGAAGTTTACGAGATCATGAAGTGGCACATTAGGCATTCAGAAGATGACTTAAGAATTATATTTCTTGTTTAAATTCAGTAAAGAAGGAATCAAAATGTAGGCAGCATTTGAGTGCAAAGTCAAAGATTCTTGACAATGCTGTGAAATCTGATGCACAGCTAACAGTTCGTCAGAAAGCGAGTACTGCTGTTATTCCCCCACATGCGATGGGCTAAATAAGCATCCATATTTCTAGCCAACTTAAAAGATTAATATTAAAACAAATGTCAATAAATACAACCTTTGTTTGAGTATTGCATGGAGACTGAAAATCGAAAAGAAAGAAAAGAAAAACGATATTCATATTACTGCTAGTTAAGTTATATACGAGGGTACATCAAAACGTCCGTGGCTTTGCAAGCTCGAGTCCGGATGAAAGTTGTGAGCTAATATCATTACCGAGTACATGGTAACGTGTGCGAAAGCTGAAATGTTGATGACTTATGACCTATTGGTAAAATGGAGATTTCAGACAAGAGAGTGGTAATAGCTTCACATGTACATAAAAGGAAGGTCAACCTAGAAATTCATGAAGACATGAAAAATGCACTTGGTGTCTGTAATATTCAATTTTGAATTGGAGAATCAACACTAAAGAGGATCCAAAGTTATTTCACAACTGAAATTCAAGGTGATGCTGTACATCGTATGGTACAGAAAAATGGAGAGGGAAAGTCAGAGCAGGCATCACTTTGCTTCAAGACAATTTACATGCGCACACCTCGCAAGTTGCAGTAGCTCCAGTCGCTGAGTGTGCGTTAAACTCTTTCCACATGCTCCGTATTCATCTGAACGTTTACCATCCTTACTGCATGTGGGGGAGTTTGCCATAGGAATGACATCATTTTTGCTGTTGAACCCGTTTTGACGGATCAGGAAGAAAACTTTCTCGAGATGTCGTAATAATTCAGTTGAATTATCGTTGGGACAATTTCATAGAAATCAAGGCTGATAATATTGAAAAAAGAACGAATGAAATTTTGAATAAGTTATGTTTATTGTGTCAGACCAGGCTCTTTTGATGTACCCTCGTAGTACATTATTGTGTCAACAATAGAAAAATACAATCATTACCTACATGTAGATCTACCATTTATGAATTCTAAAATTTACCTGAGAGTTAATGTAAACCGTCAACGTTGATGTTAAAAGTCCTGATATGCTATAAATGCCAATAAAAGCGCCAATACGAGCGAATATCTGAGAAATAAATAATGACACTATTATAAAACATAATTCTTCTTAAGCTTGCAAAAATCATTACTAATAAAGTAAACGCAACACAGCCATGTGAGGTCAAGCTGCTAGAATATTTGGATCTGAAAGAACAGAAAGCAGGGCCCCTCTGAACCATCCTAGATGATGTCATCTAAGACCGGTTATCGTACAAATCTTCAACAAGATATTTTTGCACAGTATAGGTGTATTCTATAGCGAAATGTTTTAATTATGTACTAGGGTTTCATTTTTCCTAAATTCAATTGGGCCACAACGTAATTCTTCCTGAAGTGAAATGCAGTTGATCTCAACAAATGTGTACGATTAAAGCAGCAGAAATATACAGTATTATATATTTGTTTATATCAAAACAATAATTCAGTAAGGGTGGTGCTGTGGTCGAGTGGTTAACGCCCTAGACTACCAATTCGGAGGTCCCCGGTTCGAATGCCGGTCGGGGCACTGGAAATTTCAGAGACACTTTTCCGTGTTTCCCAGCCATCTAGACATGAACTGGTTAGAAACCCAGAGGTAGTCTCACGTGTATCGGTGCTATACACCGGACATGTAGAAGAACCAAGGGGTCTATGCGTAAAAGAGCTAGGGTATGGTACCCGGATTCCCTTGTATCTGCATCTGTCTCTCTTCAACCAGCGCCTGTCAGGAGTCTTCACCAAGGGAGAAGTCCCAGGGTCACCCGGACTTATAAACAATTAAAGGAAAAAGAATAACCCAGTAAAATTATAGCACCATTTCAATACAAAGTTTCCCTACAGCAAAAAAATTACCACCGGTTCCTGCTTAAAGTAAAACAAATGCACATACATTAATTTGCAATATGAAAATCCATTCTTTACGAAATTTTTCACGCAGATGATACGTATAAGAACAGTTCGATTTGGTGCTTCTAGAATCAAAATGTCATGAGACAGAACAGATTCAGAATCAAACGATTCTTTTAGGAGATAATAAAAATGCAAAAACTGTTACAGCACTAGTGGTAAAATATATCAACGAAATAATACAAAAAATATGCACCCAATTTCGTTTCCATATGCGAACATCAAGCTGCTGGACGCCAAATTCACGTCACTGCAGCAATTCTGCTTGGGGTCCGGAATTAAAGCAATGAATTCTAAGATTTAAAAATATGGCTGAATCGAACACTTTTGAAGTGCTTATAGGAATCAATTTCCATTTTAGATCTACAAAATTGCATCCGTCTAATTTTTTAATCGTTCTTACCTGTAAACATGCAGGACGCAATGGTCCAATTCCACATTGTGTATCATGGTCCGGTATTCGTCCGATATCTCCATTGATACTGGACCCCTGATTTTTTTCAGTGGTCTCGGCTTGCTGTATATTAGACTTCATAGCTATTCGAAGAGCAAAATGATCATGTAGTCAAAGATCCATTTAGTATCTTGCGTATTTGTAATATCAATAACGTCTTTAATATTCAAAATTTTATGATGATGATGATGATGATGATGTGATGCTTTAATTAATTCTGAAGTTCATAGTCGGTGATTTGATCGTCCACACTCTTTCAGAAACAACGAGATACTTTAGAATTAACACGAAGTACATTCTGTCACTGTAGATGTGTATGTAAGTTTCATTTTCTCAATTATGTTAAAAAAAACATGTATACCAAACTGTATATGTCATAAAGTGACAGTTGTATATCAAAAATAATTCTTTGTAAAGAATAATATACATTGTCATTGTATAATATACTTTTACACATTAAAACAAATAAAAACGCTATAATTGGAATTTTTTCTCTTGTCAAAATTTCCATTTAAAGCGTTGTAGCTGTTTTGAGCAAAGGTAAAATATACATGTATAGATGCCTTTTAAAAGTGACTTAAACAATTCTACAAACAGTAACTACTTTACAGTCAACTGTTTTGCACAATAAAGTGTAGTATATTATTTCGGACGTTTTCCTCCTGCATATCAATTTAAGCTACCCTGAAATCGGTTGAATGTTTAAACGCCTTTGGATTCTTAAACAATAGCGAAAACACAAATACAGATCTGTAATATTCTCAAATAATAATAATTTTGAATTAATACTATATACCAGTACATGTATTTATCGTCTATTTGTTTTCAAGATATCCGATAAAGCATTTACTGCAAACAAACGACAGTTAATATATTGCTAAAAGCACCTACTCACCATGTCTGAATGAGTCAACGACCGTAGCACAGAAATGATTACCACTTATTTACACTTATTTACATAAAACTAATTAAATCATAGGCACATTCTCACGTTCGAGTGATTTTTGAATCACGAAACGTTGCTTACTTCTCGCGTGCAGTTACTTTAAGAGACAGTGCATAATAAATGTTTTACATGTAAGACATTGTATATTAAAGAATCCAAGGTCTTTATTGGTCCGTGTATTCTATGTTTGCCCCATTTTTAGATACATGATTTTCACAGCAGTTCAAAGAGAGATAATCTATATAAACAATGGTGCAGTAATCAAACAAATAATAGATTAATGTTTCAGAAACTTGTGAAGGTATTAAACTGGTATTAAAATTGAGGAAGTTTTTCTTCAATGACGCATATAAAATTTATTCCTAGCACAATACAGATATATAAGTAAGCCCCATCATGCTTTATTTTGTATGTACTCCAAAAAACAAAACAAAAGGAAAGCCACGACCAAAACGACCCCCCAAAAGAGCCCCACAGCACCCAGAGCACACCACCAACACACAACAACACACAACACACACATACACACAAAGCACACACACACACACGTACACACCAACACACCTAGCATACAAAGCACGAGGACAAAAGAACAAAAAAGGAACACAGGGGGCACCGTCTTGGAACGGTCAGTGGCAAAAACACCACTGGGGAGCTTAAACCGGTTTGGTGCGCAAATTATTGTTTTCTATTCATTATTGAGTAATCTTTATATTCTCCTTACTTACACTTTTTATGATAATTTTAGCAGTACATGTTTAAAGAAACACTGAAAGACCAAAACTAGACCAAAGGTGTACATATCTAGAAGCTACATAAACTGACAAGAATACTATTAAAAAAGTATATTAAAAATTTTATATATGTCACAGGGAAAATATGTCTGTGCCAGAGTGTATGTTATTGTCGATGTGAAGTGTTGTTGTTTGTGTCTTTAATGTGTATATATATGTTCGTGTCCTCTTTTTCATAAGCTCTTTCAGCTTCTCATTACATATATCATTAGTCATACAATTGTCTGTCTCGTAACTAGCGGTGGTTTAGAGGTTTAGGTGTCTGCCGCTCATCCCGGAGGTTGCCCCATCAAGGTTACGACCATTCCTTCTCATATGACACCAGTACTGGTTTTTTCGTATAGCCGTATTTTTCTTTTCTCTTTGAGAATTTGACATTGTTTTAGTGCCTACGTGTACTTACAGGTACCATCCTCACTCTACTTCTTCCTGAATGAGAACTCACGAGTATCCGTAACAAAGTCCGAGTACACACTAGAAATAGCAAAAGGCAAACCCCTAAATGACATGTTTTCGATACAGAAAGAAATAAATGGCGATCATCCTACACAAACACAAGAAAAGTAGTTAAAATTAACCATTTCTTGCTACAATACTACAAATATGCACGGGGGGTCGTTTGGGAGGCTGGTTTGGTACGTGGCATTCCCTGTTTGATATTATTTTTGTTTTTTTGACCGGTATGCAGATATAATGGCTGTAGAAATATAGCATGATGTAATTCCACTTCCGGTGGTGACCAGGTAAACAAGATAGAAAAAGTATCGAAAACTCTTAAATATCGAAAACACGTCAATACACGAGTAAAATCAAAATTATGGTTTGTTGAGCTAATGAAAATACGTTTTATTTCGGGACTTTGTTATAATCACCTGCTTTTGAGTGAATGTCATTGCAAAATAATTATAAATGTATAAATAATGACCAAGTGTGTGGATATAACTAGTTTGTTTGAAAACTGAACATTCAGTTGGAGAGTATATAGTCATAAACAACGAAACCTCTACTAGCCCAAGCTCCTGATTGGTGGATCAAAGACAAGCTGTTTTGAATGTGATTCTAGTTTCCGAAATATAATTGTATTTTTTCATTATCTAAAACACAATTTGAAAGTATTCGTGATACATATACAGAGGTGTACCTTCTCGTTTTTAATGTTTTATTCGGTATTAATATCGGATTTAACAGTAGAGCTTCATTAAAAGTAACACCATTTCTAATATCAGAAACTGTATGCTAGTTATTTAAACATGTTATTGGTAGCTGACAGATTGAGAAATATTTCAAACCGTTAGCAACAAAGAGTGTAAGTTAATTATTATAATAATATTTTGTTTTGCTCTTTGCATATACATAATATGGGAAATAACATTAGAATGCTTATACATTACAAAAAAGACAAAAAAAATGGGCCAAAAGTTCTTGCAACATTATCGAGGGTTCTAGCCTTAGTAAAATGAATCTTAAATGACAGCTGTTATAATATTGTCAAGGTGCACATACCTATCCGTTGGTGATAAAGGGTAAGTGCTTGAAGTGATGAGAGAGAGAGACAGAGAAACAGAGAGAAGAGAGAGAGAGACAGACAGAGACAGAGACAGACAGACAGATGGGCGGGGTGATGCATGTCCATACTCTGCCAAAGAGGCCGGAAAAGCAGTAACATATAGCTAACGGATTAATAAATATAAATATGAATAATTTCAGAACTTTGAGGCTACATAGCAGTTATATACAGAATATGTTCGTTTCCCAGTCGTGTAAAATTTTGGGACATCAGCTGGCTTTTAAAGAGTTTTTAAATTATTTTTAAATACAAGGAACGATGATGCGTTTCTCATGTCAGCTTCTAGTGTATTTCACGGAGAAGTAGCTGACGGTGGGAACGAATTTGAACAGATTTGTGTGCGACGTGATATCGTCACGTAATCTTCATTATTTCTTAGAGAGTAGGTATTAGATTCGGCTACAGTATTTGGCATGATACGAGTAGTAGATACCATATTTCGCTTTATACATGTATATGTGCATAACATTAACATTTTACGTCGATCTTCCAGTGAGACCCATCCTATTTCTTTCAATTCAATTCAATTCAATAGTTTATTGTATAATAAGGCCTCCGGCCCATACACAAGTATAATATTATACAAAAAGATTTTCATAGAGGCATTAACATATAGGAACGTAAATACAACAAAGTTGACTATCATACAGAGATTCATGTATCGACATAGTACTTATTTTGTAAATCTCAGTATTGATCAGATTATTGAAAAACTGATAAGTACTCTTCCCTTTCAAAAGACGTGTAATAGAAACCGACCTAGTAAGACCCGTGACGATACGTGCTGCTTCGTATTGGAGATTTTCGAGCGATTCCTTTTCGTACTCGGTACAACTCGCCCATACTGTCGAAGCATATTCTATAATTTGTCTCATATAGGAGATATATATCTGATTAAGAGTTTTACGTTTAAGTTTAAACTTAAGGGACCTCATACTTCCAAGTACATTTAATGCTGTATTCATTATATTCTTAATGTGTTCGTGTCATTTAAGACAAAGATGTTTATCATGCTCAACGAAATTTAAAGTATTATTATCGAAAATCGGTTTGGTTAACGGTTACTTCCAAGGGAAAAAATATTAGTTCAGTTTTATTTGGATTAAAGTTTTTGAGCCATTGTTTTGACCAACTGGCGATAGTGTGAAGGTCTTGATTCAACGTTTGTACCATGTATTCTATATTATTACTTATTAGTGCTAAGTTACTGTCGTCAGCGAATAAGCGAGTGATAGTAAAGAGTTTGTCTGCAATATCGTTCACATTAATTAAGAAAAACAGGTACAGTACAGAGCCCTGGGCACACCTGCTGTCAATTACTTTGTTTCAGCACAAAAACCTGCTGTCAATTACTTTGTTTACGCACAAAAACTTTCTGAACACGATTTTGGAGATAGTCAGATAACCATTTATGTATATTACCTCTTATTCCATATTGTTTCAGTCTATATAGAAGCCCTTCGTGCCATACTCGATCAAAGGCCTTCGATATGTCACAGAATATCATACTAGTTTGTTCATTATAATCAATTCCTAAGGTTATTTAGTGTAATATACGTATCAAGTAATTGGTATATAGTTGAATGACCTGGTTGGAACCCTGAAGAGTGTTATTTTCTCGACTGACACATAGTTGAAAATACACAAATGAATTATTTCTTTCGGTATTTGCAGTATACAATATACGTGAAATGTCAAAGAAATAGAATTATTCCGTTCGTTTCGTTATCTTTTATTTATCCCCCCGCCAAAGGCGAAGGGGATATTAGAAATGGTCTCCGTCCGTTCGTCTGTACGTCCGTGCGTCCGTGCGTCCGTCCCAATTTTGTCCGGAGCATAACTCCAAAAGTACTTGAGCGATTTTCTTCAAACTTCATACACTGACAGAGCACATTGGGAGGAAGTGCAGTGTGAAGAACAAAACTCTACCTTGCCTACTTTTAGAGTTATCCCCTTTATCAGATTTACTTGAAAAACTTTGTCCGAAGCATAACTCCAAAAGTACTAGAGGGATTTTCTTCAAACTTAATACACTGACATAGCAAATTAGTAGAAAGTGCAGTGTGCAAGAACAATAACTCTACCTTGCCTACTTTTAGAGTTATTCCCCTTTATCAGATTTACTTGAAAAAACATTTCCGGAGCATAACTCCAAAAGCACTTGAGGGATTTTCTTCAAACTTAATACACTGACATAGCACATTGGTAGGAAGTGCAGTGTGTAAAAACAATAACTCTACCTTGCCTACTTTTAGAGTTATTCCCCTTTATCAGATTTACTTGAAAGAACATTTCCGGAGCATAACTCCAAAAGTACTTGAGGGATTTTCTTCAAACTTAATACACTGACATAGCACATTGGTAGGAAGTGCAGTGTGCAAGAACAATAACTCTACCTTGCCTACTTTTAGTCAAATAGAAAAATATCATACCTATACTGATAATGAACATTAATATAATTTTGCAAACCTTCTCTTCATTGCCTTATTCTTTTTCCACTTACTTGAAAACTGTACTCAGCATGACCATAACTATACGGCTTTTTAAGGATTTCCTCTCACCAAGTAAAATGTACGAAAGTACAACCTTCAGGTGACTTCTTCCCGGCGGGGGGATTTACCATGTGTAACATGGCTCTTGTTGTCTATTAGACCTGATTTGATCATTTGGCTTCTGGTATTTTATTCAATTCGGCGAAATGATCAAAATATTTGGACAAAACTGATTGGGTATTGCAGTCACTTAAAATAAAGCTCCCTAAATTTTAAAATTATGTTAGGTACTAGTATGCATGGGAGTCATACCGAGATATTGGCAAGTTCACAAGGGGAGAAATCCCACGGTCGGTCTCAAATGGAAAAAAGAGCTATCCCAGTGGTCTGTTTGCGGTACATAATTTAGAAACTGTCTCAATGACATTTGAACATGTGTTAGTGTAGTCACTCATTGGGTCGTCTCCGCATGTGTTCATGATTTTTGTCATGAAAAGTGGACTTTTGTAGTGGTGTAACTTGAATTTGCGTTTGGATATGAAACTGGAAATGCAGGGATTATTTTCATACAAAATTGTCCGATTTTCGCGGATATTAATGCAGACGTCACTCATTTACTTTTTCAGTGTAGCGAATAATGCGGCTGTAAACTATAAATGTTATCATGTTTGACAATTACTATAATACATGTACTTTTAGATAGCTTTTAATGTCAATATGAAATGAAGAAACAAAACATTAATAATCATAAGCCTCCAATGGCCTAAAATACTAAGCAATATCTTTCCTTTGTATTTCGAATAGTTTGCATATGCTTTAAATGGAAATGTGGAAGAAGGTAATAAGAGTTATCGGAGTCAGATTGAACCATGATCCAGAAAACATTTCATGATTTTGTTGGGATTTTGTAAGAAAATAAATTTGATATATATCTGGTCTGTGTCGTATATTTGGAAAGAATAAGAAAGACGCAGTTGTTTATGTAAGCGTAAGTTATATCTTTAGATACTTGATATATGATTCACGTATAATTCAACATAATTATTATTTGAACACTGCACATAGTTTCTTTATGATCTGTATAACATTTTTTCTCGAGAACTACAGCTGATTCGTCCCTAGGTATGTACAATACTATTGCAATGCCGAACATTTATTCGCAGTCCGCTCAAACGTACTTGCTACCAAGTGCTACCATTTTCCCCCCGGTGGTATAGCTTTTTCCATGTAGAACATTAACTGTCGCGTGTTCAATCGTCAAAAGAAATCACCGTAATTTATAATTCACATGACTAAATCTGAAGTGAGTAATGTTGGGTTTACTGACATGCGTATCATAGGTATTTATATCTGTTGTTCACATTTCATATATCACAGTTACATAACCAAGGCTTTCTTCAAACCACATTTACTATATTATAACCTATATAGAAATGTTTTTGCAAAGTGAACAGGCGGAATATCAATGTCGTGCGTTTGGAATGAAGCTAATTGTTCACAATATTTAGAGCAAACACAGTTTTGTGACTTGCCTATATACATATCAACTCCAAATACCCACTTTCTATTAGTATACCCGGTATTAATTGTACAAAGAGGGTCGTTCATCGAAACTTTGAGATTGAATAGCGAAACGTTTCAGCTTTACGTGAAGGCATTATTTTTCAAAGATGGGATCACTTGCCGCAGGTATGTGGTGTAACGGTTAGTTGGGATGTCTGTTTGGAGTACAACTATCTGCCTAAATTCACAGCATTTTCGTAAAGAGTATCTATTCTGCTAGGTTTAATATACTAAGATGTAGTACCTGGGATCGTAGACTATTACACCAGAATAATTGCAACAATGCACGTGGTGCCCACAAGGTGATGCTTTTCTGTATCAGAAAATAATCAGAGATATCTGTAACAGTTCTAGTTTGAAGCATTCAGTTGCCACAACGGATGTAATACTGTACACCGAATATATTGAGTATATTGTTACAGAAGAACGTAAATAAAGAAACAGAAAAGAATGTTCATGATCACTCTAGTTTTGCACGTTTCCATTTGTGGTCTTCAGCTCCTTAAAAATCTGAAGAAATAAGAAACATAAAGTATATGAAAGAAGAATCTTACTGACTCAGTCAAAACTGCAGGTTATCAGTTCTTTATCAAGACATATTTGAAATGGATCACTTTTCTACATCGACTATTTGTCACTTGAAGTTAAATCCTCTACAGTACATATCCAAGCAGAGTTTTTACAAACTCAATAGGCATTAGTCTAACTGCATGTTCGTAATCTATTGATTTACAAGTTTGTTTTCTAGCTTGAAATTCATTAAGTTATGCATTGCATCAAATGTCAAAATATTTGACGATTGAATGTTAAACACAGAGTTGGTAAAGGTGATTCAGTGCACTACTTACATTTCCATCTTTATTTCCAGTTTCCACCATTACAGTTTGGTCTAGTTTAGGTTTCTGTTCTCCTTCTCGCCACTGAGTAATTCCTTTAACCCGGAAATATATGTATAAAGCAGCTACAATGAGAGTTGCTATTGACGTGGCTACAACTGCGTATCCGTGGATAGCGTTCCGGAAGAAGGTAATATCATACAGAAGACACGACTGCCGATTTCCACAAGTGTATTTCCACAAGCTGCACGTTCCGTCAATTATAGAACCGAATATAACTGCGGCTGGCATCCATCCTACACAAGAATTAAAGACTTAAAGGTAAAAACATAGTGTGCATCTTGCCTTGTATATGTTACAATTATTTTAATATAATAATGATAAAGCATATAACTTATAGAATCACTTAACTGACAAATCAAAATGAAGTTGAAAAATAAAATCTATATGAATGATATAAAACGACATTATTTTGATAATTTATTGTATCTTTTTGCCAACCGGTTTCATGATAAGATCATCAGGGCAAATATATATAAAGGTAACATAATACAATATAAATTATTAAGCAACGTCAATTTGCGTACATATATTTACACAACGTCAAAAATGATGACGTCATAATTTACTGTTCAAATGTAGCTTATATCCGTGATATAACTGAAACATAATTACTATGACATTTGTGAAACACAAATATTTGATATCAAAGAGTCCGTTTTTAACAATAATCTGAATTTAAGGCCCATCTATTTCACATTTTGTATTTGTTTCAGCTAGGTTACATTTATCTACAATTCGTTGCTCTAATTTATAATTTACTTATTCCGGCATATCTTTAGACTTTTAACATATGAATATGTATCGGTGTTGATACACACGTTTATAGAATAAAACACTTTCAAACTGATAAAACTATACATCGTATCAGCTTCAATTAATTAATTATGCACCACAAAGTATACAGCTTAGATAATCAATACCAAATGCAGACGTTATAAATCCGGAAAAGGCTGAGGCTGCTGCTCGATCTCTTTCTTCCACACATCTAAAACATTAAAAATACATTCAGATCATTTGTAACATCAATAGTTTATTTTGATAAGATTCTGGTGTCTAATTTCATATATTGAAGATAAATGTCTATAGTTCTTTCATCTCTGTAAATTTAGTCATACCGTACGTGTAAATGACAGAGACAGGGTTACAAATAATTTAACGTTTGTTATGCGAATACGAGACGTGTTAACTTCTCAAAATTGTACGAATGAAAAAAAAACAGAGCATCTTTTTTACTAAATCTTGATGCTAGACGTTTTATCGTAACAATTTTAATGATAAGACGTTATGGAATGGTAATAAACCGAGATACAACAGTTATATCGCATTTGTAAGAAAAATCCATATTCATACAATTGCTATGAAGTATGTTTTCAGGGTTTTGTTTTACCTAATTTTTGCCAGGAAAGTTGGTATTATTTTGAATGCTGTAAACAGTTTTCCAATAAACGTAAAAGCAGCGTATGTGTACAACTTTGTTGTACACCCTTGGTCACAGAGTCCAGCAACAGCATAACCAGATGTTATACACGTACAGTTCATAAACTCCTGAAAAACAAGATTCATTATAAGGACAAGAAGCATTGGGTGATAAATTGTCTAGCTAATGATCTGCAGAGTATAATGTCGTTGGTTAGTTGCAGATAGCATGAGAGGTGGAGCTTTGATATTAGGCAATCAACGAGAAGAATTAATATTTCTTAAGTCCGTATATTTTAACTGTATTACTTTGGTACTTAAATTACTTTTTTTGCTTAAGTTATTAAATTATATATACCCTTACCATATGCCACGTAATATTGTATAGACTCATAATGATTGTCTAATCAGTCAAAATACCAAAATAGATTAGCAGTGTCTCTGCCAAATGAAAACAAAATACGAACACAACTGTCATAAAACAACAAAATTGCCAGAATGCACACAACAAACAATCGACTACATCAGCGATTAGTGGCATTGAAATTAACAATTACCTTGGTTATTGCATCAGTGGTGTTTCATGGAATCTAAATTAGTTTTGTTTGGGTGTTGTGTAGTAGTGTGTGTTGGTAGTGATGGTGTGTGTGTGTACATGATTTTGTGGTGTGTGTGTGGTGTGTGTGTGTGTGTGTGTGTGTGTGTGTGTGGTGGTGTGCACTTCTGGGTGCTATGGGGCGCGTTTTGGGAGGCTGCGTTTTGGTAGTGGCATTCCCTGTTTGATATTATTTTGTTTTTGTGACCCGATTTAATAATCAAAATCTTCTCTAATGGCATAATATGTGTGGAGGTAACGTAAACAACAAACATGTAAAACAATATCTAAAAAAGCGTATTCATATTATTATCTATAAGTATTATAATATGTAATTACGACGCCCTTTAAATGTATACTCCGCGATCTGCATGCATTTATCTACAATTCATAACTTATTTTCTGTACCTTCCCGCTTTTCTCCGTACATCCAGCATGGCAAGGACTAAAATATGTACGTCCATCGTCTCCACACACAGGAAAGTATTTCTCATCGTCACAGGTACATCCTTGTATACATGACTGCTCAACCGACTGATACAAAGGCGAATGATCTCTACAAAAAATAGACGAAATAACTACATAGAATTCTGCTGATTGAGATTTAAAAGAAAAGCCTAACAATATAGTATTCATAGATACCCACAAATGACAAATGAGACTGGACTGCAAGGTTATACTTATCAATCTTACAACAACTTAAAATAGAATACAATCAGCTAGTTAAACCCATAATTACTCACCATTTTGATTTTAATTTCGTTTTATCCTTCTAAATATTTGGACAAACTGTTTCTTGCATGAATATTTAAGGAAGAGGTGGTCTAATGGACACTATTCCAAAACACATGAAACGTAGTATTTTTATAATCTACATCTGTTAACCGACTGGTGTGTTAACTTTAAAGACATTTCACCATTTAATTTAAAATCAGGTTCGATTTTTGTTGCCCTACCCCCCTCGACAAATACTGACCAAATTTAAAAGTACCCTCAAAGTTAAAATAAGTACGTTTGCAAGTATTTACTTACATTTATTTTTGTTGTAGGTTCCAAAAAAGTATTACAAGCAATGTAGAATTACAAACAAATGTATTATAATTCTACAAGCTTAACGTGTGTAATGCCAAAAGCCAGGGTATTCAATTTGCCTAATTTCGCACCTAGACATATCACACGTGTAAATATATACGACTGTAGCAAAAGATTCGGAGTATGGACAGCACTTTTGATTATCAAACTTTTATTAGTAGTAAATGAACTGAAATTTAAGAAAAAAATAAAAATGTACTAACGTCTACTTTTTGAGATATTGAACTTTAGAAATGAGCACGGTCAATTTTAATAGTTTCAAGTAACTGCACAGCTTGATAAAATTAAGGAAAATTAAGATACAGTTCTCAAATCTTGTAAAATGGCATAATTATTCATGTCAGGAAAAATGTGGTTCCTTCGGGGATTGAACTCAGGACCTCTTGATCTCAAAGCAGACGCTCTAACCACTATGCCAACGTATAAAATAACGACAACTATGATTTCCAAAGTATTCCAAATGGTCCTTTAAACAGGAAGTACTTATTACACATCCACTACCTTAAATTAAGAAACAACTACTGTTGTCATTATCACCACAATGTCGTTTTCCATTTCATGGCTGAGGAAGTCGCGGGCTATTTAATACATTATAATCAATAAACACGATATGAAAAGGTTCATAAATCCTGTTAGTTTCCATTTTATTATCTACAGTTTATGCGAGTCAACTTATTATAACTTACTCATCTGAAATATAGATTAATCAAACAGTATTACAGAATTATAAGATAAATAAACCGCTATCTCAGTTACTTAGTAATTTCCTAAAGAAATTGATCATGTGCCGCGCTTAGATTTACATATCTTTCAGTACCGATAAAAGGCCCCAAGTGAAAACAGAAAACCCATAAATGTTATGTAAATAATCTGATTGATATGGACACATTTTTAAATTATATCATTGTTTATGTCCTGTGAATGATGTAAAACTTCAAAAGTCTTTTTTTGCAAAAGACATAATGGAAAATATTTGGAAAACTCCCTACCCATCTTCAAAGTTTATACTACTTGTCATTTTAGAAAAAAATGTAATATTGTGCAAACTGACTAAACATACAGCTATTACCACGTGAACAGAAACTTACCAAATATAAATTCAATAATATCAAAAACATACTGTATTTATAACATACCCTTTTCCATTGTCACCAACTAGTGGTGGCTGCTCACATCCGAGGAAAAATCCACTGCTAACGCAAGCAATGTTGACCATGTAGAAAAAAAGCAACAGTTTTGTTGTTGTCAGTGGGGTCATTTCAATTTTCCGTGACAACACACCGCCAAGAAAAGAACCCAATGCAACAGCGGCAATGTAACTCAAAGCTGAAATAGAGGCAACTATAAAGGACTGTGCATTTTAATTAGGGATCTACGTATTCAGGCGTATCGTTTGAATCTGACAAGAGGGCAGCGGACTTATTGCTCGTAAACGTTGCAGGACTGTCATTTTGTGACGCATGCTAATATGTGACATTTAAAACATTAAATTTGTTTTTTTAAGTAAAAGTAAATAGCAACAGAATTAAACACTATTTTGGCAAGCTTGCTGAAATTAATAAAATAAGATAATGATTTATAGCATTTCTAATTTGTAATAGAAAAGCATGGCATTTCTTAAACTTCACTAGAAGATATTGACCAAAGGAAGCTTACATTATCAAAGTGTCGTTACATTATAACTACTAATCACATGTGTGTCATTTGATCCGTAAGTCAACATTAGTACACGTATAATGAGTTTGATAACAGAACACTTTTGTGTCAAAACAATGTAAAAATTTATTACTTCTTTCACCAGATTATTATGTTATCACAAACTAACTGATTCTCACAAAAAAATAATTGTTGCAGTCTTTATATATAAGAACTGCTTTTAATTTGTGTAATGAATATTACTTTGATAAAATGTAAAAACAATGTTGTGGTACGCTTACACAGTATTATGTTAGCCTGCCACAGTGGTATAGAGAAGTGTGCAGCCAGGTATTTGGGCATGAATGACAGAACTCCAGCAACGCCTATGATGTTGATGCAGGATGAAGTCGCCAGCATGACATAAACAGGATTACGTAGTACACGTCCGGCCGTCTGACCAAAATCTGAAACAAAATTTGTTTATTCATCAGCCTCAGACGTTTTCGTCATTTTTATTTCATTTTCAATATAATAATATACAATAAATTTTAATATGAATCGGCAAGAAATAGAAACAAATCAACAAAAGCTCTCTGTGAGCTTTAAAACCGACTTTTCACAAAAGTAAACAAGGGTAAAACATTAAGCTTCAAAATACAAATTACATTTTGGATGAATGGAAATGAAAGTAATTTGCTTAACCTAAAGAAATACAAATGATAAATACTGATGAATAATATCTGAAATCTGCTGATCTTGACAAGGAGCCTTAAAGTTGCCATAAAAGAAAAAAAATGACAGAACAGAACAACACACACTTTGTAACTAAGAAATGTCTTAAGATAAATATATCATCAGTATCACATATGATCGAAATAATGTTTTAATTGAATTCTAATATGCCTATGGTATATTTCTATATTCAATTCGAGGGAAAAGTGGGCGGAGTTTCGGACATGGAAGTAGCTCCTTCCGACTTTTCTAATTTACTCCCGCGCACTAAATAAAATATAGAAATAGAAATAACATCAGTATAAATGCATGCGTTGCATGAAAAGGTTTTGTTTAAGAACTTAAATATTATTGTTGATTACATCAAGTAAGCCTTAGAATACCTTCACCTTGCTTTCCTTTAAAAAAGCCAAGAAATTCAGCATTAACGGTCATACAACGTTTTGATTCTGGGAGACAAAACAATGAATGAAAACGTTTACATCATCACACTGACGTCATTACTCCACGTTGAAGCGTTGTACAGTTCAAATTAACAGTACGCATTTGATCGATTGTCTGCTTTGTTAGGTTCTGAATCTGACGTCTTCTGCATAATGTAACAGTCAGGTATTCTTTTATATTCTATGTATTACATGATTAAATTAAAATAAGTTTGTATAATATAGTTATGTATGATATCTTGAATGGTTGCCCGAATAGGGGAGTGAATTCCAACAGCCACTATTTATGCTATTTTACACATTACCGCCGAACTGAAAAAAGGTCCGTACTAGTTACGATAGCTTTCAAACATTCGGCTTATAAGAATCGAAATAATCAAGCCATAGATTATTTCTTAAATATGAACATTTGAGTTGCAATCTCACTACCGACAACAGGAAATGCTTCAATTTCGATAAAGCACTCCAAGCCATAGATTATTTCGATTCTTAAAAGCCGAATTTATGAAAACTATCGTAACTACTACGGACCTTTTTCAGTTTGGCGGTAATGGGTAAAACAGCATAAATAGTGACTGCTGGAATTCACTCCCCTATTCGGGCAACCAGTCAATATATCATACATAACTATATTATACAAACTTATTTAAGTTTAATCATCTAATAATAAAATATAAAAAAGTACCCGACTGTGATATTATGCAGAAGACGTCAGATTCAGAACCTAACAAAGCAGACAATCGATTTAAAAGCGAACCGTTAATTTGAACTGTACAACGTTTTAACGCGGAGGAATGACCTCAGTGTGATGACGTCAACGTTTTCATTCATTGTTTTGTCTCCCGGAATCAAAACATTGTATGTCGTTAATCCTGAATTTTCTTAGCCTTTTTAAAGGTAAACAAGGTGAAGGTATTCTAAGGCTTACTTGACGTAATCAAAAATAATATTTAGGTTCTTAAACAAAACTATTTCATGCGACTTATGTATTTCTACAGATATTATTTCTATTTCTATATATTTTTCTGCGCGGGAGTAAATTAGAAAAGTCGGAAGAAGCTACTTCCATGTCCGAAACTCCGCCTTCCTTTCCGAGTGCTTTAATCATATTACTGCACTCGAATTGACTATAGAAATATACCAGAGGCATATTAGAATAAAATTTATTTTCTCTGGTCAATTCTGAGTGCGTAAATGTTCATACCTTTCAACTCATATTTAACTGTCTCGGTAGCAGATCTTTTGATATGTTTAGTTTTCTTCTCGGAACCTTCCAGATCTTTCATTCTACTTTTGCTCTTCAGTGTTCTCGGAAAACACATGATTGGTACACTAAAGAATATCGCAGAACCGCCGAACACAATAAAACCCAGCCACCAAGCACCTATCCATCTAGGATCTGACGGGGTTATGTCAACAGCTGCAAATAAGATTGAAGAATTTCATTAATTCGCTTTGTACATCAAATTTAGGTTAGACACATGTAGAAAGTTATTAACCATGCCGGACCTAGCTTAATTTTAGTTTGTCGTTTCAACCGTATGACAGTCATTGTTACTGGCTAACACTTTATCTAACCATTGTTCGTTTCCTGGTATAATCAGTAATAGAGCCATTTTCTTCGTAAGAAACTGTCAACTGTCTGACATAACGAGGCATGGTCGGTATCTTGGCTGAACCAATGACTTTCGATCAATGAGTGACCACAGTAACTTCAACTCGGCTATTCTAGCCACCCGACCATGGAGGTGTACTTGAGTATTGCTTATCGTTATAAATATGGACTGGTGGAAAATACGTTTTAATACATTTTTCATCAGTGTTTGTAATGATTTCATACATCATATGTATTAAATTTGGTTCGACCAAAGACAATGTTTCTTATTAGATACATGCAAAGTAATCGTTACAAAAGGCAAAATGTATCTTACGTTCAAGGGTTATATAAATTTTGCTGAAAAGTCCACCAATGAGGTAGGCAAGTGCAGGACCGAATATTCCAGTTCCGGTTAGTATGCCCATATAAAACCCGGTCTTTCTTTTATCTACTGCATCGTCGACGTAGATTGTTGTAAACGGATATCTACATGATTTTCCAACACCTTGAAATACCTGAAATAAAGTCATTGGAAAAACAACTTTTATTTGTATTCTTCTGCAGTCATCGCTATTTTGTTTGTTCTATATGATGCAGAATAAAGTAAGGATTTTATGCTACTATAAAAATTCCACATATCTAAGAGTGTTTAACCGTAACTGAAAATTCTTTAAATATCTTTGAAACAGCATTTGAGCACCAAGTAGCACATTTGAATATAAAGCGTTGCTTATTAATATTTGAAACCATACCCAAAAACTTATGGTCAGATACATAAATATGATATAAAAGTTGTCTTACCATTCCGAAAGCAATAAGACAGTAAGCAACTTTTTTAATGTGAAGTTCCTGAATACTAGCCGACGCTTCAGCACTATTAGCAGCGCAACTATCACTACCATGCAGTGTCATGTTTTCACACATTGGTACTTTTTTCCCCTGTGACCTTGCAAAGGTCAAGTTGCTGGACATGGCCGACTTGACTGTGCTGTCTTCTATATCGTACGAAGAACGGTCTTGTAAAAAGTATGGCAGGGCGCACATTATTCCGCATACCCCGAACAAAATTGTACTGATCCCTAAACCTCGTGGGATATGAACCTTTGAAAAATGATTATATCATTATATAAATATACAAACCACATATTTATATAGAACGTAAGAAGAAAACAGTGTAACAAAATGCATGCCAGCTGAATAAACGCTTGGCCGAAGTTTTTTTACTTCGTGGTATAATCAGTAGTTTTTCAGGCGCCAATTTACCTACCCATTCATCCTTGGCAGGACCAATACAAATACAATGTCAGGTAAATCGAGGGGCGCCGAACCATGTACTGCAATCAGTATATGTTTAGATATATTGATATATATTTTTATATTGAGTTTAAATCTTGTTCTGGTGTCTAACGAGATTAAGTTAAATGCTTGTGTGTGTTGGTGGGGGGGGGGGGGGGTGGGGGGGGGGGGGGGGGGGGGGGGGGGGGGGGGGGGGGTTGGGTGGTGAGTGTGTGTGTGTGTGTGTGTGTGTGTGTGTGTGTTTGTTGTGTGTGTGTGTGTGTGTGTGTGTTGTGTGTGTGTGTGTGTGTGTGTGTGTGTGTGGGGTGGGGGTGGTGGGGTGTGTGGTTTTTTTTGTGGGGTGTGTGGGTGTGTGGTTCTGGCTTGGGGCCGTTGGGAGGCTGCGTTTTGGTCTGGCGTTCCCTGTTTATATATTTTGTTTTAATGTTCACATGTGTAAGTGCCGAGGTTAGATGCCCCTATTGTTTAAAACCTTATACTTTAATCTAGAAGTCACAATACACATGTTTAGTAGTATTTGATGCAGACATCCATACAATACTTCTTATGTTACCTTTTTTGCGATATATCCCGCAAATATTACACACGACAAAAATCCAATATCATTGCAGCTCATTAGAAGGCCGGTTTCTGCACTACTAAAACCGAACTGTTTCTCTAACATAGTAACCTGAAATAAAATGAACCAGTTTATAGAATTACTTTTACTAGCAGCGTTTCGAAAATACTTGATACAACAATTCTTTTACAAAACAAGTGAAATAATCAATTTTTACTTCAGTGTAAGAGGTTTCGTAACGTTAGCTGATTCGATAAACTAATAACGGTAATAACTATCGCGGTTTTCCTGTCAATAACTAACATGTTTTAGAACAGTTTTGCTCTTTTAAATGTAGCATTAATTTAAACGTGCCTTAAAGACATTGATCCCAAATATTTTGGCGAGTTTACTTTGATATTTACACGAATAAGATTTACTAGATAAGGCGATGTGCAGTGTAGCCAAATCTGCTTCAGTCTTCAAAGGTGAATAAGGGTATGTACCAGGCTGTTTCTTCGATTGGCGATTAATTCGATTATGGGGAGGTATACATGTATATCATGTTGAAAACAATTCAGCTAATCAAAATGAATAAATTGTACCCTCAAACCGTAAAATCTGCAAGTCATATCTACTTATCATATGTACGTTAATGCATATGGGATTTACATAATAATAAAAATTTTAAAAATCGTAAAAATAAAAATTGTTATTTATGTATGGCTTTATCGGTTGATATCGTAATGGGATCCCAACGCCTGAATTGCTCGAGTCGTGTGTCACATCCCACAAATGTGAAGCACACGTAGTTTATCATGTACATTTAGTTCTCTTTACACTAACAACAATGATTTTATAGGCCATTCAAAACAATATAAATAAACTGTAATATGACGTTTTATGCGAGGACAATCATTGCATTATTAGTTCTATAGATTATTATGGATAAGACTGTATCTTGGGTTAATATCAATTGAAATAGCCTGTTGTTCGAGGCCGTATACCCTGTCAAGACTCTATCTTGGGTTAATATCAATTGAAATAGCCTGTTATACGAGGCCGTATACCCTGTCAAGACTCTATCTTTGGTTAGTATCAATTGAAATAGCCTGTTGTACGAGGCCGTATACCCTGTCAAGACTCTATCTTTGGTTAATATCAATTGAAATAGCCTGTTGTACGAGGCCGTACACCCTGTCAAGGCTCTATCTTGGGTTAATATCAATTGAAATAGCCTGTTATACGAGGCCGTATACCATGTCAAGACTCTATCTTGGGTTACTATCAATTGAAATAGCCTGTTGTACGAGGCCGTACACCCTGTCAATACTCCATCTTGGGTTAATATCAATTGAAACAGCCTGTTGCCCGAGGCCGTTCACCCTGTCAAGACTCTATGTTGGGTTAATATCAATTGAAATAGCCTGTTGTACGAGGGTGTATACCCTGTCAAGACTATATCTTGGGTTAATATCAATTGAAATAGCCTGTTATACGAGGCCGTACACCCTATCAAGACTCTATCTTTGGTTAGTATCAATTGAAATAGCCTGTTGTACGAGGCCGTACACCCTATCAAGACTCTATCTTTGGTTAATATCAATTGAAATAGCCTGTTGTACGAGGCCGTACACCCTGTCAAGGCTCTATCTTGGGTTAATATCAATTGAAATAGCCTGTTATACGAGGCCGTATACCATGTCAAGACTCTATCTTGGGTTACTATCAATTGAAATAGCCTGTTGTACGAGGCCGTACACCCTGTCAATACTCCATCTTGGGTTAATATCAATTGAAACAGCCTGTTGCCCGAGGCCGTTCACCCTGTCAAGACTCTATGTTGGGTTAATATCAATTGAAATAGCCTGTTGTACGAGGGTGTATACCCTGTCAAGACTATATCTTGGGTTAATATCAATTGAAATAGCCTGTTGCCCGAGGCCGTACACCCTGTCAGGACTCTATCTTGGGTTATATCAATTGAAATAGCCTGTTGTACGAGGCCGTATACCCTGTCAAGACTCTATCTTTGGTTAATATTAATTGAAATAGCCTGTTGTCCGAGGCCGTTCACCCTGTCAGGACTCTATCTTGGGTTAATATCAATTGAAATAGCCTGTTGCCCGAGGCTGTACACCCTGTCAAGCCTGTATGTTGGGTTAATATCAACTGAAATAGCCTGTTGTACGAGGCCGTACACCCTGTCAAGACTCTATGTTAGGTTAATATCAACTGAAATAGCTTGTTGTTCGAAGCCGTACACCCTGTCAAGACTGTATGTTGGGTTAATATCAACTGAAATAGCCTGTTGTACGAGGCCGTTTACCCTGTCAAGACTCTATCTTGTGTTAATATCAATTGAAATAGCCTGTTGTACGAGGCCGTACACCCTGTCAAGACTCTATCTTGGGTTAATATCAATTGAAATAGCCTGTTGTACGAGGCCGTACACCCAGTCAAGGCTCTATCTTGGGTTAATATCAATTGAAATAGCCTGTTGTCCGAGGCCGTACACCCTGTCAAGACTCTATGTAGGGTTAATATCAATTGAAATAGCCTGTTGTACGAGGCCGTATACCCTGTCAAGACTCTATGTTGGGTTAATATCAATTGAAATAGCCTGTTGTCCGAGGCCGTATACCCTGTCAAGACTCTATGTTGGGTAATATCAATTGAAATAGCCTGTTGTACGAGGTCGTATACCCTGTCAAGACTCTATCTTGGGTTAATATAAATTGAAATAGCCGTTGTTTAGGTCTACAACCTGTCAAGACTCTATGTTGGGTAAATACCAATTGAAATAGCCTGTTGTACGAGGCCGTACACCCTGTCAAGACTCTATGTTGGGTAAATATCAATTGAAATAGCCTGTTGTACGAGGTCGTACATCCTGTCAAGACTTTATGTTGGGTAAATATCAATTGAAATAGCCTGTTGTACGAGGCCGTACACCCTGTCAAGACTCTATGTTGGGTTAATATCAATTGAAATAGCCTGTTGTTCGAGGCCGTACACCCTGTCAAGACTCTATGTTGGGTTAATATCAATTGAAATAGCCTGTTGTACGAGGCCGTTTACCCTGTCAAGACTCTATGTTGGGTTAATATCAATTGAAATAGCCTGTTGTACGAGGCCGTATACCCTGTCAAGACTCTATGTTGGGTTAATATCAATTGAAATAGCCTGTTGTACGAGGCCGTACACCCAGTCAAGGCTCTATCTTGGGTTAATATCAATTGAAATAGCCTGTTGTCCGAGGCCGTACACCCTGTCAAGACTCTATGTAGGGTTAATATCAATTGAAATAGCCTGTTGTACGAGGCCGTATACCCTGTCAAGACTCTATGTTGGGTAAATATCAATTGAAATAGCCTGTTGTCCGAGGTCGTATACCCTGTCAAGACTCTATGTTGGGTAAATATCAATTGAAATAGCCTGTTGTACGAGGTCGTATACCCTGTCAAGACTCTATGTTGGGTTAATATAAATTGAAATAGCCTGTTGTTTGAGGTCGTACAACCTGTCAAGACTCTATGTTGGGTAAATACCAATTGAAATAGCCTGTTGTACGAGGTCGTACACCCTGTCAAGACTCTATGTTGGGTAAATATCAATTGAAATAGCCTGTTGTACGAGGTCGTACATCCTGTCAAGACTTTATGTTGGGTAAATATCAATTGAAATAGCCTGTTGTACGAGGCCGTACACCCTGTCAAGACTCTATGTTGTGTTAATATCAATTGAAATAGCCTATTGTACGAGGCCTTACACCCTGTCAAGACTCTATGTTGGGTAAATATTAATTGAAATAGCCTGTTGTACGAGGCCGTGCACCCTGTCAAGACTCTATGTTGGGTTAATATCAATTGAAATAGCCTGTTGTACGAGGCCGTATACCCTGTCAAGACTCTATGTTGGGTTAATATCAATTGAAATAGCCTGTTGTACGAGGTCGTACACCCTGTGAAAACTGTATGTTGGGTAAATATCAATTGAAATAGCCTGTTGTTCGAGGCCGTACACCCTGTCAAGACTCTATCTTGGGTTAATATCATTTGAAATAGCCTGTTGTACGAGGCCGTACACCCTGTCAAGACTCTATCTTGGGTTAATATCAATTGAAATAGCCTGTTGTACGAGGCCGTACACCCTGTCAAGACTCTATGTTGGGTATATATCAATTGAAATAGCCTGTTGTTCGAGGCCGTACACCCTGTCAAGACTCTATGTTGGGTTAATATCAATTGAAATAGCCTGTTGTTCGAGGCCGTACACTCTGTCAAGACTGTATGTAGGGTTAATATCAATTGAAATAGCCTGTTGTTCGAGGCCGTACACCCTGTCAAGACTCTATGTTGGGTAAATACCAATTGAAATAGCCTGTTGTTCGAGGTCGCACACTCTGTCAAGACTCTATGTTGGGTAAATATCAATTGAAATAGCCTGTTGTTCGAGGCCGTATACCCTGTCAAGACTCTATGTTGGGTCAATATCAATTGAAATAGCCTGTTGTTCGAGGCCGTACACCCTGTCAAGACTCTATGTTGAGTAAATATCAATTGAAATAGCCTGTTGTTCGAGGCCGTATACCCTGTCAAGACTGTATGTTGGGTAAATATCAATTGCAATAGCCTGTTGTTCGAGGTCGTACACCCTGTCAAGACTGTATGTTGGGTAAATATCATTTGAAATAGCCTGTTGTTCGAGGCCGTACACCCTGTCAAGACTCTATGTTGGGTAAATACCAATTGAAATAGCCTGTCGTCCGAGGCCGTACACCCTGTCAAGACTCTATGTTGGGTAAATATTAATTGAAATAGCCCGTTGTACGAGGCCGTACACCCTGTCAAGACTCTATGTTGGGTAAATATCAATTGAAATAGCCTGTTGTACGAGGCCGTATACCCTGTCAAGACTATGTTGGGTAAATATCAATTGAAATAGCCTGTTGTTCGAGGTCGTATACCCTGTCAAGACTCTATGTTGGGTTAATATCAATTGAAATAGCCTGTTGTACGAGGCCGTACACCCTGTCAAGACTCTATGTTGGGTTAATATCAATTGAAATAGCCTGTTGTTCGAGGCCGTACACCCTGTCAAGACTCTATCTTGGGTAAATATCAATTGAAATAGCCTGTTGTACGAGGCCGTACACCCTGTCAAGACTCTATCTTGGGTTAGTATCAATTGAAATAGCCTGTTATACGAGGCCGTACACCCTGTCAAGACTCTATGTTGGGTTAATATCAATTGAAATAGCCTGTTGTTCGAGGCCGTACACCCTGTCAAGACTCTATCTTGGGTTAATATCAATTGAAATAGCCTGTTGTACGAGGCCGTACACCCTGTCAAGACTCTATGTTGGGTAAATATCAATTGAAATAGCCTGTTGTTCGAGGCCGTACACCCTGTCAAGACTCTATCTTGGGTTAATATCAATTGAAATAGCCTATTGTTCGAGGCCGTACACCCTGTCAAGACTCTATCTTGGGTTAATATCAATTGAAATAGCCTGTTGTTCGAGGCCGTACACCCTGTCAAGACTCTATCTTGGGTTAATATCAATTGAAATAGCCTGTTCTTTGAGGCCTTACACCCTGCCAAGACTCTATCTTGGGTTAGTATCAATTGAAATAGCCTGTTGTTCGAGGCCGTACACCCTGTTAAGAATGTATGTTGGGTCAATATCAATTGAAATAGCCTGTTGTTCGAGGACGTACACCCTGTCAAGACTCTATGTTGGGTAAATATCAATTGAAATAGCCTGTTGTTCGAGGCCGTATACCCTGTCAAGAATGTATGTTGGGTTAATATCAATTGAAATAGCCTGTTGTTCGAGGCCGTATACCCTGTCAAGAATCTATGTTGGGTTAATATCAATTGAAATAGCCTGTTGTTCGAGGCCGTACACCCTGTCAAGATTCTCTCTTGGGTTAATATCAATTGAAATAGCCTGTTGTTCGAGGTCGTATACCCTGTCAAGAATGTATGTTGGGTTAATATCAATTGAAATAGCCTGTTGTCTGAGGCCGTATACCCTGTCAAGAATCTATGTTGGGCTAATATCAATTGAAATAGCCTGTTGTTCGAGGTCGTATACCCTGTCAAGAATCAGCATAACGAATTTATAATTCGCATATCTACTGTAAAGAAAATACTAACTTAACAGTTGTTGAAATAATGCCGTTATAATAAATTAAGACAATACTCATTTCAGCCTCATTCCAGAGGCTGAATTTGTATATGAATGTCCCGTTGCAGGACAACAGAATACGAACAAGAAGAATGTTGGTTAGAGTCAATGAAGAATTGATTCATGCTAGAAATGAAAGACATTCCACTGGTACTGGGAATGAAGATTACTGAGATGAATTCTTTCTTTTGTCAATCGTGTTCTCTAGAATGACAAAGGATGTGTGCAACTTCGCAATCGCTGTGGAAATAATCAAACAGCAGGTTCGTCGAAAAATTTGTTTTGAATGTAAACAAATTTTACAGAGTGTCTGTAGCCAATCAGAAAGGCTCTTGACCAATGAGAATCTATCACATTTATCTGCGGTATTATAACATCGAATATCTCCATTTTATGTTAAGTACAATGTATATTGTTACAGAACGTTCTCTGACATTTACCTGTGAGTTAATGTAGACGGATAAGGATGACGTCAGAAGCCCTGATATGCTATAGATGCCAATAAATGCGCCTATACGTGCGAATATCTGGAAAATGTAATTTAACGATTATGCTTTAGCGGAAGTAAAGTTTCGAAATGCACTTAAATCATAAGAATATATAATTGAATGGTGAAAACTTTAACAAAAGTAAACGTGTGTACGATATGATTCACTCGTTCGTATGAAACAACGCTTCTGTGCAAAATATAATTTTCATTTCAGTAAAGCACATGCTTTGTATACATGAAACTTTGTTCAAACTTGCCTGTAGAAATGCAGGACGGACATTTCCGATACCACATTGTGTATCAGGGTCCGAGTTTAGTCTGATGTCTCCATTGATTCCCGCCTCAGGACTGTTCTCGTGTGTTTCCGGTTGCAGTTTATCGAACTTCATTGTTACTGAAAGATTCAAATTTAAGTTATAATCAAAGTCTTAATTTAGACAGCATATGTTATTTTCTATTACGATACTACCATTTTCATACGATTTATGTTTGGTGTAAACGTTAACGTGTTGATGGATCAACACGCATACAGATTTATGTTTGGTGTAAACGTTAACGTGTTGATGGATCAACACGCATACAGATTTATGTTTGGTGTAAACGTTAACGTGTTGATGGATCAACACGCATACAGATTTATGTTTGGTGTAAACGTTAACGTGTTGATGGATCAACACGCATACAGATTTATGTTTGGTGTAAACGTTAACTTGTCGATGGATCAACACGCATACAGATTTATGTTTGGTGTAAACGTTAACTTGTCGATGGATCAACACGCATACAGATTTATGTTTGGTGTAAACGTTAACTTGTCGATGGATCAACACGCATACAGATTTATGTTTGGTGTAAACGTTAACGTGTTGATCGATCAACACGCATACAGATGCATGGACGTGGAAGCACATTCTTGTATGTATCAGTATCATTGTCATTTTTCACAAATGAAGAACCTTTTATTTTGATTCATATTATGATGTAGTAAATTAGAGATGTATATGTTTTTATGTATAAAACGGTAACATATGTTCCATCTTGGTGGGAAGTACAAACCTTACTTCTCCGGTTGTAATAACGCACGTCCTGGAACATTTCGGTAATTATAAAACTTTCGGTACTGCATTCGAAGGTTTACAAAAAGGAACATAATAGAAATAGTATGATGAAAAAAAAACTTAGAATCTTTTTGTTCAGCAGATTTTATTCCTTTAGAGCAAGAAGCATTTTATGTGACAAATAATTTTGATTAAAATATATAGAGATATAAAGGGGAAAAACGTAAACAAAAAGGTACGGATAGTGAAATCACGACAAAACGTTACTAGTGTAATAAGCTACTAGTGTTAATATAAGATATTTAAATAAAACGTAAAATAACCTTATGAAAGTATCAGTCTTGTACGATACAACCGAGAAATTATGTAGGATATGAAAACATGCAACTTTTATTTTCATGTTGCTAACAAAACAATCGAAAGTAGTTTATATCAAAAATTAAAAATTCCGATTCCTCACTTGATTGTTTTGTTCAGTTCCAAATAACTTGCAAGTTTTTCATATACCTTTTAGTTACTTTTCACATACATTGTTATATCAAAATTGAAGTACGTCTGTATCGTACTATTTGATTCATGTCAGCATTAATAACTTAGAATCTTTAGCCAAAACCTATGCTCCTATTAAAAACACAAAGACAAGCAATATGTATGTAAGATATTAAATAACAAAAAATACATACAAGATTAGGATAAGAAACCCGAGTTTTATCCACTGAACATTGGTCACTTGTCAAGCCTGCAGCCGTCCACGACAATATCAAAACAAGTGCGACAGCAATAAAGGTTCATTTATATCTACCTAACACTAATTAAATTTCAGACACGTTCTAACATGTGAGTGCTTCAGTACTCTTCTGGCCTACCCTCGATTAATGTTAAAATCTGAGACACTTTACACAAGTGTTAAAATCTCTGACATTGTATAATTCAACGTTCACCCGTGTTCTGTATTATATGACCCTCAGCGAAATACATAGGAACAGTTCCACGTCACAACTTCAAGTCATTTGACAGAATAATTTACGTCAAGATAAAGTATTGGCTGTTACAAATAAAACAATTTACCGATATTAAATCATGATGGAAATTCTTTCTACTTAGAATTACTTTTTTTAAAATGTGACGTCACAAAATACATTTATTCTGAAGAATTTACGCCCGAAACATGTCGATAAATGTTTAAACTATTAGTGCGTTGATTTTTTTGATTTTTTTTTTAAACAATTGTCATGTAAGTGTCATTTGAGCTGTTAAAGAGAACCAGAATTTACCTTAAGAATGCTACATATGTGTATGATAACGTATTTGAAACTAACTTTTGCTAACTTAATTTTCAAAGAATTTATAGGCCTCTAATATGACAAGAGTGGATTTCTTTGGACCTTCGACTTGTTCGCAACGTAAACATATGAATTCAAATTCAAAACGATAAAATAATAAGTTCGTCTGTTTAGGCCATTCTCAGAACAGATTCGTGACAAACGATACACCGGTTGTATATCAGACAGGCAATTAGTAATTGGAGTTTTAAAATAAAGAATTAATTTTAACATGATATCCAACTCAGATTGTTCATGAAACATTTGGATTTCTTTTAACTAGCTGGCGGCTAACCACTGACTAAATCAGACCGGTCCCTGCTGGTATTCGAAGCTTCGAACTTCCGTTGCCAAGGTGATGCATAAACCACCAAAACAATTTTGTTTGTTTGTAATTGTGCTTATTGGGTCCACCATCCTCTAAAGATGCTATCATCGGTACGACCCGTACAACGGAACAGTATATTTTATATACAATGTCGTGTCTGGATAGTTGTTCATTCCTACTCTACAAACGAATTGTACTCGTACATCTTCAAGCTAACCCTAAGACATTTGTAATGTTATTTTATGTTTGATTCTATAAAATTTGTCTTTGTTATAAAACTACCACTTTTAAGCATCGCTACAAATTTGTGTTTGAATATTTTCTTAGGTAGATGGGAATTTTTAATTTCAAAGGAATGAATAATATTATAATCTAAAAATCACAATGTTTTTTATTAACGAGGAAGGTTCTGTTTTATAATGATTCACACCAAGAACAATACATATAAAGTCCAGAAACTATTACGTTTTGGATAAGATAATGGGTCTATTTAATGAAACCGCCGATGTGTCTTTACGGACGATAGCGATGCTAGGACCCTAGTTGTCTTGGAGAAACACCATTAGCTTCACAAATCAGAGAGCTGAGTTCTAATACAACGCTCGAAGAGTGTTAAGACAAAATATTTATCGCCACTATCCTTATCATTTTCTCTCTTTGAGAAGTGTTTCTTAATGAGCGAAAAATAATTCGACTATATTGACGAATATATATATTCGACCTTTAATTTATGATTGTTATCTTGAACAATTATCTCCTGTATTAACTTGTAATTGTCTAATTTGTATATGTTAAAATGTTTGATTGTACATTACTCTTCAGTAATTGGAGGAATAAAAGATATACGGGTATGTAACAAGAAATATACCATTAGAAAGCGTTTTATCTCAAATATAAGATATCTAATGTTCCTATTCATATGATTATTTAAAAAAGGTATAACTAAATAGCATATCACCATAGTCGTCCATATAATTTAATTTAAGACTAATTTATTGAATCTCGATTGCGATTCTTATATCTTATATTAATCGCTCCCGAGACTCACTGCAGATGGAATCAATATGGAAGAAGGAAGAGAGAGAGAGAGAGAGAGAGAGAGAGGGGGGGGGGTCTTGTCTACGGACATTACCACTACCTTGGCACTGGTTCGAATCCGGGACTCTCTGATCCATAGGCGAATGCGCTACTATTGCACCAATGCGGCTTCACATATAATTTGATAAAACAAGAAATAAGGGGGGGGGGGGGGGGGGGGGGGGGGGGGGGGGGGGGGGGGGGGGGGGGGGGGGGGGGGGGGGGGGGGGGGGGGGGGGGGGGGGGGGGGGGGGGGGGGGGGGGGGGGGGGGGGGGGGGGGGGGGGGGGGGGGGGGGGGGGGGGGGGGGGGGGGGGGGGGGGGGGGGGGGGGGGGGGGGGGGGGGGGGGGGGGGGGGGGGGGGGGGGGGGGGGGGGGGGGGGGGGGGGGGGGGGGGGGGGGGGGGGGGGGGGGGGGGGGGGGGGGGGGGGGGGTTTTTTTTTTTTTTTTTTTTTTTGGGGGGGGTTTTTTTTTTTTTTTTAATTTTTTTTTGGGTATTATATTTGGTTTCAAAACAGGGAGGGGGGGGGGGGGGGGGGGGGGGGGGGGGGGGGGGGGGGGGGGGGGGGGGGGGGGGGGGGGGGGGGGGGGGGGGGGGGGGGGGGGGGGGGGGGGGGGGGGGGGGGGGGGGGGGGGGGGGGGGGGGGGGGGGGGGGGGGGGGGGGGGGGGGGGGGGGGGGGGGGGGGGGGGGGGGGGGGGGGGGGGGGGGGGGGTGTTTTTTTGGGGGTTTTGGGGGGGTGGGGTGGGGGGGGTTTTTTGGGGGGGGGGGGGGGGGGGGGGGGGGGGGGGGGGGGGGTTTTGTTTTTTTTTTTTTTTTTTTTTTTTTTTTTTTTTTTTTTTTTTTTTTTTTTTTTTTTTTTTTTTTTTTTTTTTTTTTTTTTTTTTTTTTTGTTTTTTTTTTTTTGTGTTTGTTTTGTTTTTTTACGATTTTGTTTAAAATTAAGGTTAAACGGAGGCGCAGTATTTGAGCGGTTAGCCTTCTGCATACAATTAATGATAATTAATATGCATGTCACAACATCTTACGGTACTGAATTAATTTGTTACAGTTGTAAATGCATATCAAATGATGATATACTATTGAAGACGATGAAATGTATAAACATGTTGAAATGTAAATGATAAAGTAAATGATAAAGTAAATAATTATAACAGGAGAAGAGTTTGAATATCAACTGAATGTTCTTTACAGATAGGTGAATTTTAACCCATTTATACATATATTTCTGCAATGGGATATTCTGACTGCAAATTTGTTCAAGTCTATTTCTTTAAATATGGGTGTTTTGCAGAAATGTGACCAAAAAGCTTAAACTTTCAGTCGTTTGCATCGAGTAGTAGCTGTTTGAATAGGTTCATTTCACTTACTGCATTTGTAGGAATAGGTTCATTTCACTTACTGCATTTGTAGGAATAGGTTCATTTCACTTACTGCATTTGTAGGAATAGGTTCATTTCACTTGCTGCATTTGTAGGAATAGGTTCATTTCACTTGCTGCATTTGTAGGAATAGGTTCATTTCACTTGCTGCATTTGTAGGAATAGGTTCATTTCACTTGCTGCATTTGTAGGAATAGGTTCATTTCACTTGCTGCATTTGTAGGAATAGGTTCATATCACTTACAGCATTTGTAGGAATAGGTTCATATCACTTGCTGCATTTGTAGGAATAGGTTCATTTCACTTACAGCATTTGTAGGAATAGGTTCATTTCACTTGCTGCATTTGTAGGAATAGGTTTATTTCACTTACAGCATTTGTAGGAATAGGTTTATTTCACTTACAGCATTTGTAGGAATAGGTTCTTATCACTTACTTCATTTGTAGGAATAGGTTCATATCACTTACTGCATTTGTAGGAATAGGTTCATATCACTTACTGCATTTGTAGGAATAGATTTATTTCACTTACAGCATTTGTAGGAATAGGTTCATATCACTTACTGCATTTGTAGGAATAGGTTCATATCACTTACTGCATTTGTAGGAATAGGTTCATATCACTTACTGCATTTGTAGGAATAGGTTCATATCACTTACTGCATTTGTAGGAATAGGTTCATATCACGTACTGCCTATGACCGGATGAGGTCAGATTCTAAACAGATAAATGCTATCATTGTCATTAGTCAGGAAAGGATCATGACATTTTGTAAAGACGTCGTCATTGCAACCACAGTGACCTTGTGAGTAGTGTGAACAAGTGTAACAGACAATTAATATGTCAAAGATCAGACTAAACTTCCCGGTAAGTAAATGCTACAATTACGACAAGAAATAACCCATAATAATACTATTTGGTAAAGCTTTATGCAAAGATCATTTCTGCGTGGTAAAATCAACATTGGATGAGTAATTAAGAGGCGATGTCGTTGGTGAATTGCCAGGCAGTATACGAACAAAAACACATTAGATTACGAATTTAAAAGAGAGTTGTGAACAAAAACTCTAAAATATCAAAAGAAGGTATTTTTATAACAGCGTAACAGGTGAAAAGGTAAAATTTCCTATATGTGAGCAAAAAATTGGATTACAGAGTTCACAAATTCCAAGCGGCCCAGTTTTGCCAAGTGTAAAACGACCGTGAAGAAGGTTTTGTATGTCAACTTCTTTCGAAATACTGTTTCAATTGTACGACTCACGGTTCATAAAGATAGAGGCGTCTCAGGTAGAATCTACAAAGAAGTGCTCAAGTTGTTGCGAAAGTCTATAATAAATATACAGCCATAAAGTGGTCTGGGAGATCTAAATCTACTCCATGTTAATGACACAAGCCTCGGTTGCTATTGAACTGCTGAGAACGGAAAAGGTCACAGTTGTGTATCATCCGCCATGCTCTCCAGAGTTGGTCCCTTGCGACTATGTCCTGTTCCTGAGTTGGTCCCTTGCGACTATGTCCTGTTCCTGAGTTGGTCCCTTGCGACTATGTCCTGTTCCTGAAGCTGAAAAGGAATATTTATGGACGGAGGCACTGCGAATGATCAGTTTATGTCATTTATATTTAAATTGCAAGAACCTTGTTTCAGATACATAAAAGGTCTAGAAAAGTGCGTGGCGGTGCCTTGAGTATAACTAAAGCTAACTTGCAGTAGTTTCGTAGAAGATTTCCCCCGATTACAAACATTCTGAAACACCTCTCTTGTAAGTACAATCTTGTTTTTCTATGTTTGTCGGTCTACTACAAAGGTAGCTACCTTATGGCTGATCAAATGTTTACTATCTGCTTGTTATCCCTCCATTACATGAGTAGTAGTAATATGTTTTTATTTAGATATCTCAGTAACACTGACTGTAAAGTACTGCCTTACGTCTTGTTGTGTTATTGGTTAATAAACACTAGAACACCGCTACCTTAAGTGTAGTATACTTCTTTTCCTTTTTACATCAATTGTCCTTCTTTATTCCTTAAACATCTGATTTCATATTTATTGAATATGAATATTGCAGAAATAAAATCATTCTACTGATAATTGTACTGTCAATCGTTCAGGCGTAGAACTTTCATCATTATAAACAGCTATAATTAATGCATCAAAAGAATCAAATCAAAGGGGGAAATCACTGAGAGGCGTTTGTGGCTCCCCATTACGGGCTTCAAAACTACAGTGCGTTATCAGTTGAAGAAATAGAAAGTTATTTACAGAAAATTGACCATCTGCTTAGGAAATACAAACTCTATTGTTAAATTTACAGACGAAAGTCTGACACATAGAGTATCAGTATTTTACAAGGGTAAAAAATGTCCCTTGCCTTGCTCAATTTCATTTCCCGAAAACGTGGGTCAGGGCGAACGTTTTCAGTCGATATCTTTACAGTAAACTCTGTTTATAACAAACTCATTGGAACCATTTAAATGTGTTCCTTATATCCGGAGTTTGTTCTATCCATAAAACATTTTCATATGAAATAAAGAAAGAGAAAAACTCGGGCAGAGAAAAAATGTTCCTTATATCCGGATTATCGCTATATCCGGAGTCGATATATACGGAGTTTACTTATTTAGTTCATGCAATCAGTAACTCGTGCGACAGCTGTGCAAGATTTATGTTTGTATATGCGCATGAAAGTATTTACAACCAAGGAAATTTATGAACACATAAAAATACTTTAGGACTGTCCTTCGATTTCAAGTGCAAAGAATTCTGAATTCCAGCGTGACAGAAACACCGCTGAAGATTATGTCTATCTCCGTGGCCGAGTAGATAGAGTCGCTGGCTTGAAATCACTGTAAATGATTGAGGGTCATGGGTTCGAGCACTTCTACCAACCACGACAATTTATGTGAGAACGTTCTGTTTCTTACGGATGATATGAGACTAGAACTGGTTCTTCGAACGAATGGTGGTTAAATAAACTGCCCGCCTGTTTAAATGACCAAAATACGGTTGTGGAACGAGCGTCAAACTCCTACAACAACAGCTGAAGCTGATCCCACGATAAAGTCATTCTAAAGATGCAAGTACCGAAAGTCAGGTTGATGCTGTAAATCGCATGGTAATGAACGATGATAAAGTAATCATATAGCATATTTATGATACATAAGGAATTAAGAATAGTATCGTCCGATTCGTCCGGTGTCCTACGCATTATCGAACATTGGGCAAAATAGGTTACGAGAATTTTAACACCAGACCAAAAATTGACTAGGCTAAATAGCTCCAGAGTGCTTTTTACATGTTTCAAGCGAAACACAGAAACCTTTTCAAGAAAACTGGGACCCAGGATGGTGCATCCCTTTGAGATAGAATCCAAAATTCAATACAAGCAGTCAAAACATCAATGTCCACTACTGCTGAATTAATTCAAGCAGACGACATCGGTTGAAAAGTCGTATGTACATCAGTATTTTGGGATGTAGATGTATTATCACGACGGACTACTTTCAAACAGGATAAACAATCGTTGGGTAGTACTATGACAATGTATTACGAGGGTTTAACGTGGTCCTCAAAGGTTTCAACTTACTTTATAAGTTAGCTACATTTAGGGTAATATTCACGAAAACTGACGTTCCTTTATAGATTTCACTGATCGCTATCACTGTCCTTTAGAACCTGACAGTTCAATGGTAAACCTATCATCAAACAAGAATATTACCATACAATCGCTGAGGATTTATTAAAGAATTAACAACTTTATACACCGGAAAGCAGTGATGTAAAGGGAAGTAAACGCCCTGGGTACACTGGTGTAAATTGTTTGAATTATCTGGTATAATAACTGTGATTTCAGGAGGTATAATCCATATATGGGTACATAAAAAGAAGCGATAAAACATATTTATATTTTCAAAGTGCTAAGAGTGGTTCGGTTTCCGGTGATAAGCTACATGTATATATAAGCAGTACCTATTCAGCGTTCTGATCATTTGAAGTATATTTATTTGCTTACGCTGGAACAACAGCCAATTTTCAAACATTAACGAACCACTATCGTTAAATGATCGAACCAGTGACTTATGACAGAAAGAGCCCGAACCTTTCAGATGCTCATATACGCAGCGGTACTTTCAAACTGTGTCCGGCTGTCGGCGAGGAATTCTACCTTTGCGACCAGCGTAAATAATACTGTACCTTGTGCATGTAATACGTTATATACACTCAGTTCCAAAAGAAAGTGTGCACTTTGTTTTCTGTGATTTTTCATCGACTTCTTTTCTGAAAGCCTATACAAAATGTATATTTGGTACCAAAATTGAGATCTGTTTACGTACAATATGGCGAACATTTTAGATTTTGCAATCGATCGATGACAAATACACATGAGATATAGTGTGCGAAAATTGAAGCCGATACGTCTGCTAAATATTGAAATATTTAAAATTAAGAAGTGCACACTTTCTTTTGGACAGTGTATTTATCGACTTGTCCGTAGTCTTATTATCATTTCGGCTGAGAAATTGACAAAAAATATTAAGTAAGAAGTATGCAATCATCTAATATATGCGTTCACATGTATCATATAATGTTAAAATGCAGGTCGCACTCAAGTCGTCTTTGTTCTACTTGTAATAATCTGAAAATATATTACTTAATAACTGTACTTAATTTAAATAAATTGTTTCACAATGTCCATTAAGAACTGGGTAAAGGATTTTCGAAATTTAATGTTTTTTGCAACCTTAAAAACTTACTGCAGCATGCACTTTCTCATTTAATACCTTACTCTCCATGGCTAGTAATTCACAATTTTAGTATTTGGGTTCATTTTTGACGGCGTCACGGTTGGCTGATTTAGGTAAACTACGAAGGTAGTGATAAACGGTAAAACCGAGAGCCTGCCGCGACTGATAGATACGACCAGACAGGAAGTTTTCAATTTGCGAAAGAGATAGAAGTCGCTTGTTGCGAAGTCTGTGGAATATTTCAAAAATGTTTATAGAGCATCGTCATGCAACAGTCGGACATGAAGCTATTGACTGAATGACGTTTCTCATAGTACTTTTTCTTTCTTATTTTTCAAAACCACCTCATGGTAGTACCTATCAGTCACTCTGTTGTCCCTTTTTATTGGCACCTGTATTGTTATGTATGTACTGAAGAGGACTATGGCATACAAAACCTTCTTTGCACGTAAAGAAAAATTAGCAGTTATTGGCATTTTGCCATGTTTGGTGACCCATATTTTGTTCCCAACCTTTGCCACTGGTTAAAAATACCAAGGTTTCACCACCAGTGCCAACATGAAATTTTGCAAAATGTTTATTTAAAATGTCCTTTTTTTGGAATCATTTTAAGCACTTTTCTGGCAGTTTCTACACACCCTTTTTGGTCGCCAGTCAATAGGTGGGGCACTCATCTAGAAAAATAATCCAAGTTTCAAGAGTTTCTTCAGAATATAATGAAATTTCGATAGTAAAACACCAACAAAACGTACAATATCATTGGTATAGCTACCAATTCCTTGAATTCATATCAATATTTCATTGACTGCAGTCTCGGTATTAACATTTGAATGATTATTCATAATAGTCCTGTAATAATTGTCACTAGAACTATATACTGGAGTTTATTTTATAAGTTTTAGTGGTTAATCGAAATATAACAGTGGATTAAATCCCGATACACTCACTGTCCACTCAGTGAAAATTATCAAAATATGTTACCCGGATTAACGTCAAAAGGTATACCGAGCGTAACGAATGCCGGAAACCATATAACGATGACGTCGTTAAAATGACGTCATGTTTGCTATGCTTTCTGTTGACGTTTCCCGCGATTTTCGACATTTTATTGAAATAAACTCAACAAAAGTAGAGTTTGAGACATAAAATAAACAGAACAATTATTGGTATCGCTATAATATCATGATAATTTCTCTCGTGAACACCAAAAGTAGTACTCGTGGCTCTGCCACTCGTGAAAATATCACTTTTGGTGTCCACTTGGTAAAATTATAGCGTGATATTAATATGAATTGTGAAACTTTTGTAATTTGACAATGTACCTGTATGTGTACTCGTTAAATAAACTTTCTGTTCTGTTCTGATATTACACCGAAACCAACAATTATCCTCTGTATAATACATTACGCACTGAAATGAAAATGTGGGAATTACAATATGATATAAGAAACATTAAAGATCTTAATTTTATTTTGCAATTTTGATAGTTTTCTTTATCCTCTGTGGAGTTAAAAATTGGTAAATTTCGGGGAAAAAACATGACAACAAATTTCGTGATATTTTCTTATTATTTTTGTGTTAAATGTAAGATATAACTTCATATAAATTTGATTGTTTGTCATCTGAACCATTTCGTTAAGATTTAATACAAAATATTTCAAGCGACAGTTTTGATTATCAACATACCGTCTATTTTCAGTGTACTGAAGTGCCCGAAAACGCATTAATTGCATCACAAAAGACAAACTTCATTAATTTGCGATGTTGCGTGTTTGTCACGTAGCTACGTTTCAAAAATTGAATATGTGATGACTTTAAGGATAAAAAACAGATTTTTGCTACCAAGTGCGTCTGTTTGTCTGGCTGGAGTGATTTTATCACCAAAAACCATTCATAGGAAACGAGTTTAACAGACGAAAGGAACCGGAATTGTTTTTTGTTTATACTAATTTATTTATGATTGCGAAACAAGTTCTTACAACTTATATTAGTCGCTCTCGAGACTCATTCTAGATGGAATCAACCTCAAACAGAGAGAGAGGCAATTTGGAATTGTTTGTGTCTTGCCTAAGGACACTACCGACATGGCGATGGTAGGGATCGAACCCGGGGCCTTTCGATCCTGAAGCAAACACGATACCACTGCGCCACGGCGGCTCCTGGCGTAACCGGAAATTGCAAATAGATAAAAATTCCCATGATCTACCATGTATAGCTAAGGCACTACCATCTATAGCTAAGGCACTACCATGTATAGCTAAGGCACTACCATGTATAGCTAAGGCATTTTGCAGAATATAACAAGTTGTCTTAGAGCTAAAATTCTAAAACTGACCGATGTTCTTAGGGAACCTGCAGATCATTGTAAGAATAAGTCCATGATATCGACAAATAATGTAAAAAGAAAATTAAAAAGGACATTTGTTCCGAAGGTTGAGTCATGTCAAAACAGTATAAAATCACCTCCTATGTTAAAAACGTGATGAAAACTTGACCGTTTAGAATCTGCGATATTAGTTGAACAAGATAACTAGTGTATGGAAGCCTTGGAGGGCCACTTTTGAGTTTCGACTTGCGGGTGTTTTTTTACTTTTGACTTATGACTTTGTACGCCGTACTTTTGACTTATGACTAGAACTACTGTATGCCTCTTTGGCGTTTTTATTAAAAACAATATAAACACGTCAACACTCAATAAATACAATTTCTATTTAAAAGATTTTAATAAAATCAATTATATATATATATAAAAGTTACATCATTTGTGTCAATAGTAACAAAAAAAACGTGTTTTAACACGCTTTTTGTTTTGACTTTGACTTATTACTTATGATTTATGACTTATTACTTTTGACTTTTGACTTTTGAGTTATTACTTTTGACTTATTACTTATCACTTTTGACTTATAACTTATCACTTATGAAAAAAGAAACCCTAATCCTAACCCTTACCCTATACACGGTCCTCACTGAGGACCTCCAGCGGCAGGTTCAGGTTATACTAGGAACCTGCTACTGAGGACCCAACAATATAACAATATACTTATACATATTACAGCACTTCTATTTCCTTCGGTATACCTTGTGATATTAACATATAGATACATAAAAACATAAAAAGTAATTTTTAAAAAGTTACCATAGCAACAAAAAAATCAATTTTTTTTACAGTTCCTTCATAGTTGGCTTGACGCCTGGGGGGCAAGTCCCCCAACACCCCGCTTAAAGAAAATTCTCAATTGTATATTATCATTGTTAAAAAGAAGGTCTCATGGTAGATAAGAAATATGTTGCTTTATGTACATTATGCTTTTGAGCTAGCTTCTTTAATTAAAGAGATTATTATTATTATTATTATTATTATAAAGAAAGAGGACACCCACAAGGCCTCCCGAGCCGAGGTTGCGTCGCCGCTCACTGCGGAGGCTCCCAGGTCGCCTCCTGACGCGCCGTCACGGCTCATTGATACTAAAATAAATGACAAAAGACAAAAGTAACTTAGTTCATTTATTTACAGCAAACAAGTTTACAGTGCTACGCACAAACATCATTTAAAACCTTAATACAGGTTCGAATCCCAGTTTATATTGTCACAGCAGATCATTATGCTTTTATGCAGTACCATTCCTCTTAAAGTGTCTGAAAGTAGCAGTCATAAGTCAAAAGTCAAAAGTTGAAAGTCATAACTTAAAAGTCAAAAACACCCGTAAGTCGAAACTCAAAAGTGGCCCTCCAAGGCTTCCATACTAGTGCGATAATTGCTTGCTAGCTCAAAATAGAAAAATAACTTACTAAAATTTCTTTCCATTTATAAACATGCCATCGTCGTGACGTCATTCTAATTAGATAGCGTGTAAAACCAAGCAAACATTAAGAATTAAGTCCATAGATGTTATACGAGCGTTATTGACTTTGACAAACTAGGAAATTGATTGCTCTTTAATCAATGTGTTAATGTTAACATACAACAAAATCAATAAAAATCATATATTTTTATGTCATTATTGTAATAAATCATATTTCGGAATATCAACTGTGACGTTAACATACAGTATAAATATAGAATATCTGCTGAGGACAAATTCAGTTAGCCCGTTCCAATAAAATTCTTGACAATCCAGTAAGAGTGTTTTCATTATGTATTTACCAGACATTCCCGGCAGATTTGATGAATTACAACAAATACACTTTGTGCATCATTGTTAATTTATAGAGAGACTGGAACTTATATTGAACCCAGCATGACCAGTGTATGATAGCGTTATTATCCCAGATGTAATTACATATACTATTTCATGACACAGAGGCGTATGTGAACGATGTTGCGGAAATTACTGCCAGTTGAACGAATGTGAATTTTCACAATAAAATATATCAATGTATGTATTCGTTCGAGTAGCTCTCCTGACCATTATGTAACCCTTACTGTATGTATGCTGGTTCTAACATCAGAGGAAATCTCAATATTTAGTAAAAGTACCGTCAAGCCAAACCAACTAACATGTTCAGTAGATTTTCTTAAACTGCTATCTTTGCACTTGTGTTGTCGATTCTAGCATTTATTTAACTTTAATTTTTTTGTGTTAATGTATATGTCAAATTTAAAATATGAATTGTTCACTGTAACTGTAGTTTTATATCCAACGTACTTCAGTGTTAGTTTTGTTACGTTACACGTAACGAACGTTCTATGGTCACCAGAGCAACGTCATAATGACTTGAGTGGGGAAGCTTCAAAGAATGTCTATACTTATTTATACAGTGTTTAAACTAAGTCTTGCTCTTGGAAAACTATCTGGTGATTCTCTCATTTTCCAAAAAACTGGTCTACAAACCAAAATAAACTTTGCCCATGTATTTATTAGAGAATAATATTCATTTGAAGCGTTCTGTATGCGTCTCCGTATCATTCATGCAGAAGGTATTCCACGTCTTCCAATTGTCCGGACGCCATTGCCGGACAGCGAGATCAGAACATATAAAGATATGAGAGCTTTCCGGTACCGTCAAACGCCCATCGTGTATTAGTACGCACTGATAAGGTATAACAATTTAAGAAAATATACTGTGCGCATGTTTGAAAATATAAATTTGATTAAACAAAAAATAGTTTTGATGCGAATCTTGTGCCTTCGAAATGAGACCGTCACCCGTCACTAACTCAGCGGCCTATCGTTGTTCCATGCACGTAACAGTTTGTAAAAAGCACAATAAATGTAAACATAGTTCTTTTTAATGTTGTGCGATGCAGACGTCGGATTTGCCATTACTTTGAATGTGAACGTTTCTAACATCCAATGCTGCTGCTTCGTAATTTAAAAGTGGAAAAAATGCACGCAGTGTGGTCAATCGGAACATCACTCGGCCTTTTCCGTTATTTCTACGGAAAAGGCCGAGTGATGTTTCGATTGACGGTGTGGTCTTGACTATACATGGTGATGTTGTGTAGGTTCTGAAGCTGATGTTTGGCGTCCAGCTGCTTAATCCAACTCAAACGAATTAATAAGATTGATTGTTTGGAAATTAGAGTCATCTTAAATGGGATTCGATTCACAAGCGTTAAAGTAAAACAAACATGTAACATGTTATAAATGATGTACAATCATAAACGATTTAAGAAATAATCTATGGCTTGGAGTGCTTTATCGAGATTGAAGCATTCCCCGAAGTGATGTGCCTGGCGGAATAATTCACGAGGGCGAAGCCCGAGTGAATTATTACGCAGGCACATTGCCGACGGGGAATGCTTCAATTTCGATAAAGCACTCCAAGCCATAGATTATTTCGATTCTTAGAAGCCGATTTCTTGAAAACTATCGTAACTACTACGGACCTTTTTTCAGTTCGGCGGTAATGTGTAAAACAGCATAAATAGTAGCTGTTGGAATTCACTCCCCTATTCGGGCAACCATTCAATATATCAAACATAACTATATTATACAAACTTATTTTAGTTTAATCATCTAATACATAAAATATAAAAAGAAATACCTGACTGACATTATGCAGAAGACGCCAGATTCAGAACCTAACAAGGCAGCCAATCGATATAAATGCGTACCGTTAATTTGAACTGTACAACGTTTTAACGTGGAGTAATGACGTCAGTGTGATGACGTAAACGTTTTCATTCATAGTTTTGTCTCCCGGAATCAAAACATTGTATGACTGTTAATCCTGAATTTCTTGGCCTTTTTTAAGGAAAACAAGGTGAGGGTATTCTAAGGCTTACTTGACGCAATCAAAAATAATATTTAGTTTCTTAAACAAATCTTTTTCATGCGACTGATGTATTTATTCTCATATTATTTCCATTTCTATATTTTATTTTTGCGCGGGAGTAAATTAAAAAAGTCGGAAGGAGCTACTTCCATGTCCGAAACTCCGCCTACTTTTCCGAGTGCTTTAATCACATATTAATGCACTCGAATTGACTATAGAAATATACCGTAGGCATATTAGAATTATCTGTCATTAACGATATTTTTTATTTAAATACGATTCGCTCGCGCTACACTAAAATTATATGAGATAAATATTACTGGCCAGATCGATGATTTTATGTAGCACATATGTTTTCTTTCTTAATTGTAAAAAAATCATAGATTTTCAACTTTAGGAATACTTCCAAACCAATTGACATTTCTTCCTTTTACAATGTCTTTTTTGTCATGTATAACCTTCAGATAAAAATACAAGCCTACAGTCGTAAGCCCTTATTTAACACAAGACCGATTTTACAGCAGAGTATTTCGAGTATTTGAATGTTATTTAGTACCACAGACACTATTTTGATGATAAAACGAAAAGTTTAACGTGTAACACGGAGTAACATGTCTTAATGATGTTGACCAATGCTTATGTATATATACCTGTTATAAAATTCCAGAACTATGTTTGAACTGCAAACGATGAGATGGGAAACTCAATGTCTCATAAAAGTGCATCGGATATCATGTCAAATAGCATTGCCATTTTGCAACTTAGTGATGTTTACCATGTTTATAAGGCAAACATATGAAAGCCATTAAATCTAAGATGCATAAAATTGATGTATTAACGGAAGCAATAATCGCTTAATGACGTCCTGTACTGCAACAATCAAGAACGATTAATGCGGAAAATTATTGGTTGCAGTCTGATGGATCACTTGTAAGTTTTTGCGCATGGAAATAAAATTGCTGCTGCAGAAAGAGGAAATAATTTCTAGACATAATGTCGTTGTGACTTTTTGCTGTTTATGAGCGTCAGTCGCAATCAGACTCAGAAATCTGTTATGCTTGAAATATATCCGTTTTTTTTGCAAATTTTACCATTCACGTGTGGGCAAGACATTTTCAGATTTAGATCATCTACAATGATGAAAGTCGGGATTAGTTTACCGAATATTTTACAATGGGATCCTCTGACTTCTAGTTTTAGTTTGAGTAAGTGTATTTCTTTACACAGCGGGGGTTTGTAAAATAATGATCCAGATACAGACACTAGATTTGTTCCAGAAATAAGTTCGTATTATCCGCAACAAATGATACAAAACTACAATCACAATTGTAAATGCTTTAGAAACATTCTTGATCCGACGGTTAGGATTACGGATATTAAAGTCAACTTTGACCACTCGCGAGTCTTGTAGGTGGGTTGCGTGTATCTCGAAATGTAATTGCTGTCTGCCATAAATATAAGTTCTATAAATAGATACTCAATAAAAGATGTGTTAATAGTATGTGTGCATTGCCGTAATCCCCCCTTTGTAAGTATACAGTAGAATGACTTAGGACGGATTAGTAAACGAAATGTTTCCAAATAACTATCTTGCTAGTGCAGGTAATAGTTCATTGGACACGCACTTTCGGGATTTTTCTTTTTCAGTGGAGGTTATTATATATTGTTGAGTACAATACTGAATTCTATTCTACAATAATCAGATAAACAATCTAATCTTAAAAACTCATATTCGGATATTCGTGAACAACGCCGAAGTCACCGGATTCATGATGAAATGGTAATCGTTAAAGTGACGCAAATACCGGCCGTATCATATCTGAGTGTTGCAATATTATACGTGCATTTTGTACAGCATAACTAATAAATATATACTAAAAGGGTTGTGAATGTAGGTCTGAAGTTCTTTAGGAATATGGAAACAATTTCCATATGTCTTTACAATTATGCATTCAGCTATCACGAAGACGTTAGATGCGTTGAATATGAATAACATATCGATAAAAGATAGACCTGATGTATATATAAGTATCCGTAGGTAAACTTCTCTCAAATAAGATACGTCGGTCTATAGAAAAGCAAGACAAAAAAATGTAAAAAACGTTTTCTTATCAAGTGCGCTGCTGTAGCAATTTTATGGCATAATACCACAGTTATTTGCCCTCAGTTGACCACCGTAAATACGGAAGCTGTTCTAGGAAAAATATTGCTGCTAGAAATTATTGATTTTTTTAATGAAAGAGATGATATTAATGCCATTTTGGTCCTAGTATACCTGAAATAGTTAGTAAATGTGCTTTTTTGTTTTAGTTTTTATGTCAGAATGTATTCACTTACTTCTTGTTTATATCAGTGAGTTTGCAGCATGAGTTTTGATCTCAAATAGCCAAAATAAGCGTCCGTCAACCCCTAGTGTTTTCTACTGCTGGAATGTTTGTCTCTTGTGAGATACTATTCAGAACGGGTTTGTGGTTACATCAAAATTGCCACTTAGCATATTGTTTATATAGTAAAATACCTGTGGTCTGAGGCCTCATATAAGCGGACAGTTTGAACCGGAGTGGATTTGTTTGACATTGAATAACTTGTTTATTCTTAAAGACATTTTTATGATACTTACATAAAGATGTTAGCTGTCTTATTTAGAAAAAAGACCTGTAATTTATGAAATAATTCAAAATAGGCTGGAGTCTAATTTTTGACTAGGATAGCCACAAACGTTTCAATGATTTTCTGTAAATCCAGTGGGAATAAAATTTTGATACTGAGTAATATATTTTCGTAATGACTTTGGCAATGTCTTTCACAAAGTTATGCAGGTCACCCCGGAGGGTAATTTCACTTTAAATTTCAGTGTGCTAATGTCTTTAGCTGTAAGCAACTGTTAGACAATTTATGTGTACGCAATTTGAAATTTCGAGAGCGGTCAAGTGTGGCTTATATACTTACAACTTTGGAAAGAACAAACAGTGTGGAAATATTTGGGAAGTAACAACACCCTAAACGCGAACACGCCGTAAATGTCACAAACATTATAAAATAGTAAATACAATATCCAATTGTCTCACGATTACACCATTAGCTCTGCAATTAGGTTTATCATATGTGGATTGTGTTTGGTAGGATTGCATTTTGATGGATGATCTGTCACCGATTCATGTCGTACGTAAATGTGATACATATTATTAAGCAAATATACCATGCGTTAGATTTAGGGACACGGTATCTCAATTATTTGACAAAATATCAGTCATAACACCAGGGCATTAGTGAGTGTTTTTATTACATAGATTTAATAACTTTTTTCGACAACTACTTCCTGGAGTTCTGACCAGTGCTCACGCCGAAAGATGGGATCGTGGAGGTCGCGGTCAAATGGCAGTGCCCAGATTCGAACCCCCGACCTCCGGTTTAGACGTTCCACCCGTACACCATGGCGCCTCTTTATATGGTTAGTTTAAAATTGACATGTGACAATAAACCATTCTATTACAAGGTACTGTAAAAGACAGAGGGTGTATAGCTTTCTGAAAACCTGCACAATGCCTTGTATAACGTACGACGTAATATACATTTCAAAAGTCTGTAAATCAGCATTTTTTGGCTGTAAAGTAAAGAATTTATTTTGATACCACACTATCAGAGAAAAGGGATTTCGAAACATCGAGAAACCAAATATTAAGCTAATGTCAAGTATTCACCTCTGGCTTCTGAAAATCTATTTAGAGCATCGTATAACTCCCGATGTAATGTGTATTTGGAAAATATGTGATCTGTAATTCTTGATCTGTAAAGTAGAGTACTTTATATTTCTTCTGATACTTAACTGTTCATGCGCATTGATAAACGTTAATCTGTCAAGCTTTGATGTTACAGTGTTTGTCCTAGTACAATGAACGATATGACAATTTCAATTGTAATCAACTTAAATTTTAAGTATTGTTACCAAATGGAATTTACCAATCAAATAAAACTGTTTGATTGAAAATAAGGTCGATGAACGGAAATATTTCCATAACGTATAGGTTAAAGTGTTTGTTGTGTTGTGAGACTAGGAAATACGGTAATCTACATCCTCACAACAGCACAGCTTAATTATTCAACAGGCTACTGTAACATCTAAGTATTCTGCACAGACATTAAACAATGGCGGTAATAAAAATTATTACAATGTTACAATTATTACTTCTGCTTATTAGCTGCCATTTCTGCATGTGCGATTCGTGACTGTTTCTCTAATATATGAATCAATTTTGTTTTAATCATCATCTTTAGCATTGAATATTACAACTAAACCATATGTTTGTGTTCTTGACAAATATTGAAGGATGTTACATAGTCATAACAGCTCATTGTTCTAGTGGGCAGTTCCCGATAGAACCTTATCATTTCTCTGTAGTAGTAGACACATGCTGAGCTATCTGAAGGGAATCGAACGTGTGGGAGGTGTGTAATAACGGCTTAAATGCAGCGACTGGGTAAATAATGAATGATCATTATTCTTATGGGACATCAATTTGCCAAGTATTGTCTTACATTGATCCGCGAATTACGTATTAGCTTTGAACTATCAGAACATTCGTGGACAAGTAGCTCTTGTTTCTTGAATGAAAACTTATTCACATGAGAGTCAAAAACTAAAGGAATAACTGACTTTTTTTGTAGCTCTACTGGACGAAGTCCATCGAAGCTGATGTCATGGTGTTTTGTCCGTCTTCTGTCTGTCCGTAAAGGTCGCAATATTCATTTCGTTTTGATGCAACTTGTAGATGTTCCCTATGGGGTCAGCGAGTCGAAGGTCGGGGTCACAGTGTCCTTCGATAGCAATTCCTTTATAAAACACTACAGGTCACAATTTTCATTCGACTTTCATTAAACTTGCTCAGAAGGTTCCCTGCAATATTTAGATAATCCCTATTATTTTCGGGGTCGTGTGTCAAGGGTTAAGGCCAAAGTGACCTCCGTTAGATTTTCCTTTCTCAGAAGATTTCATGTAACATGTAGATGTTCCCTATTGATTTTGGTGTCAGTGAGTTAAAGGTCAAGGTCACAGTGACCTACGTTAGATTTTCCTTGGTAACGCTCCACAGTTTTTAAGCAAATTTCATCAAATATGATCAGAAGGTTTTCTGCAACATGTAGATGATCTCTATTGTTTTTGGGATCAGTGGGTAAATGGTCAAGGTCACAGTTTCCTTTCAACTTTCATCATACTTGTTGAGAAGGTTTTCTATAACGTGTCAATGGTTTCTTTTGATTTTTGAGTCAGTGGATCAAAGGTCAAGGTCGGACGATAACTCGAGAACGCTTAGGCCTAGCATCTTGAAACTTAATGTGGACGTTGGTCATTACCAGCAGAAGGATCCTATTGATTTCGAGGTCAGTAGGTCAAACGAGGCAAGAAATATTATAACAAAATTTCACAAAACTTACTCTAAACATTCCAATCAATACAGTAGAGCGATACTGGCCCTTTTGAGCCTCTTGTTTTTTTAATTTGGTATCAAATTTAGGAGACAGTTTCCTCAAAACGTTTCCATATAACGTGAACAGTATTTCTAATAAGTGACAGAAAAATGATTTAGATACTTAAAACAGATAATGAAAACATGAAAAGAAAAAAGAATGTTTAAAAAATCTTTAAGATGTACATGCCTTTGCAACATTTGTTCTGACAAATTAAGAGATGATGATGTATATTCTCAAGCACCAGAACGGACATTTTACTGTATTGCCATTAAAGCGTGAGGTAGTGATACGCTATACCGCGGAAAAGGATTTAACCCAATTTGTGTGTTGCTTGACCCGAATTTTGTGTAAAATGTAGGGCATAGCAGAAACTAGGAGAGGTCATATCTGAGGCTGTGTTATTTACTTAAAATGGTTAATCTGATCTATATATCATTTTATAAATAAATGTCTCTGTTTAAATCAAACAGAATACAAACTAAATTCTATGAAACAATGTGTTGTTGTAGCCACGCTTGTTTGACATTCTTTACAATGCTAATATTAATGATGTGTCCGAAACATATTGCAAGAATTTTCCAATTCATCAGTTCAAGATATATAAATATAACGTTCTTTATAATGTAAAGCAATACCAGATTTTACAGTATGGCAATAGCTCATACATTAAGGCAGTATAAAAATGCTTCATACATTGCATAATGTAACATCTGTACCTGGACTCAGTTCATACAGTACAAGAACAAATATGATGTGATAAAAAGAAGATACTTCATACATATCGTTCATAACAACTATTTACACAGTTTATTCAATTTAGCTTATTAATAATGTTATTAAAAAGCATGGTTTGTTTCTTCTCTTAGTTTCAATAAAATCAATCATTTTTCAGTCTGCTTAACGAATTTATGAAAATGAAAACAAAAAAGAGCAAAAAAGAAACCACAAGCAAGAAACGTCTCCTGTCCTTGTTTCAAAAGTAAAACAACAAGAATAATGACTGATCCTTTATCATTTAGAGTTTTTGGCCTGGGGACTGAAAGTCCCATAGGCCTAAGTTAGCATACCACATTTCAAACACTGCAGACAATTTAACTGTGCTATGTGCGAATAACAACTGTAAACATGCGCTATGGGAAAGTAGTGCAAGACAGACAAGATCAATCTTCTATTTGAATGTCGCATACGATAAGAACATATTTTGAAAACATAAATAAAAACAGTACATACAATTTTAAATGATTGCAGAAAGGTCCTTAGCTTACGGGCTCTATTACACAATTTTTTCATGGACTTTGGTTTAGAAATTACTGCGCTGTTAGCTGATTACGGAAGATAATCATATGCATATCACGGAAAAGTACGGATATTTACGGAACGTACGGAGCTCTATATAAGAGTTTGTAGTTTGATATTCAAATTGCTGAATCAGATGTTATTTCATTGATAACTTTCTTATTAACGAACGATAACATGATTATATATTTACCCAAAAATGAATTTCTTTTAAAAAATATATATAATTTACGTACATTCCCGAGAGGGAAGTCACGTGAGCAAAATCACCCGCCATTTATCGAGGCTGACCTTAGCAACATCATATTTGTCTATGTAAACTGTTAGTTCAGTTCATCACTTGATATCCCGACCACCTCTAACAAGGTAAGCAAGAATCATTTTTAGTTTTCCCTGTTATATGCATTGTACAGTAATGTATTTATATTTCATTTCTGTTTCAGTCTTGTCCTTGGTACACAATAATTTTCGATCCACATCGTCTCGCTTGAAGTTGAACAAAGCGCAAATCGAATTATTTTTATTAGTCTCTCAAATAATTTATAATGTTGACCATGTGATTATTTTTCATTTAACGTACGTTTTATAATAAAACAAACTTCCTCTTTCTGTGTCGTATATTAAATTTCGTCCTCTGCACATTTCGACCCGCGCTTTCACCGATTACAAGGTAAACAAGTTTCCCTGTTATACACATTGCACAGTACTGCATTTATATCTCATTGCTGGAAGTGCTTTGTTTATTTCTGTTTCAAGGTCTTGTCCTTGGTACACAATAATTTTCGATCCACATCATCAGATCATATCGCTTGAAGTTAAACAAAGCGCAGATCGAATTATTTCTATTGGTCTCTTAAACAATTTATAATGTTGACCATGTGATTATTTTTTAATTAAAGTACATCTTATAAACAAACAAACTTCTCTGCCACCGATATCTTTGTAAATCATTCATTCTATGTCGTATATTAAACTTTGTCCACTGCACATTTCGACCCGTGCTTTAGGTAAGGTTCAGCGCAAATCACGAAGGTCAAAAAGTGTTTTTAGGGGAGTAAATCTATAGCACCCAGGCCTTCAGCGCTTACAGCGCTTTGATAAAAATTGTCACCACAACACAATTGTGAACACTTGAAAACAAAAGAATCAAGAGATGTATGGATATGAGTTAACACATGCATAGACTTATTGATATTTGACATTTTTCCGAAATATTTGATACCACATCTCGTTAGCAATGTTTTTATATTGTTTACAACGGCCGGGGAAATAAAAAAAATTGCTTAATTTCATGATTTAAGAAACTTATATGGTACCTTTGTGTGAACTGAAAATACAATAATGTTTAAACTTTTGTAAAGAATGTGCCGTCTACTCCAACCATTTGTTTTTGATGAAGTATTTTGTGAGATTTGTGATCAATGAATCTGTTAAATCCCAGAAAGATGTTATTTTTCTACACTCCGTGAATAGGTGACACACTGTTTTTCTCCATGGTTTACAAACGTTACACGTCATCAGATAAATACTTTAAACTTAAATTTTGGCTCTGTGTTTACTGCATTATGAATTATTGCCCATTGAAATAATTTTGCTTTCATTAAACAATTTTTAACCAGGTACGTACCTTTCCAGCAAAACTTATTATTTATATTAAGTTTTTATTAACCTTCTGTTGTAGATGTTTTAAGCTTTGTTCTGTAACTGCAAATTGATCTGTTCGATAAGAAGTATGTCTGGTTTTATAATTTTATGCGAAGCGTCAAAGATCGTGTTTTAATGAAATTTGCCTCAGACCTGTTGACTGTCTATTCTGTTGATCTCGTAGTATTTCGATATGTTCTTCAGGGATGCTTTGTTTTAAAATTTACCAGTTCTGTACCCAGTTTGTTCTGAACCGTAATTTAGTTAACAGAATGTTGTCACTTACGAAAGTTCCGTACAACTGTTCGACCCAAATATCTTAACTTGTGTTATGTTGCTCGATGAAAAAGATTTAAACATTAACGGTTCGTGTCTTTAACGTATGACTTGATTACAAAACTAGATGGGTGTTCAGCAGAACACTTGTGTCGCCCTCTTACACTTTGTCAGAATAACCAAAAATCTTATGACAAAATCTAAGTATAAAAAGAGGCATGACCTTGACCTATAAAATTTGGCGGCATCATGACCCTTTTGTCATAAGCAATACAACTGTAAAGTTTGATGAAAAAATCTTAAGAAATGGCAAAGTTATAGCCAACGTTAAGTTTTCGTGACAAAAACTAAGTACAAAAAGGTGCATAACTCTGTCAAATATGACCTTGACCTATAAAGTTTGGCGGCATCATGACCCTTTTGTCATAAGCAATACAATTGTAAAGTTTGATGAAGAAATCTTAAGAAATGGCAAAGTTATAGCCAACGTTAAGTTTTTGTGACGGGCGGACGGACCGACGGACACAAAGCGATCCCTATGTATCGCCTTTTCTTCGAAAGGACTTCTTGTTTGGTGTTTGGTTTAAAAGACTTTGCAAATATATTCCAACAATTACGAGCTGCAATATAAAAATCAGATATTGTTCTCGTCAATGTTCTTCTTTCAAGACTAAAAGGTATATAATAGATCATTTTGATTGAATACTAAATCAATTGTTTTGAACACACGTTGTCCAGTTACATTCCATATTTGTATATCTTCTTGAATTATTTTGATTAACATTTCGATTCTATAATCTGAAACAATTTCCGATACCTTGTGAAGATTAAACCGGCCTCTGGCTGTTTTCGGCAGAGACTAGAGACCTTTTTCCGTTCCAGATAAAACTCGAAACTAAATCATCATTTTCTTTACAGAATTTATCGTGTATGCTTTTGTTTCACTCAGAATAAATAATGTTTTTTACAAGAATATTACTTCATTTATATTCTTAAAAACCATCTGTATTTTGTTATAGATGCATTACTATTTAATTTTGTCAACATTTGTATTCTATAAGTGTTGTGAGATTTTCGTTGGTATTTACGAAACTTCATACAAATCTTCAGAGTTGTTCATTTAGGTATTAGCAACAAATATCCCCACTTACTGAACTTAACAAATACAGGTTTATGTATCGCTGTGCAGAACTAATACAGATACCAGTTTAATTTTCACACAGATATGTTACGTTAAAACAAGTGATGTGATAGTATCCCTTTTTGAGAACATTTTACCCCTATCTGTACCTAAATTATATGTTGAAGTTTTGCATTCATATATTGACCAGGCATATTTTTGATTGTCATTCTTTGCTTTATATAACAAGTGCATGTGGTGCTTTGACACCTTATTTTAAGTAATACATGAATAAGCGCACTTTCTCTAGACAGCTCTTACTGGTTTTATTTAGTTATCATTATTTAGTTAGAAGACATATTAGTGTGGTAAATTGATATACATGTATATATATATGTTCCACAGAACAGGCTAAATGGCCAACCAAACCTATAAAATACCAACAGTAAGGATTTAATTCTCATATGGGACGAATGTGCAACATAAAATAAGATTACGTACGTTATACAAGACGAGATTGACGAACACAGTGGGATTATAAAAAATTTATTTCTGTCTCGGGAAATATTTCTGTCTTTGAATATAATCATTATCTAATCCGTCTGGTAATTTAGATAGATATGCAAGGACGAAAAAGAACTGTGCCGAACCGAATCTGAGGTAGGTTAATGCGCCTTCTATGTTATTAATTTCTGAAACATTTTTTGGACGTTGGGTGTTGCAATTTGTCATGTTGTCATCAATATTATTGTTGGCTTCAATGGATTTAATTGTCCTTGATTTAGACAGTAAATTAATCATAAATGTGTTATACAATTTGTCTTTATTCATATGCAGTACATTATAATATGCATGTCTTTTTAACTTACAATTGACTATTGTTATTTTTCGTATCCTGCAATTATGTACATGTATTTCCATTGCGTTTTTCCCTAATTGTATGTAAAGTAATTTCATGTACTATATTCTTAAGAACTAAAATTTGATTAAACTAAACTTAACACTACTAACATTTTTGTCCATTGTTTACATGAATTCTTCGGAAAGGCGAGCGCACTCTCTATAGACAGCTCGAGCTTAGTTTTTATTATTATTCAGCTGGATTAAGATTGATTAGTTTAATAAAGTAATGTATATAATGTGTTCCTTAGGATAGGCAACATGACATATGTAAATGAACTCTCACATGGGACCAGAGTCACACTAAATATAACGATGTATGTTATGGGATATTTCGCTGAATCACAAAAAATGATACAACAATTCTGATCTTATCCGTGTAGCAAATTAAATATAGATATACAGTAAAACCCCTATAATAAGACCACCATTCGGACTTTATGAAACTGGTCTTATTAGCGGGGTGGTCTCAGTATTGAGTTTGGTCTTTTTGTACTGGATAATATTTATCATATTATAGCAAGATCATTATGTACATGTATTGGTCTTTACAAATTATAGACAGAACATGATCTGTATAAAGTCATGTACTTCTCATGAATAAAATTTATACGGGAAAAACCGGGTTTTTCCCGTCCTTAAGTTACACGTTAATTAAAAATTATTGATGAATTAAGTGTAAAATGAATTTACAATAATTTCAATATATATACGTCCAAGTTGAATTTAGGTTCTCCGTTACAGGAGCCATTTTGGATTTCGACTTCCGGTGGTAATGACTAAAACATTTCCGAAAACAACTCTTCCCCCTGTTTTCATTCTTCAGCAACCAGCTAATTACTGGTTGTTAAACTTAACGATTTTTTAAAACTTTTTAAAAGAAATTAATTATATATAAAAGTATTTTCCCAATGTTGTCAGGAACGCTGAATTGACGCAGCTCCCGCGCTGTAAGGGGAGGTAATCGTTACGTTGCGTTATTCAAAAAGCGTCTACTGACCACGAACCGAAGCGTTGTTTAATGGACGTCATTGTACCATTATACGGAAAGTTGTATTACAGTATGATTCGTGTTATATTTTTTTTTAATGTTTCTTTGGTTAGACTGTAGTAAATGTGGTGTACATTTTTGTTTTGTATTACTTATTATGATAACAGTTACAAATAAATTAATGTATTTAGTTTTTCCCGTGGATAGGTAGCACCTATAGTTATATTAGCATTTTTCATTCAATAAAACAATTTGTGACCTGTACTTCAAACAAAACAAAAGTTTGCCATTTACTGGAATATGTTGCTTTCAACATTAATTCAATGTCATTTATCCTAAATACTTCAAAAATAAACGTTTCTGACCACCACTGAAAGCATAACAAGAGTTGACTGTATGCTTGAACATTAAATTTTCACCGACTGTCTTTCTATCTCACCTGTCATCAGACAGATCACACATCGTTTTGCTCATGCAATTAAATTTCTAACAGTTTCCCCCACCGATTATCACATCAAATGTATTAAATAAATCAAAGACAATTAATTATCAAACACTTCCGTGTTTGTTTCACACCATCCTTGACCTTTGCCGTAAAGTGGTCGCTCAATTGTCGTAAATTGGTCATTAGTTGTCGTAAAACTTGGGCAGATGTTGTTTATGTCATCATTAAGATGTAAACAATACACATGAAATTGAGGTGAGAAAATGCCTGCGGTCGCATTATAGGATTAAAATAGCACTTGATTAATGGATAGGGACTGTATTTAGTGGTCGTATTACGGAATAACGGGGTGGTCGTATTTTCGAAGTTAGCGACCAATAAGATATATAGAGAAAAATTCCGTTCTGAAAAATATTGGTCTCATTAGCGGGGTGGTCTCGAAATCGGGGTGGTCGCAAATAGAGTTTTTACTGTATATGCAGATCAATTTTATGTGAAACATCATACCTGTCGCTATTATAGAGGGAAATGTCTTATAAAATACAGTAAGCCCCGTCTACAAAGTTAAGTTTACAATTATGTGCATAAACATTCATAAATATACAATCAAGAAACATTAGATGTATCGTTCATCAAGATACCTTTTCAGTATTTATTATAGAGGAGACATGATTGATACAATCCATGTATACTTGTAAATGTTTTGGATACACATACATCGGTTTAGATATGCATGTACTTCTATGGTTACCCTATATTTAGACTTTGGTGAATTTAAACATTTTACTCGGGTCATGCTACAACTTTTAAGTCCCTTTTAGGCCCTTGAAAGTTTGTGTTGATATGCGTTTTGTCCATACATTTACTTCTGATGAAGACATTGAAATATGTATTTTGACTATATATTCAGCGGTGGAAAATACATGCAAGCCTTCGACTGATTGATGTACTTACAAGATTTTAAGAAGGAATCAAGCATTATTAATTTAAAAGTGAATGAACGTAAATAATGAACGTCGCTTTTATGAAAACTTGAATGAAGAGTGTAAACCGCCAATTTCTTTTGTGCAAAATAAATCTAATAAAAATAGACTAGCAATCTGTTGATGGGATGTTTGTTTGGGATCTCTGTATAAACCACCTATTAACATTTAATAAAAAATCACATACGTTATAAGTTAGAGGTCTAGTTATGCATACTTTCGGTACGTCAAGCGCAGCTAATATTTCATGGCTCTCATGTACATAGTTATCCTTGAGCTCTTTGTTTGGACGGCCCTTAATCCTATGCCATTTTCCACTACCATAAAATTTGATATGCTTGTTGTATAGCTGCCACTAATATTTTTAGTGTTACCAAGACATGATTCTTTTTATATAGTCCAAGATAGGCACACTGAAATTGATCGTGTTTGCAAACAAACCCCCGCATTACGCAATATTTTTCACTAATAAGAGCTCAGTCCGGTGGGCAGCAATTAGTAGTCGGTTAGTGCAATGGTTTACTCTCGGTTTCCAGTTTTCCTCTCTCAGTATCGTCACCGGTTGTCAAAATTTGAAGCTCACAAAGACATTTGTTTGTTGTTTTCTGTTATTTGTGCAGTTCGAAGTTACATCACTGTTCAAATGGCTTTACTACAACACGGTTCAATAGGCACAAGAAATGCTTTGAGATCACGTATTTCACTTCAGCGCGTGATCTCAAAGCACACCTTGTGCCTATTGAACCGTGTTGTAATAAAGCCATTTGAACAGTGATGTATGCCGGACTATCTCTTTCAGTGGAAAATATTGCGTCATGCGGGGGTTTGTTTGCAAACACGATCAATTTTATTGTGTCTGTCTTGCAACTATATATAAAAGAATTATGTCTGGGTAACACTAAAAATATCAGTGTATATCTTCTGTTGTAAATGTAAGTGTACCTTGCCAATCGGGTGAAATTATATTACAAGTTAAACCATCAAAATAGTACCTATGAGGCTGTTCGAGACACATTCCGTTATTCAAGGAACACTTTCTTGTGGTGTGGATTTATTTGTTGCTATCTGAAAAATGATGATTTGTGTCTATTTTGTAGGATTGTGCATGTATAACAGCACCTGTAGGAAAAAAGACACTTAAATGCTTAAATACAAGTACCTCAAAAGCATCGTCATTAAATACACATTTCTGATACATAAATTGGAAAAGACTACGAGCCTAGTAGGAACTGCTTCAGGATAATAGACATCTGTGCATAAATTATTAAGCGGCAATATGCTAACATTATGCACCATACATTAATCCAAATCAAAAGAGCGTTTTATTAATTTCAGTCACTTAATAACTATGATGTTCCTTTCCAAAGTTTAAATGCTGTGGCTTTACCTGTTAATTAAATCGACGCGTACCTTAGTGCAGTACGTCTTCTTTCATCGTCTTCTGATGTTTATCAGGTATTCAACCTAAACTGCTTATTTCAGAATGCTGTTCGGTTTGTTGCTTCTTCGTTTTTACTTACAATTTACTTTTTTGTATCTTTATATGTACTGTCAATATCAGTTTCATGTTGTCCCTTACATGAAGCGGTCAAAAAGGCTATGTCTCAGACATGTATTTTCAAAGTTTAAGAATTCTTTCTTTCGTGTGCCATGCTTGGTTGTGTTTCGGGATCGTTATCCCAATTTACACTTACGGATAAGATCTATAACATAGGCCAAGTTCTATAAGTCAAAAAAGGCAGAAGACCCACCGTTCACTACTTTTGTTGTGTATATCTTGTATATAACTTTAAACATTTCGATACACTAGTTATCAGCCATTAAATGGGTGTATGTATCAAAAAAAGTTTAGAATGTACACGATTATAACTCCCATTTTTTAAATTTGAAAAAGAATAAATTACCAACATAAAAAGTTAACGTGGCAGTATAATAAGTTTTTATAAATGACTACTGTATCGTGATGAAAACTACACTAAATTATGTGTCGTGATGAAAACTACACTAAAGTCTGTGTCGTGATGAAAACTAGACTGTGTCGTGATGAAAATTACACTGTGCTGTATATGTTTTTATAATGCATGTACCATGACAGTATGTAGTTTTGAGATTGAAGGATAGACACAAAAATGTGTTCCGTCTTCTTTGAAATGTGTATCTGTCTGTACAAACTAGCTAGAGGTATAGTTTATTTGAATAAATGTCCTATGATCGTTGACAAAACATTTCTAATGTAATTTGTGGTATATATTTCTACATCTTTAAGTAACATGTTTGTCAGCACCTCAAGCTAAATTGATCTTGAATCCCCATGTATACATGATTTAATACGCAATCAAAGATTGAATCTTTAACAAAACTCTGCTGCTATTACAAAAGTTTCTCTTTGTAATGTAGTATAAACAGACGTGGTTAACAATTGCCTTTAGTAGTATTTTGACCTAATGTACATATGAGTTGTGGTACATAGGAAGGGCTTTATCAAGAATGATAATAGGGGTGGGATACTGTCATTTTTAGATAAGAGTATACATAAAGTATATATATATATATATATATATATATATATATATATATATGATAAAGTATACGGCAAAACTCTGGTAAACATTTATTTTGGTCGATCAAAAATTCTGGCGAAATCCTGGATAAGTTTAAAGTAATAAATAAAAGTAACTTCAGACAATTACAACTTTTCTATTGTGTATGCCACTTTACCACATAATTTGATAAAAAAGCTAACTCCCTAATTCAGACTTTTGCCAGGGAGAAAGTTAATTTCGCCTCAATTTCGATAAAGCTTTTTTTACTAGCTGTATTGTTAAACATTATACATGTGGACCTGTGACGAAGTTTGTAAAGCCCATCCTTTTTATTGAACAACATTTATATAAGGTTTGGGAATGCAGTTTTCAGACAAGTAATCGGTATTCCCATGGGAATATAATTGTGCACCCCTTGTCGCAGATTTGTTATTATATTGATATAAGAGACTTATGTTGAGTCTTTCTCCAGATACGCAGGCAGACATTATCATTACTTTTAATAATACATCACGCTATCTGGATATTCTTAATATGGATACCCTTTTTGGTCAATTTGGACACTATTTTCCCGGGAACTCCAGTTAATAAAAACAACAATGGAACTGGTTCATTGTTTTTTTTTTTTTTTTTTTTTTATAAAATATTATAATTCCAAAATTTTTGACAAGAGGGATGATTTTAATTTTAGTAGCAAATTACCATTTGGATGGGGAGTACCTCATGTACATTTATGGGGTATACATTTCTCATTAATTCGGTTTGCAGAGCGTGTAGTCATGTTTAGGATTTCAATGAACGTAATCAATATAATACAAATAAACTTCTTCAACAGGGCTACCGTTATTACAAATTGCGTAAATATTTGGCTAAATTTTACAATGTAATTCTGATTTGGTTTTGAAATTCAACGGCAATCTAAAGGGTCTTCTACGAGAAGGTATTTCAAAACCCGATTTTTATGGGGATGTGGCTACAAACTTAGTTTTGGGTCATGGAAAGTTCCAACTGTCATTTGCTAAAATTATAAAACGTTTTGTTAAAAGAGTTACGACCAACGTTTTGAGACAACCGCATGCTTGGTGTTCAACCCGTTTGCAGTTGGACGCATGCTTCCCTCATTGACTGACGGAAGAGGGGGGGGACCAATGCATTGGTGCATTTTTAAATCCACTGGGACCAACGTTTTGATTCGACCTCTGCCTTTTCGTCGGGCCCTTAAGGGTGTTTCTCCTAGTGCTCGCTTGCAAAGCATTGATACATACGATTTTGGTTCTCAAGGTTTGACAATTAAATATTCATACACGTTTTTTTTTTACATACCATGCCGTTTGTTTCCATTGGTTTTAGGATTCACCTAGCAGGGATTACTTTTATTTACACTGTCCGTGACTTTGGAACATGGGGGGGTGGGGGGAGTTGGGGGGTGGGGGTGGGGTTGGGTGCGCACTATAAACCGGTTTAAGCTCCCCATGTTTGCACGACCGTTCCAAGGCGGGCCCCACTGTGTCTTTTTAATTGATCGCTTTGTCCTTTTTGCATTTATGCTAGTGTGTGTTGGTAGTGTGTGAGTTTGAAAATGTGTGTGTGTGTGTTCATGAGAAGAAACAGTTTTTTTTTTTTGTGTGTGTGTGTGTGTGTTGGTGGTGTTTTGGGCTATGGCTCGTTTTGGGAGGCTACGTTTTTGGTATGTGGCATTCCTGTTTGATATTATTTTGTTTTTTTGGCAAACTGGAAATAAGACAAACATCAGACAAAAACGTTCATTTTTTATCGGTTTTAATCCGCGAAAAGAGTTACTGGTGCTGTGAATAAATTGCAGTTTCTATGATATTGTAGAAGTAATATATAATTGTACTATGCCAGATATTATAGTAGATACAAAGTTTTCCCGTGCACGTCTACCCTTTCCTGTTACAAAGGGTCTTTGTAAGGATGCTTTAGCAATTAGGCATGAAGGAACTTCTTAACCGCTTTTCATTGTTAATAACAAGCGGTCCTATATGCAGTATAATGGAACAATGATCATTTCTTATATAACGGTAAAAAAGGGTCATTAACAGGTGTTAAGACGCTACTATTGGGTCATGGAAAGAAGCCATTTGAGATGTTATTCAGAAATGCAATATGTGAGTATTTCACTGGAATTTTTTCAACTGTAGAAAGGAACCATGCATTGCGTATCATGTAACAGATCAAGTTCAATCTTTTTCTAGTAATTCAGGAGACAGCCACATTTTCCAGGTTTAGAAACAGCCAAAACTATGCATTCACTGGAACGATTTCCTATTTTTAGAAAAGAGTCAATCAATATGCCACTGAGCAAGCTTTGGTGACCTACCAACTTCAGAACAAGTTTGGTAAAAATCTGATATGTAGTTCCAAAAAAGAAGGGCTAAAATAAAATGTTGACGCCAGACCGTCCGACCGTACTAAAAGTTCATTCAGGTAAACAAATAGCAATGATACCTTTTAAAATGAGGCCCTTAGTTGGTAGGCCGATCGCTCTTTAATCTTTATAGAATCTAAAAGATATAGTGATCAGGATGTAGTATTCTAATATGCTTGTTGATTTACAGTGCTCAAAGTGTGGCTTCATATGAATAAGTACCTACATAGAATCATCTGATCGAAAGCAAATAGACGGACAAACAATTAAATATTTAAGCATGTTCATTGTAAAAAAATATAGGCTGAACAATAACATTTGACGATGTGCCGATGAAAGGTTTTAACTATCGAAACATCAGGATTCATGATGAAGCGCTATCATCGTTTCATTAAATATTCTGAGTTAATTTCTGTGAGATAATGGAAATCCTGAATGAACACGCTCTAGATAAGCCGGTTTTAATTCCAGGTTTGAAACAGCAGAGTAGAGACAAATAATACCCCAGACAATATAATGTTATCCGACTCTGATTTATGTGTTCAATGTTTTATTGTCATAGGAATATGGATAAGTTTTGTTTATTATCTTTTAGACGTAAGGACAAAAATATTTCCCGTGAGAGAAGTACGTTGATTTCAGATGAACTTGTGTAGTTGACTTTTACATTATCCTGTGTAACCCATTTCGTATTCAGGTGATATCATAACGCTGGCGTTTATGTACTATACACAGTAGACTCAGTCACCACAAGATTATGCAGAAGTTTTTGCGATCGATTACTCGAATTGTATTTAAAATTTATGAAAGACATGAGTGGTCTCAATATTTATAGTCAATTGCGACTTGACAGCTTCGGCTCGGACAGCAAGTGAGCATAACTGTTCACCTTAGTCAATTCCTCCATTAAAAAAAACATATCGACCTTTTGTTAACACTGTCTTTAGGTGGTTTGGTTGCAATTGGCACTATTCTATAGCATATTATTATATGGTCTACATCTGTTAACCGACTACTGTGCACACTTTGAAGACATTTCACTATTTAATTGAAAAGTTATATTGTTTTCGTTGCTCCATCTCCACTTGAGATATACCAGTCATATTTAAAATACACTATAAAGTTAACAATGTGCAAGCATATATGTCTATTTGTTTTTGTTTTCAAAACAGGCAATGTTAAATTACAAAACATGTATCGAAATTGTATAAGTTTAACACGGGTAACAAAATATGCAATAATGCGAAACTATAGGGGATACTTTTGGCTTTTTTGTTTTCCAAAAAATAACTCCTCCTACTTTGCACTTCATTTTCCTTTTTAATTAAAACTTTACCTGTATATGCATATTACATAAAGTGTTAGAATGTGTGTATATGCATGTATAATGAAAATTAAATAATAAAAGATAAAACAAACTATCGGGGATACAAACAATTTACCTAATTTATTATAGTGGAGTAGAAACATCAAGACTGATTATGCGACTTGTATTTGTAATATATGAACTGCAATATCCGTCTACTTCTTGAGATATTAAAATTAGAAAGAAATATCAAGGTCGCTTTTTATAATTTCAAGTTATTGTACAGCTTGATAAAGATAAGGAAAATTTATGACACAGTTTTCATAACTTTCGGAATGCCATAAAGTTCCATGTGTTTCAAATTCATTACAAAAAGGAGGAATATAGGTTTAAAAATAAAACTGATTTATTTTGTAATGGTACAGTGTGTCGTGGAATTAACTGTAAATACCAACCTGGAAGTCTAAGGTGTTTGTTGTGGCCTCAACTTCCACAGAAATACTACTTATCGGATTTTAGTGCTGCTAACGCTAAATAAATATTGGAGCGAATCTTCTATTACAGATTTATCGTCTATGCCCTAAAGTTGTGTTGCAAGGTAATATATTTTTTGCGTGGAATTTTTCATATTTCAAGTGCCGGATTATATATAGAATCGGAACATGTAAGTGTCAAACGTTAAGAACATTTCGCTTGTTTTCAAAATGATTTTGTGCGCATGTGTAGTGTGTTTAAATTGGTCTTAAATACAGAAAACATATTAATTTTCTAAATAAGTATTTTAAGTATTATTCTTATTCACTTTATATAAGCCGTGAATACTCCACGAAACCAAAATGAAATGAAAATGGTTCAGAAGAACATACTATATAGGAAACGCTACACGTAATTTGTTTTATTATATACCTATAAATATTATTCCAAAACTACAGCATATATTCAACCATCAAATACGACCTGACAGAAAAAAAATCCGTATTGTATGTACGTGTAATACAAATAGCGCGTCATAATTTGTAACGGTGCATTCAATTGTCCCTAAAATGCACATGACGTTAATAACGTCGCTTTTGACTGGGTCGTTACTATTTGTTTATACAATGACGTCATTAAATTGACGTTGCACACTACGTATATTTCGCGCTACGAAGGGTTTTTCTTCATATTTATGCTTAGCATGTCATTTTAATTTAGCTTATCGCGCAAAAAAGTGTAAAAAGGTATATAATAAAAGGGCTATTAGTATAGTAATGTGATCCATAAGCCGGAATGGCTCTCGTTGCTGTCGGATCAAACTCGTGCTACGCACTCGTATGATACGACGCACGATTCGAGCAAATCCAGCATACTGGATCACGTTACTACACCAATAACCCTATTGTATTAAGGTTTTGTACTGTTTTGGGCTTTTTGCACATACTCGTAATGTATAGTGAGTTTAAAGCTACCGATTGCCTTCTGTAACTGGCTCGTCTCGTTATTGTTTCTTCTTCGTATATAACAGGTCGCTTGCGCTTCGTATTCAACATAGGTAGTTTAACAAGGTTGACAAGTTTACTGTTTTGCTGGCTTAAAAGAACCTGATAATGAAGATATGATGGCGAACAGCAATTTAGAAAATGATAAATATCATCTTAAATTAATCACAAAATTTCAACTGATACATTTTCAAGCGTAGTTTGCAGTCTTGTCAATTTAATCTAATCTGTTGAATTTTACCATAATGGCGGCAGGTGACGTTGGCTTTCTGAACAGAATATATCCGTCTGATCTTAGTATACCTCTTCAGAAATTTACTTTTTTTGTCACTAAGTCTCTTGACCAATAACTGTCCAAATTGAAAGATGGACAAGTCGTCTTTTATCCGTTTGTGCAGTGACGGAGTAAATTATATGTAATGATAATGAGATATGCAAAGCATTAGATAATTTTACACTGTATGATGAGCTTGCCTGATACACTAACATCTGTTAACAAAGCCACAGGTTCGTGACGTCACACAGCGCCACTGCTTCATTTCAGAGCGTCTGCTTATAACAACTTTAAAATGTCCTTACCATTCGTTTCAGGTTATAGACTTTCATTTAATTTTAGAACGTCACAATAATGGGAATTAATAGTGTGTGAAATTATTTTTTTGTTTAATCGCAGTGTAGTATTAGCTGCACTTTAATTTGAAGAAATCAATAATTTTATACATACCGAACCAGAAAGTAGAGGACAAATGCTGATTTCAGAAAAACAACAATGATTTCAAACGCTACATAGGTTAATGTTCCTTTTGATACATTTTGTATGTTTTGTGTTTGTGCGTGAAAATATTGAAATTGTATCACTTTACGTTTAGATGTTCTCCATATCTACACAAACAATGTTTCCTTTAACTGCATGCTGAACATGCACAGGATAGCTACATCATGTACATGTACCACTGATAAAAAGTAGTTCCGGCAGACATATATCACCGCACTGTGACTGATATGATATCTATGTCATCACTGATAAATAGTGACAATATTTAACTGATAGCATAAAATATTTATTGTCTTCGATCGTCGTAATATATTTGCTTGTTTCATTAGGACAGAAACACATTATAATTAGAATAGTGTTTTAAATAAAATAAATTGTAACTATAGAATTAAGACGATATGCATTATCTGCTACCAGACCTATTCCATGATAATCCATATATCTATTTATTGTTAATATTACCATTGAAAAAGTTTCTGGAAAACATAAGACAAATATGATTTTCTAAGCAATGGAGTTTCCTGGAAAGAAATCTTTTGACAAAATTAGAGCCTTGTGTGCAAATATCTAGGTGCAGACGAAGTCTTATAACCTTTGCCTTGAAAAACAACACAAAAATAACTTTCTCAGGTATTTTTGTACAGTATCGCTTTTGGATCACACATAATGCTGTAATTTTACTACTACCTGTCTGTACTCTTTGTCCTACTATTTCCGCACTTTTTTTAGATTCAGCTTGTGAATATTACAAGCGGAAGGAGATGAGTAATTGTAATAGTTTTGTCTAACTTTTTCAAGTAAAAAGGATAATGCATTACATGTGTAACACAAGGAATAAATTATGCGGTTATAAATTGAACATCGCATAAAATTGAGCTTAACAACATCTCGTTACCCGTATCTAAATCCACCTTGATCAGAGATTAAGGCTTTTAATATTCATGTTACCGAAAGTACTTCATTTCCTAAACATGTGCATATGATGTTGGAATGCATTTTGAGATTTGACACGGTTATGCTGCATAGTTTATATAAGTGCACTGAAACATTAAATGAGATCTGACACTTGCTACTTTAATAGACCACTTAATTGATACAATACAACCAAAGTTGAATGTAAAATCGTATAACGAAAAATAAATTGCAAATGTATGTTACCAGTATCTATTTAAACCATATTTTATAGCGCCAAACACATATGTAAATACAACGACATAATTTTTATTATAATTTTATAAATATTATATTCACAATGAAGCAAAACACAAATGGGTCGGGCCACAAGTTTTTTCAACTTAGCAAACCAGTATCTCATTTCTTTATTAAAGCCAAAGGTTTTAGTGCTATAGTAATAACAACGGATCTAAACTTTTTAATTAAGCAAATTAGTTGTGTTTTACGCATCACGGTCATGTTGCTATATAAATCGCCTATGATCATAATTCATTTGTACGTAAATTACGTCATTTATGTTTTGGTTTAACGCCCATTTAAACGCCTTTATTTACACTTAAGTTATATACTATGATCCGCATATTGGATCAAAATTACTTCCCATAGGTTCGGAAAGTGTAGTAAGACGAGACAGAAGACACAGTGCCAAGACGGGCTTTGAGTATCACATTTTCAGTTAACATAACAAAATTGTAGTTATCACTAAGTGTGATAGCTTTCTTATTCTAAAGCGATTCGGTTGCTCAAGTTTTGTTCGGTACGTACTTAAATTCAAGGACAGAGACGTTTTTTTAACTCACTTGACGCATTATATATGCCCGTGTGCTATGTGTCTGAAAATAAAATCGTCTCTTAATTTATATACTTGACGTGTGCACAAGAATGGCGCGTTTTCTATTAACGTCTCACAGATAGAGGCGCCGAACGACGTATCAGGAACTAATTCAACTTATTTCCATTGTCCCAAACGAAATGTTGACAGTTTGAACATAAATGTGATCAAACTATGTGGACCAATTATTTGTAAATACAATGTTCCTATATGTACTGTGTTTCAGGTATGCGTACTATAATATACTTATCTATTCAAAGTCGTTCTTGAATAAATTTTGTTTATTTTAATAGAATTTTTAGTTTGTTTGCACTATTACTTTTGTTTGATTGATTTATTTATGTAAACACATTTGGAAATAAGCTCCAAGCTTAGTGAGCTATCCACATAGTACGTCTTATTTTCTTTTATGATTACAGTGTGCTTTCTTATTATATTACATTATGATATTACATTGCAGTATTTTGTCTTTTTGTTGTAATGTACATTATTTTATTTCGCATAATGTGATATTTTGTATATGTGCTTCGACCTAAAACAATAAATAAAACAATAGAAAATGAATAAAAAAGATAAATAAATAAATAGATAAAACACAAAAAATATAAAATAATCAGAAGCCTCCGCGAAACATGTTCCAGACACGCTTGTTCTGTTCAGCTTGTTTGTATGTCTGTGTATCTACACACTTGTACATCTTTTCATCTATCATTGTCAAGGCTATTTGAAACGCCATCTTTAAATGTTAAAAGACATATTCTTACGTGTCCATTGAAATTTAAATTCATAAAACAAATCAAACCGGGAATGCCACGTACCAAAACTTATTATCTAGCCCACAGCACCCAGATTTGCACACCACCATCAACAAACACACAAGCCTTACACACGCTACAATATTGTAGGATTTACATTTTCAAACTCTGAAGCCTTACTCACGTAAATATATATATGATGTCTGCCTCACTTAAAGCTCGGACTAATTATCAAGAAAGTAACACTTTGAAAGAGAGATATCAAAGTTAGTGTGACTGAATGGCTGCAAAACTTCCCTGATTAGAACCTACCACGAAATGAAATAATTATCGACATTATATCACACGGAGAAGGCAATTCATTATATCCGCCAAGAAATGCTGTACGGATAGGCTGTGAAAAAAACAGGTGGATTTTAGGACTATTAATGTTGTTCTGAAATCTGGTGGGATCTCCATGGCGTGGTAGAGTTTCGGATGCTAGCAAACCAAAATGATACACTGTGAAGGAAAGGAGATAAAAATATAAAAGTACTGCTTTTGAAAACGTTTTTTGAAAAGGGAATTGCACATTAAATAATTTTTTCACATCACTTCTCTTTCCTTGTCCAACCTATAATGCTAGTAAACTCTTCAGTCTGATCGTTTGTCGTAAATTATAAAATAATGTAAGTTACATATTATCTACTTCCAATGCAAAGATAAAGCTTCGATGACAAACATATATATATATAAAGCTTTTGCTGAAAGAATGGCGCCTCTTGTACGTTATTTGGTAAAAGCTGTAAAGTCACTGATGCTGTAACAAAAAGTATACAGATTGTATATAATATATGATACAATCGATTCAAAACCATCAGCAATGCAAACATGTCAGTTTGGTATTACGGAAATAGAACACGCAAAAGTCGGATATTTTCTCAGCAAGGTGTGTACCATGTTTGAATTGAAACTATGGCTTTATTAGCATTTCGAATCGCTTTTGCATAGAACTACCAACATCATAGTTCGTACTGTAAAAGTAGAATACTTTCTGCGATAGATTTCTATCATCTAGCTTCTAGTAACGTCTCCATAAATCAATAAAAGACCAGTTTTGTTGAAGCCGTTCACATTTAAGTTTACATTTTCTTGACTGTCGTTTGTTTATTCGGGATTGTTTGGCTCATCAATTTCATGCATCAAGTGTTCCAGCGCTGCATCCTTTAGTTTTCACGATGAAACCACAAAGTATGGTCATACTTTTCAGCTTGTCAGATTATCTGGCTTTTACAATGTTAACCAATTATTTAGATTAATCCACCATTCAAAACTTAAAGTAGTTTACCCGTTTGTTAACTTAGCAACAGATCATTGTTTTTTTTATATTAAATGTTGTCGGAACATCGTTAAACACTCTTTGTAGCATTGTTTTACCTGTAACTACAATAACGTACGAAATTCATAATAAAAAACATGGTGCTGCTTTCCACAGTATTCCCATTTCTTTTCATTTTCATGTAATGTCCATCTTGGGGGTCTGTTTAAAAGTTAACTAAGTAAATTGTGCATGAAATATGACATATTGGCACTGCTAACCGTAGTATAATGTGATTGACCATTTGACAGCTCCACTGTCGGAATAGTTCTTATGTTAAAAGTGTCTTTGTATTTGTAACATACTAGTCGTCAGATGACGTCCGGTAGCAATTTCTGCGCTAGAACTAAAACGTGTAATTTGACATGTACATTTATATGTAAGGTTCATATGGTTAACTTATTACTGAAAGAATACTTCATTTGTAAAAAAAAAAAAAAATCAAACAGGGAAGCCACGTACCAAAAAGCAGCCTCCCCAAAACGAACCCCACAGCACCCAGAAGTGCACACCACCAACCACACACACACACACGCACACACACACGACACACACACACAATCAGACACACACACATATACACTACCAACACACACTAGCATACAAAGCAAACACACGAGGACAAAACGAACAATAAAAGGAACACAGTGGGGCACCGCCTTGGAACGGTCAGTGGCAAAAACACCACTGGGGAGCTAAACCGGTTTTGGTGCGCACCCAACCTCACTCTTACCCCCCCATGTTCCAAAGCCACAGGACAGTGAAATAAAAGTAACCCTGCTAGGTGAATCTCTAACACACGCAATGGAAACAAAAGGCATGGCAGCAAAACACAAAAAGCTCTGTATAAATATATAAAAAGCAAACCTTGAGAACCAAAAAACGTATGTACTCAATGCCTTTGCAGAAGGCAGAGCACCAAGAGAAACACCCTTAAGGGCCCGACGAAACAGGCCAAAATGTAACAACTGTGTTAATGGGTATAAACTATATAAATTTGGAACTAGGACGAATTCCTGGATAAATTTCAGAAAAAAAATGTTTCTCTTGTATTTTGACGAAATGAAGCGGTCTTTGAAAAACCCTTATCTTAATCTGGTTCTTATCTAAATGAGGCTTTAAAACTAGATCACTAGGTAACATCATAAAACAGTTTTGTGAACATAAAAATCTACCTGACATTTAGTCGCAACGTCTATCTTTAAAAAAAGCTACAAATTAGATTAATGAACACGATTTGTCATGAAATACGGAATGTTTCCTGTGTAACTCGAGCTATATGGAGTAATTTCAGTCCACTTCTTTTGATTAAAATGATAGAACACTTAACTTTTACTTCTTATACAAAATTGTTACCGCGGAGCAGCTAACTAACATCAAATGCAGGTTTCAAGCTTTCTGTGTTTTCTGTGCTTTCAGCGCTTTGATTTAATTTTGCGAACATTTTCATAAAGGTATGCATTAACATAACGCATATGAAGTTCTCTGAAATAGTAAAAATGCTACATTCACGGGCCTTTTCCGGTAGAATTTGTGTACAAAGAATGAAAAGATAATATACAGCGCCGACGTAAATAATAAATGATCTTTACCCCTGTGGGAAATTATGTTCAAATAAATGTCACTCTTAAAATCATGCCTTAAGCAGGAAACATCCGTACCGTATGAATGACATTCATTCTACGACAAGTAAATCTAAGAGAATTAGGACACTCAGTTAAAAACAGATTTCAAAGATTCATTCGTTAGAGATTGAAAACGAAACTAAGAGATGAATTTATATTTTACTTAATTCTATGCATTTTTTCAATGTCCTAGTATCTAATACTATCGTATTATATGCATCGTGCGATATGGACGAAAACAATACTTGTGTTAAATGGTGCTGTGAAATTCCTAATTAGTTATCAAATAAATTAAATACTTTGAATTGAATAGAATAAACAGATGTAATAAGACCAGCTATAAGACTCGTTAAATATCATATCGGTGCATTCTATATTAGTCTCGGCTAGTGGATCACCACATATAGGTCCCATGGCTGAGTACGAGATTAATAGGCTTCAGTCTTTTTCGCAACAATTTTAGAAATGACCTCTGTATTTCACATCACAATGGTTACGGGCTAATTGTTTCGAATTGTTGAATGATTTAATCAAGCGAGAAGCTCCTTTAAGGATTGGTGACAAAAGTGAAAGTTAATTTTTCCACAAAGTAATTTAGCTAGATAGAAAATAGTCTGAGAAAATTGATACATTTCGCTAGAAAAGTTCTTAAAATTAGACATCAAAATCACCCACTTAAAGTTAGCATTTTTGATAAAACTTATTTCTTTTGTATAAAAATATATATTCTATGGAAACTGTTATCTCTTGTTAGTTAATATTTAGGCTCTAAAAACTGTTTCCCACCTGTTGGTTGTCAAATATCACATACCGCCAGCATTGGTTCCCTTCGTGGTGAAATTTCAAGTTTTGACATGTGTTGTGTCAATAGCTCCCAGAACGACATAGTCACGTAAGGACGCACATCAAAATCTTGTTTCGATTTAGCAGGGATAACATTATGTTTTGGCTGAGGCAACTCAAAATGGTTAGGATTTCCTACTTTCTGAACAGCTGATATACATTCAAAATACTTCCAGCATAGAGTTGGGGAACCAATTCTTGAACGCTTTTATTTGATCATATGACTTCATATGTGTGTGTTGGTGGTGTGCACTTCTGGGTGCTGTGAGGTTCGTTTTGGGGAGGCTGCGTTTTTGGTACGTGGCATTCCCTGTTTGATATTATTTTTGTTTTTTTGTTTTCATAATGTCGATATGTGTTGACATCGTAAGTAATTTGAATCATTCTATAAAGTCTCAACTTAATCCAATTATTCTCAAGCATGATTTATCTAATAAAGAACGTAGACGTAAAGCAAAATAAACTAAAATGATAGACTACCACCATGTTATATACAGTCATAATGAACGGACTTGCATATAAGCTGAAGAATCCATCAAAATGTCAAAGACATCTGTACATTGCTAAATATAACACCATTAACATCACAATCCAAAGATATATTTTGTAATCTGTTGCTGACTTACTTGAATTAGATTTACTTTGATAAGAATTATGTAGCTTATTATAGGTTGGCAGTTCTTATGTATGATGGTGAGTATCTTAGTATAGACGCCTTCCTCAAAGATGTTCTGATTATTTAATCAGTTTCTCAATCCCAAATGTTAGAACTACAGCTCAAATTTATATCTATGCAATAACTTGTTTTGCTCATGCCAGTTTGTCGATATTTCGGGCTGTCTGTTACATTTGCTTTTAAAGCTGCTCGCTCTCAGTTGCCGTTGACCGTTGAAACAAATAAAATTTCAAAAAGGCATAGATAAACAACTAAAGGCTAGAATCAAAAAGAGAGGTAAAAATCTAGGTCGGAATTTGAAAAAAAAATGGATTGAAAATGCTGGTTTGTCGGCACCGCTACACTATATGTTTATGTTGGAATTTCAAAAGCGCTTACAACGTTTTAACATTTGGTAGCGTATTATTTCAAATCTACAGATATACGTGGCCGGAATTCATACTGGAACCCTTTTATGACTATATGTTCTAAATTACGTTATTTTCAAACAGTTTGAAGATTCATTGTTTTACGAAAATCTGAGAGCGAGCAGCTTTAAGTGACAATATCACTGAACTATTTTCCATTCTATTTTTTTATATAGTAATGGTGATATTTGCCGTGTAACTAGACTAAGTGCAAAACGACTCGCACATCCCCAATAGCCGCCAGATTTAAAGTATGTCTACAATTGTGGAAACATTACCTGCTGTACGCCGCTATGGCTCTAGACATCTGCTCAGTTGCCCAGCAGCTCGAGCACATCAGAGACATGGAGTTATGAGGTCAACATTGCATAAGTTGCGGAAGGAAATAATACGAGGGAATGAAATATTTGCTTTTATCCTTTTTTTCGAATGGCCAAAACTTCAGCACCGATGAGTATCAGTGTTCGAACATCAGTCGTATCGTACTTGCTCAACAACAAAGACTTATACAAATGTCACTAACTTTACTTAGTACTGGTTTATGTTTAGGAATAAGACAAAATCTTATTTTCATGGAATAAGTGAACATAAGATAGTCGCTATGCTAGACATTATTTTATACAATTACCATTGATTTAATACAAATGGAATATCTCGATAGCATACTCTACTTATAAAAGATCACAATATAGAAACTAATGAATTTAACGTAACTGAGGCAACGCTGCGCAAACAAACAGTGTCATCTTCCACTAATCATTTGTAGATTTAACTTTAATGGAGACAATAAATAGATGTTGCATAACACGCAAATAAAACATTTCAGAACTTTGAAATCGAACGGTTTCGTGTTTTTGTATCACAGATAATATCTGTTGTTAGTGTTACCTAATGGACTAGCTACAACCCTTCAACTATATAGATTGATAATGGGTCAAATAACAAGTGCAATCTAGGACATTTTTTAAAAAACGGAAAAAAGTTGCGGGATCGTTATTGTAGGCAGATGGAACCGACAATGTCACTTTGAATATTCTGCTATCATTTAGGATGCAAATTGGAGTTATTTAGATGTTCTGGAAAATGGATATATCAATAAGTAAGACTAATTTCAATTGCAAAACGGGAATTTGCAAAACGTCTGGCATAAAAACGATAATTATCTTTTCATTTAGGTTTTTAGATACTTAAAGCACATAATGAAATACAAAAGCGTCGAAAATGTTCTGCATTTTTTGTTTTCGTGTTATAAAAGTCAATCTTTAAAGGGGCACTCCCTATAACTGGTGTCGAACTAAATAACTTCAAACACATAAATAATAGAATGTTAGCAAGTATCATTACTTTACCTTAAAGCATAAGCTATACATTCCAGTCAGTATCGGTAAAATATATTGCGGTACCGTAAACTGTTCAATACTCTATGTTAAGTTGTTATTGTACAATAGAAGGATGGATGCGATTTATTGCAGAAGGTCCACATTGTGATAATTTGTACTAAAATGGGGCATTTTTCGATATATGTTGTTCTTTAGAAACGTATTTATTTATTATTGTACGTTCATTGAACATATCATTTATGTTTCGGCAAAATAATCTGCTAGATGAAGCATAAAATGACATCGTCGGACGCTCGTAAGAGCGTTAAGAATAAAGATATAGAGGATATTTGTTTGTTTCCGTGAAATATCAATTTTATTTCACAAGTGAACACCAAACATTGATATTTTCACGAGTGAAACAAACAAATTTTCTTTTTATTTTATGTTTTTTGGCAAAATATTCAGTAAAATTTGGAATTATAGTATTTCTTATTCCCCATGGAGAACCCCAGAATGATTACTACCATCATTACTGAAAACGCAACAAAAGTAGTTCAAAATATTTTGATTATTTCAGATAAAAGTATTTAAGAAGTCATTTAAATCTTTATCATACAGCGAAAATGAAACATCAATTCAATAGATATAGGCCTAAATTGATTTTTTTATTAAATAAGTTTGCTCTTTGTCACACAATGAATCGTGGCGTAATAATCAATCAGCTGTTCATTCATTAAAAAATGCTCGGTCCAGGGCTGACCTAAGTGCAAAATTTGTCACAGTTTAATGCATTTTTGAATAATGAGCGATTGAAGAGGTGGTTTTCCACTTTTTATAGGTGACTTATAGGTTTCAGACCATGATCATACAAGTATAAAGAAATAAAAAAGGAAAAAAGAAAATCTACTGTCAAAGTTATTAAAATTGTATAGATGGTGGATACTAAGAAAAGAAATGAAAATCAACTTTCTCTCAAATTTTTATTCAAAAATTGCTTATAGATGGATAGAAGAATGATCCTGGGTGTAAATTACTTATTGGTTAAAAAGTAGATCGGCAAAAACATGAAATAAACTCAGTTTACAGTGAAATCCTATGTTTATTTTAAAAAAAGAATTTTATTATATATTCATTTTATAGCCATTTTTCATATTTTATCCGATTAATGTTAACTATCCGATAATGATGACGTCGTTAAAATGACGTCATTTGTGTTATGCTTTCTGATGACGTTTCCCGCAATTTTCGAAATTCTGTTGAAACAAAGTTTAAACTCAAGAAAAGCAGAGTTTGAGACATAAAAATAAACAGAAAAATTCGTGGTATCGATGTAATATCACGATAATTTTACGCGTAAACACTATAAGTAGTTATTTAACTCATGACTGCGCCACTCGTGAACATATCACGTGATATTACACCGAAACCAACAATTATCATCTAAATTATGGTGATGTTTTGTAAAGTTCGTCAGATGTTTCCATTTCACAGGCCGTGTCCTTGTTTACACTTCATCAAACTTGCATACGGTTTTTCGCTCAAATTATTGGTTAGTAACACGCTACATTATTAAGTCTGTAAAACATTAAAACAATGTATTAGATCATTTTCCTGTGATAATACTCTAATTTACTGATTCAATCACTTTAGTGTAAAGTTCTGTAGCCAATTTCTAAACTCGATCATGATTTTGACGTTTATTTGATAAAGCATCTGTTTTTAATGTTCGAGAAATAACAACCATGAAATCATCCGTTATACTAACTGCTTCTTTGATCGACCCTTTTAAATTTTGGTTTTAATAACAATGCATCTCACCTAATGGAGTAAAAGCTTTTAACTGATGTGTGACTCTTTTCTGTAATTAATTGTGTCCAATTAAGTGTCCACATTTTACATGCAGAAATATGTCTGCAAAGCGTCTATGATTATTACTTGGCACGTGATCAACTATAATATCTGCCGAATATGCTCCTGGGAAGTTACATCTATAATTCGATAAAAATTAAGCTTATGATGCAATTTTGTTCGATGGAACTTGCGAACTTCATGTAACAAACTCTACACAAAAATGCTCATGACCGCCATAAGAAATATACTTTTACAAGCAAAAGTGCACTTTTATACTATAATCATCTCAAGCTTCAACTGAGGCCACTTAAGACCATGGTCACATTTAGGCATCAAAGATCACTTACTTCATGCAGCGGGAGATATATCTTTCTTTCAAACTGTTACCATAGTGAGCAAACACAAATTTATATACGTCGAAAAAGACATCTAATAAAGTATATGACTGTATGTTTTTCTAATACTTTTTATGTTTTGTGTACCGCGGCAAGGTTGCACGCAAGCTCCTTGGCAACTCTACAATTTACCACATGTATAATTAAATAATGTAGGAAGGAATCTTGAATATGATTTTTTTTTCTTTGAAACTTCATTCGAAATGAAAATTGAAATATTTACTCTTGGCTCTTCATTTAAGCTGAGTAAAATATCACCGACTGCAATTACAAATATACTGTATAATCCCCATTTAAGCAATACAGATTTCACTTTTAAGGGATGTTTGTTATCGATTGCTGTTAGTTTATATCATATAGCAAGTGCATTATAAACATCAATATGTCCAATAACCGTTCTGATTTATTTACTTCGTTTATCACGGTTTTTAATTCGATTGCGACGACCAAAGAAAATGCAATTACGAAAACTGCACGTTACATCGGGAAACATTATTTCATTATTGCAGCATTTGAAATTGCCGCAGTTCAAGTTTGTCTCTGAGTCAGTGAAATGAAAGAAATAGTGCATACGATGTGTGTAGAAACAATTTTGAAATATTTGCTTTCGAATTTAATTAAGCAATATTCTATGGTTTTGGGTGCTTTATCGAAATTGAAGCATTCCCCGGAGGTGATGTGCCGGGCGGAACAATTCACGAGGGCGAAGGCCGAGTGAATTATAACACAGACACATTCCCGACGGGAAATGCTTCAATTTCAATAAAGCACTCAAAGTCGTTGATTATTTCGATTTTTACAAGCCGAAGTTATGAAAACTATCGATACTACTACGGACCTTTCTTCAGTTCGACGGTAATGTGTAAAATGGCATGAATAGTGGCTGTTGGAATTCACTCCCATATTTCAGGCCACCATTTAAGATATCACAGTAAATAATATATCACACACATACATAGCTATATTACACAAACTTATTTTCATTTTATATGCCATTTGTCATATTTAAGTCATTTCGTCATGAAAAAGAATTGCTAGAAAGCTTTTCTAATTTTTTATAATATCATTGAAAGTTAGGAGTATTTTTGGTACAAAAGAAGGTCATGTCCGCCGGTTTTACATATTTCTTGATAAGATAAGAGCTACTTGTAATTGTGCTCCTGGGACTTTAAGCTTGAGACTGGCACATGTTGAGCGACTGATACCAAAGTTTCTGCAAGTAGATATTTCCACATTAAAAAACAAATTTAACATCACGGAAAAATATACCAAGTATTGTACCTGTGAGGAACCTTTGAACAATAGATATCAAAGCAGTAACTAAAGCATTAGCAAATTAAAGCTGCTCGCTCTCAGTTACCGTTGATTTTTTTTAATTGACATACCACTGCATAAATATACAACTAAAGGCTAAAATCTAAATATAAGCAAAAATCTAAGTAGGAATTTACAAAAATCGATTGAAAATGTTTGTTTTACGGCACCGCTACACTATATGTTTATATTGGAATTGCAACGCTTTATTATTTGGTAGCATATTATTTGAAATTTACAGATATACGCGACAGGAATTTATATTGGAGCCTTTTTATATGACTATATGTTCTAAAATACGTTATTTTCATACAGTTTGAAGTATCTTATTTTTTATGCCCCCGAAGGGTGGCATATTAAAATCGCACCGTCCGCCTGTCTGTCCGTCTGTGCGTCCCAACTTACAAATTCGTGTCCGGGTTGTGACTCTGTCATGCATTGAAGGATTTTAAAATAACTTGGCACAAATGTCTAGCACATCAAGACAACATGTCGTGTGCAAGACCCATGTCCCTAGCTCAAAGGTTAAGGTCGCACTTAAGAGTTTTAAGGTGATGGCTTCCTCTATATATGCACACATTCGTGTCCGGACTGTAACTTTGTCATGCATTGAAGGATTTTAAAATAACTTGGCACAAATATCTAGCACATCAAGACGACGTACCCATGTCCCTAGCTCAAAGGTTAAGGTCACACTTTGAGTTTGAAGGTAATGGAATCCTCTATATATGCATATATGCACACATTCGCGTCCGGACTGTAACTTTGTCATGCATTGAAGGATTTTAAAATAACTTGGCACAAATGTCTAGCACATCAAGACGACGTGTCGCGTGCAAGACCCACGTCGCTACCTCAAAGGTCAAGGTCATACTGAGAGTTTTTAGGTAATGGAATCCTGTATATATGCATACATTTGTGTCCGGACTATAACTTTGTCATGCATTGAAGGATTTTAAAATAACTTAGCACAAATGTTCAGCACATCAAACTGATGTGTCGCATGCAAGACCCATGTCCCTACCTCACAGGTCAAGGTCACACTTAGTGTTTAAAAGTAATGGAATACTGTATGCATGGTAACTTTTGTAACGTTATACGGAGGAAATGACTAGTAAAGCACTATTCAAAGTTCAAACATAATTTATTGGTTGTAACGAGCATACAAGTTTTCACATAGACATTTTTGTCATGAACGCAGTTTCTAACCTAACTTCTAACTGCCCCCATGACAAAATTAACACAGTTTATATAGCAAAGTGAAAGTCATACAGACTGTTCAGAATTACCTATATTTTCGCCAGTGTTTCCTGGATCGTGTAATAATGTTTTGACAGGGCCGAAATATCCTGGTTGACCAGGTAACGTTTATTCATGATTTAGACCCTTTGGCTAATAAAGTTTTGACAGCTTTATGGGTACATAATTTTCTCCCAATATTTCGAAATTAATTTACAAATTAAAGTTATCAATAAAATGATTTGCATACAAATTTGAAAACGAAATTAGTAAAAATAAAAAGCCAAAATAAAGCTGATCTAGTCATTACGTTATAAATATCTTCATTTCTTTTTAAAAAAATAATGAAAAAAAAGTTAAATGAATAGTTTTGATTAGAACTCTATTTTACCAATGGGTTTTAAAGGTGTTCTCAATATGACACCTGAAGATCTATACTCAGTAGTTGAGTTGATAATTAGTTTGAGTAATTGTCATACGTAGTTAATTGAGTAATAATTAAGTAGAGTAATTCTGATAGTAATAGAGGAAACGCCAATTAAAGTACATCCGTAATTGTTCGTTACCTTCTGGCCACATGTGATATATAATGTAGCGCGTTCAGTGATTGCGTAGCATCAGTTTTTCAAAACAACGGTAAAAGAACATAAATTGTAAGGTAAGGTTAAACATTCAATTTTTAAGCTTTAACATTAACAGAGTGAAAATAAATAGTTACTTTGAAGGTTTAACAATAACAGAAATAAAACAGTAGACACAGATATTTTGTAATGAATAAACGACACAGATATTTTGTAATGAATCAACGGAATTTTGTTACTTGACATGTAGAAGATAATATTTATCACATAAAGTGTTAACACTTGTATTACAAAATGCACTATAATTTGTAAATGTTCAAATGTTCCTTTTATGTTAGGAACTCCGTTTTTCTGATGCACTTTCACTGAAGAAACTATATAATAGATATGAACTGAAACGAGAAAAAAACATATTTTAATCTGGTTTACACAATAAAGTTATGTAGTATAACATAAACTACAGTGTGTTAAAGTAAAAACTTGCAAAGTAAAAACTTGCATGAAAGCATATGACAAAATTCTAACTAAACTTATTTTTTGTTTTAATTTAACTAGCATGAAAACTAGCATGAAACATAGAATTTATTTAAAAACTTGCATAAAAACGTACATATATATAACATAAACTACAGTGTGTGAAAGTAAAAACTTTCATGAAAACATATGACAAAATTCTAACTAAACTTATTTATTTTTTTAATTTAACTAGCATGAAAACTAGCATGAAACATAGAATTTATTTAAAAACTTGCATAAAAACGTACATGATAAAAACTAGCATGAAACATAGAATTTATTTAAAAACTTGCATAAAAACGTACATGATAATTCCTTTTTATTTGTTAACAAAAGAAAAAAAACCGTATCAACATCATTTGTTAAAACCAAAATCCCGTTACCCAACAAAATAGGAAGTAAACATAATTTTAAGCAATCAATATAAAACAACCAATACTTGACATAATTAAGCAATCAATATGAAACAACCAATACCTGACATACATAATTACTTATTAAGGCTGACATTTAATTCACTAATTATTTACAAGAAATGAAACCAACTACCAATAAAAATAAAACAGATGCCTATAAATAAACCCGATTATTAATCCCAATCCGGCTCCTGCCTGTACTGGTCTGGAAAGCCGTTCGTCCAGCTAGGGTGCGCCCTTTTCATAATGGTGTCTCGGACGGCCCTCCCGAAATGGTGTGTCCGCAAAAGGAATTCAGCGGTCGTGGAGTTGCTCGTTCGGTGTACCGTCCTTGCACAAAACTGAAGGTCGCCCCTTAAAGATTTCTGGACGATAATTTTGTATATGCGCATTATTAGAAAATGCATTCCCAGATTGTCGTGGAGTAGTCGGTTTATTTGCGTCGCATAGGCATCCATGAAATAGGTATGGACATGTTTGTCCTGTAGAATCAGGTGGCACCGATGTGTAGAATCTGTTCTACAAATATCCCGGCAACTGTTTCTTTTTATTATGTCCCACACATGGTTCGAGAAATAATTGACCATAAAATTGAAAAATAACTTGAAAACACTGCGTGAATCCATTTTATGTAGATTTGTTGTTGTTGTTAAAGAAGTTAGAAGATAGTAATTGGCAAATAATGAGCGTATGTAAAAAGGTCCAAATTCGGCAGGTTTTTATATGTATTAAAACCATGGTATTTTATTTTGCATTTCCTTGTTGGTATGTCTTTTGAATTTTCGGCTGATTTCGTGTATTGCGTCACAACCCGGAAGAAATGTTGACAATTGTCATTTTTTTTCGTGTAGATATAGATTTTATCTGATTGATCTGCCGGATGTTCAGATCGTATCCGCCGGAAGTTTCGGATACAAAATTCTGATGAGAGAGCTGGAGGCGGTTGCCATGTTGTCTGTGTTCTGATTGGTCGATGGATGCCCTGTGCGATGAGCTGGAACGTGCTCGGTTGTATTGTCTCCGAGATCCGTCATTTTTATTCGATCGTAGTAGGTGGGTGGACTGCCATTTCCATTTTGTTTGCTATAATTGGTTTTCCGGTGTTTGAAAGGACAGTATTTAAATTTTATATAAAAAATGATTACACCGAGTATACTCAGGACTGCAAGGGCAATGAGCAGATAATACCAGAAGGGCCAGCCAGACTTGACATCATCGAGTGGAATATTTCGTAAGTAATCAATTTTGTCTATAAGGTCTGTCATTGGGATTTCTTTAACATGTTCTAATGTTTTTGGTATCGTAATTTTGAAATTTTTCCCAAATGTTTCATGAAAGGGGGTCCATATTTTAACCTGTGTGATATTGGGGAAAGATGAAAGGTCATTTTGAGTTTCGATTGACTTATTCGTTGATTTTGAAAACCAAGCATTAAGTGCAAGATGTTCGTTATACGCTCTACAATTCATGTCAAGTTTGACGAAACCCATGGGGGGATTGACTATTTTTTCAGATTTCTGTCTTGAATTATCATAACAAACAATCACGAATCTCAAATGGATGTTTGTCGTAATTACCCAGTGACCTTTGTAGAGATATTCAGCAAAAGGCAATATCGTATTTGGTTTAACAATTGTATTACAGAATCTTGAAGTTTTTGCTCTATTTTTGGTAAATAATGCCACTGAACATCTTTGAGATGGAGATATTTGATACATAGGTGAACGAATTTCGCAGTATTTTTGTACTGGGTCACTACATTTTTCCAGCTCTTCTGATGATAAAGTTGCAAATTTTGTGTTTTCTGTATTTACCATTAATGCTGTAGTTTCTAATTCATACCTGGCGGTCATAGCTACACTTTGATCGAGAGAACTGACACTTTTGTTTTCATTATAATAAGGTATTTCTAAGTTGTGAATACGATAAACGTTGAGTTTGCCCTCTAAGTCAAGAAGTGGTATATGAATGACTATAGCTATCTTATCCTCATAAAGGAACGTATCACAAGTTAAAATTTTATAAAAATCCCATAAGTGTAAATCAATATCAGCTGGAAGGGTAAATGACTGTGGTACTTGTGTCATTATTTCTTTTAGTATTGAACGAAGGTGAATGGGGGTTAGAGTAGACGGAGATAACCTAGACAAAGATAACATATTCAATTGTCTCTCAAAATGTTCCAAATATAACTGGGCATTTCTGGACACATCCTTAACATCATCAATAATTAATTTTAGTTTGTTGTACAAAAGAGTGTATTGTTGTAAATTAAATATTTCTGTTTCTAGTTTTCCATTCATATGATCTATTGTTTGGTCAATTTGTTTTAAAGTCGTTATAATACCGTTGAGAGTTTGTCGGTTTTCGGAAATTTCATGTCTAGATATATTCAAGATTGACAGATTCGATTCTAAGACATGAAGGATAGATTTCTGTGTATCTGCTAACTTGTGAACACTATGTTTAAGGGCTGAAACATCAGAATCCTTCGCAGTACCGAAAATAAACTTAAATAAGCCGGAAAAGGGTAACAATGATCGTTCTCGACGATAATGCAGTGGTTGGTAACCTGTGTAACTTTCCAAAATGTGCTTGTGGGTGCTGTTTAGGAAGTTAATATCGTGTCTCAAGCTAACTAGGGAATCTATGAAAGCTGACCTGTCAGGTTTTACATTGTTTCTACTATTTGTTGTGTCATTAATGGTCGCGACGTAATTTTGCATAACTCGATCTGATAAAAATTCAGCAGAACGTATATCAAATTCTAATAGTTTTAGGGCATCCTGAAAAACAGAGATGTCCAAAATCAAGGCAATTTTCCATTGAGATTTAGTGGTTGTAACTTCGTTAACCTTCTCAAAAATAACATTTTCATGTACTTCAATGGCACCGATTAGGCCAAACAAGCATAACAAAAGAAAATGACGCATGACTGCCAGTCTCTGAAAAGAGATAACAAATAGTAATGTTGACTGTTCGCAACAGTGCACGTTTTCTGTTCACAACAGAAAATAAAACATCTTGGAAATTAATTTGCCTTGAAGAATTCAAAATTAATATATTCTTTTTACAAATGGTATTTAATGTATTTACACAGGAACTATATACATATCATATTTTATGAAGTCATTTAGGTATATCAACGTTATATAGCGTTATCCGTAATCGTGTGACGTGTCCTACATGTTTAGGAACTGTCATTCTAAACCTCGTTAGGTGTCCTATATGTTTAGGAACTGTCATTCTAAACCTCGTTAGTTTAGAAAATCTGTTGCATAAGGCTATGCATAAGTTTACTATTGCTTTCTAAAATAAGCTGCAGACATTTCTGCTTCTCACATTCGGGATAACTGTATTGTGTACCAACAGCATCGGTAACAGTATCTGCTGTTTGATATGGTGGGGTAATACCTGCTGAGACCGCTACAACTGTATCTGATTTTTTATTTACTGCATTAATAAGCATGTCGCTTTTATTATCAGTTTCAGACACATTTGACAAGGATTCGGTTTCCATGTCGTCTGCCCCATCAGATGGAATAGACTGCGAGTCGACAGACTCAGTGTTGGATTGTCTCTCAAGGTAATTTGTTTGCTCATCTAACTGATCAGTATTAGGGAATATTTGTTTGTTTGATTCCTCTGTAGTCTCTGCAGAATTATTCAAATAATTTTCATCCCTACTTTTGTCCCTTAAATGCTTTCTTAACTGAGCCAAAGGAATATCATCTTCTGAAGAGGTGTCTTCACGCTCATGTCTGACCCTATTTGTGACCTTGGGCATTTTAATATTTCTATTATTATGCGCGTTTTCGGCACCTGAAGCTTCACTCTCGTCATAACTGCTGGAAGTTTCTACAGGGGGTACAACAAAATTAGCCCTTCGCCTGGGGTAACCTGGAACAACTTTACGATCAGGCCATTCTGTGATATTAGCTAGCCTAATCTGGTCTGCGTGCACTTGAACAACTGAATTGTTTAGCTGATTCTTTATCAAATAGGTAACAGGGCCTTTTTGCTCTAAGATTCTGAAATGTGACCTCCATCTATCTTCTAGTTTGTTCTTTCTTTGATAGTTCTTGTAATAAACGGGGTCGTTTATTTCGAATTTAATGTCTTTGGCCTTTTTGTCTGTTTGAGCCTTATGCTTTCGTTTTGAGTGCTTGAGATGTCTGTAAGCTAAAAGGAATGATCTATGCTGTTCCTGGAGCACTATCTTGTGATATTGTTCCCCATGATATTTAGCCCTAGGTTTCAGTAAATTGTCAATGGGTAGTATTGGATCCCTGTTATAAACAAGATAGTACGGTGAAAATTTTGAACTTGAAGTAACATTATGACGTATGCCTGCTAAAGACATATTCAGATGAACGTCCCATTCTCTAGTGTTACCTTGAATACGTTTTGCTAGGATATCATGTAAGACCCTATGCATTCGTTCTTGTTTGGCATTACTTTCAGGATGGTATGCAGTACAAGTAACATTGTCTATATTTAACTCTTTCAGGACCTCTTTAAAGGCAGAGCTAGTGAATTCTGTTCCGCGGTCGTGAATGATTTGAAGGGGGCAACCATACCTTGGATATATCTCATTCAGTAGTAAGTCTATTATAGTGTTAGTGCTTTTGTCTGGTGCAGGAAAAGCTTCTGGAAAACCACTGAACATATCAATAAAGCATATAATGTATCGGTTGCCACTAAGTGTTCTTTCATAAGGACCACAAACATCTATGGACACAATAGCAAATGGGAACGGTGCAATATTTGTTTCTCGTAGGGGTGCCTTGACCTTTGTTAAATTCCTAGCTTGACAGTCAACACATGTTGAAACATAGTGATGAAAATCTTTAAACATGTTTGGCCAGTAATACTTTGTCTTAATGGTGGCAAACATACGTTGCGAGCCTGGATGTCCATTGTTATCATGGTATTGCTTAATAACCAAAGATTTTAAATGGTCTGGCACATAGAGTCTCATGACTGGTTCTTCATCTGGACTTGAAATATAGTATAAAACCTCTTCAATCTCTAAGAATTTTTTTAAGTCTGACTTACGAGGATCACCATGTTTGAGTTGCATTTTTATCTGCACCAGAGCAGTGTCTTTGTCTTGTTCTGATTTCATGTCTAACTCTGCAAATCCTGCGACAGGATCTACTAAAGATTCTTGCATCTCATATTGCTTGTTAGCAACTTGTTTTGGGTCAAGATCATTTGAGTTTATTACATTTATGCTTTTAACCGTGTTCACTACCTTATCTGTAATTTTATACGTGCTGTTGTGAATTTCTGGCTCATATTCAGTATCTGTTTCTGTTTGTATACTTTCAGATTCTGGTGGCCGTGAGAAGAAATCAGCAATAACATTTGCTTTTCCTGGAAGATACTCAATCTTACAGTTATAACCACTTATAGACAGTGCCCATAATTGAATTTTCTTGTTTTGCATTGGTGAATTTAATAAAGCTTTCAAAGGTTTATGGTCAGAATAGATTGTGAATTCAGCCCCATGTAGATAATGATCTAGCTTTTGTAAAGCATAATGTATACTAAAAGCTTCTTTCTCAATTGTGCTCCATTTCTTTTGAGTATCACTCAGCTTATGAGACAGGAAATATATAGGCCTTTGTTGATAGCCATCGCTCTGTGGAGAATCACAGGCTTGACTTAAGCATGCGGCTACGTGATTCATAGATGCATCTGTATACAACATATAAGGTTTGTTTGGGTCTGGGTATGATAGAAATGGGACAGCAGTTAATTGACTTTTGATAGTATCAAAACTTTTTTGACACTCATTTGACCAAATGAAAGGTGACCTTTTTCTTGTCAAATTAATTAGAGGTTCAGCTATCTCTGAAAAGGATGGTATAAAACGCCTATAAAAACTGGAGGCTCCTAAAATTCTGCGAACATCTCTGACATTTTTAGGAATTGGGAGTGACCTAATTGCTTTTACTTTATCCAAGTTTGGTCTAACGCCATTTTCGTCTATAACAAAACCTAAGTATTCTGTTTTAGGCTGTAGAAATTGACATTTTTTCAACTTAAGTTTAAGTTTATGATCTCTTAACCTTTGGAAGATTATACTTAAATGACGCCTATGTTCCTCTAAAGTTTTGCTAAACACGAGGATATCATCCAGATAGGCTACTGCGAACTGTAAACCATCGAGAACCTTAGCCATGAGTTCCTGAAAAACTCCTGGGGCATTGACCAACCCAAAGCACATTACGTTAAATTCAAAAAGACCTCTAAATGTTGTAAAAGCTGTTTTTTCTTTGTCCATTTCGTCAATTGGTATTTGCCAAAACCCTGACCGGCAATCAAGAGTTGTAAAATATTTGGCTTCCCCTAAGAGGGCTAATATATCATCAATGTGTGGGAGGGGATAAGATGAGGGTTTGGTAACCTTGTTCAACTTTCTAAAGTCAACACAAAACCTTTTACTTTTGTCATTTTTCTTTTGCACTAATACTACAGGGCTTGCATAGGGACTGTGAGATGGTCTGATTACTTTAGCCTGTAACATTTCGTCTATCGCATCGTTCATAGTTTTCCTGTCATTTAAGGGCACCCTATATGGTCTTTGTTTGACGGGATCATGCTCTATGGTAGGAATTTTCATCGTTACTGTATCGGTTTGCGACAGTTCTGCATCGTTATTTGCAAAGACATCTTTATGATTTTGAACTAAATTTTCGACATACTTGAAATGTTCCTTAGGCGCTACAATTTCCTGTTTGTTCAAAGGAGAGTGTTTTGTATTAATGTTTGTAGATGTATTGCCTTCAGCAACCGAAGCTATGCATTTTTCGTCAATTTGCTCAATTTTTGCAATTGCACAATTCTTTTTTAACCTAATTGTCCTATTTGTAGAATTTACTAACATAACAGGTAACCTACGACTTTTCTGTAGTTTAGATACTGAATTAGCTACCATGAGGCCAGGTTCATTGCTAAGTTGTCCAGTCTCGATACTTCTTAACTCATAAGTTTTTGAGTGTTTAAGTTTATCTTTTCTGTTAAGTTGACCGTTACATAACTGTACAGTTTGAGGTTTGATAATAGTATCTTCTTGTAATCTAACTATTGTGGCTATATGAATGTCTTCTTCAAGAGAAACATATGTGTTTTTCACTCTTAAGCATCCGAGATCAAAGTATATGCGAACCCCGTTTTGTGTCAACCAGTCACGACCCAATATAGCCTTTCTGTTCATTCTTGAGACGACATAAAATTTATGCGAGAGTTTTACTCCACCCATTCTAAAAGTTAAATCAATATATCCATCTACAATAAGGGAATTACCGTCTACGGACTGTAAAGAAACATTATGATTTCTCATTAACCTTGGTTTCCTTTTAAGTGAGTTAAATGTATGCCGACTAATCAAAGAGACTTCCGCCCCTGAGTCAACAAGTGTTCTAATTTTTTTGCCTTCCTAATCTAATTGTACAAGAATTGGGATTACCAGCTAACGCTATACAAAATGTTGATATACCAGTTTTCCTATCATCGACTTCCTTATGAGAGGAACGTTTTAGTTTAAAGGCCTGAAGTTGTTTGTCCTAACTTTTGGTGGACTCCTACATTCAGTTTTGTAATGTCCTAAAATGCCGCAGTTATAGCATGTAATTTTTCTTTTCCAATCATTATTTGCTCGAGGCCCGTTATTATGTGAATTCATCCGTGCACTGTTTTCTAAAGTTACCGCGTGAATATGTGCTTGACGTGTTCTGCACTCCCTGACATTATGACCTAGCCTTTGACAGTATTGACATTGCCTCTTAGGCCTTACATGATCTACTTCCATAGGTTCATGCCTACTTCTATTTTGAGGTATACGTGAGTCATTTTGATAGCTGTTTGATTGGCCGAACCTTAAATTGAACCTAGTTCTCAAATTTTGTTCTTGTGTAGCTGAAGTTACAGCAGCTTGTAAGGTAACAGGATTATCTCTCATAACTTTCATTTTTAAGAAATTCTCTGACAACCCATCGACAAAGTAACCAATTAATTGCCTTTCAATTACTGCTAAATTTGCAGCTTGATTTTGACCTTGATTATGACCTTCAAAAGCATCCTCAGCTAATGTTAACAATCTCTCCACATAAGCGTGCACATTTTCGCCAGGTTTTTGTTTTACATTTCTTAGCAAATATGAAGCATGTTGTGGATCATGAACTTCTGAAAACCTAGTTGAGAGAGCACCTTTTAGAGCAGCCCAAGTACACTGCTGATTTTCGTTCATATACCTATATATAAAGTCTGACACAGGTCCTGTAGCCGTTTGGTAACATATCATTTTCTTACGTTCGTCATCTAACCCAGTCAAAAGAGCATATTTTTCTATGGATTTAACCCAACATTTATATTCTTTGGTATTTCCATCAAATTTTGGTACAACTTGCCCTACTCCCTGAGTACCTACTGCGGTGGAAACATTTCTTAATTGCGTAGCCAAATCTTGAAAAACTCGTTGAATTTCACCGTCTGTCATTTTAATTCATTAATAAGCAAACAAAATAGAGTAAACAGTTCACTAACCTTCTTTCCTTGGCGTAGTCGAATCGTATAGTGGTGTTGACCCAGAATTCGTCCTTGGTCTTGCGGCACCAAAACGCACGTTGTAACGTTATACGGAGGAAATGACTAGTAAAGCACTATTCAAAGTTCAAACATAATTTATTGGTTGTAACGAGCATACAAGTTTTCACATAGACATTTTTGTCATGAACGCAGTTTCTAACCTAACTTCTAACTGCCCCCATGACAAAATTAACACAGTTTATATAGCAAAGTGAAAGTCATACAGACTGTTCAGAATTACCTATATTTTCGCCAGTGTTTCCTGGATCGTGTAATAATGTTTTGACAGGGCCGAAATATCCTGGTTGACCAGGTAACGTTTATTCATGATTTAGACCCTTTGGCTAATAAAGTTTTGACAGCTTTATGGGTACATAATTTTCTCCCAATATTTCGAAATTAATTTACAAATTAAAGTTATCAATAAAATGATTTGCATACAAATTTGAAAACGAAATTAGTAAAAATAAAAAGCCAAAATAAAGCTGATCTAGTCATTACGTTATACTTTGTCATGCATGGAAAGATTTTAAAATTACATACCACATTGATTAAGCAGATAGAGAGGAGAGGACACAGACTGACACCTCTTTCGGGGGCATTTGTCACTTGTGAGGGACAGCTCTTGTTTACCAATATTGTGTTTGTATAATTTTGTGCTTATTAGGTCCACCACCCTCAGGCAAGTTATATGCGGTACGACCCGTTTTTACCAATATCTTAGTGCGAGCAGCTTTAAATGTTTTCTAAAATAGTATTAAACTTACAATAATAACCTAGTTGAGTCATTGTCTATACAGATGCAGACCAATCTTGCTTTAATTGATTATGCAATCGTATTTTGAACAGAGACGAATATTCATTATTGATATCAAAATTCAATCTTATATGTGTAAAACCAAGATGATGTATTTCAGAAATAATATGTATTTATGTTTGGTTTATCGTAGAATAACCCGAGTTTGGAGTTTTTATGAGCAAGAATATATCACGAAGGCCGAAGGCCTGAGTGATATATTATTACGCGTAAGAAGGACAGACGAGGGATATTCTACCATAAACCAACTTGGATACTTATTATTTTGATTCTAAATTGATTTATTTGAAACAACATTTGAAGAAAATGAGAGAACTATTTTCATCGAACGTAATTTACACTTGCGTGAAACGCACCTAGATTTCGCCGTTGAAGTTTTCTCCCGCGAACCCTTCAATGTGACTTTCATTCATGAAAGATGTATAGTACGCAGTGTTTCAGATTTTTCATCAACGTAAACTAGTCTATTAAGAAAGAAAAAAACTTTAATAATTTTCGAGTAAATGTAATAGGAATTTCATTTTTGGAAATGGTTCAAATTTTCAGGGTACGCAATAACGGTTCAAGTTACGACAAATATAGATAAATGACGTCACAGTTTCTCTTGGTTAATGACGTCACTTTGTTAACAAAACAATAACAACAAAACAATAAATAAAGTCAGTGTAAATGGTATCGTAACATTAATCAAATTAACTGGACGTGTGGCATCCATCGGATCCCCCCGCTTTGCCCGAAGTCATCCACAGTATGCCATGTAAGATCCTCTATACGTCGGGTAAATTGATCAGCCGAAATACGACGCGCGTGCAGCGTCATTCAAGGTCGGTTTATTGCAGAATAACCCAAATGAATTTTGTTCTATATGTATGTAGGTTATTTGGTGGTCGTGTTAGAATACTGAATTTATACGAGTTGCCCCAAACATTGGTGTTGTTGTCTATTAGTACCACATACATAGTAGATCTATAAATTGCAGAAGTTGGATTCTTCATAATTTTCAACCAATATTTTAAAAGTGTGATGCTTACATATAACAGATAGAGAAAGCCTTCAAAATTCACCAAGTTAACAGCATAGTTCAGAGTCTGTTGTTTGCCACCTAAATTATGATTGCAGAATCAAGATTGTTACTTGTCTACTTCTTTACAATTATTACATACCCCATATCTCATACCAATATAATAACAGGATTGGTACTTCAATAGTATGAAACATTGATAATGTTGTTCTAACTTCAAGTTTGACTTCATCAAATAATGACATTGAATTATGATCTTGCTCATGGACAGCATGCATTGGGTCATGTAAGCATTTGCGGAAAGACAAAGGAAAATTGCAAGTTACAGATAAACATTATTCAGTCAGACATTGACAACATTTATGAAATGTTTTGTGAAACCACATTTACAATGTTAAATAACGTTGCTGTCTACATTATTCTTATTTGATTTTGAAATCTAAGCAGAGAGAGAGATAGAGCTTAATTCATACTATATATATATGTATAACTTGTGACTTAATGTACCGATTTATGTAATATATGCTAATTGAAGGTTGACTAATTGGTGCATTGGGGTCGGATGTATTTTACAGGTAAACATGCATTTGTATAATCTGGCTTTTTAGACTGATTACTATAATCAATAATTTACTTATACGTGGTTTTCTTCGAATGAGCCTAGCTATTGCGGATGTATAGTTAGGAGTGTTTTCAAAGTATCTATTGGGATTTGCTGTTATAGTTGTAGGCGTGTTACATTCACATGCCATCTAAATATTTTATTGTTGTTTTGATGAGTTAGGAAGTATGATGGTAGGCGTCCGAACATAAACAATGTGAATGAGGTCGTTTCTACTAAACTCCCATATGAGACCACATCAGACTTATATTTGTAATTTATGACACTGAAACATAAGTCACATTTTACCGATTTCATTATACTACTACTTAGATCACAATCTGGGGTCGGAGAGATATACAATTGCATTATCCGTCAATCCGTTGTCTTGTCATTCCGGGCATAAATCAAAGCGCTGTGAGCGCTGAAGGCCTGGGGCTATAGGTTAACTCCCCGAAAAGCAACTTTTCACCTACGTGTTCTGCGTTGAATCTTACCTAAAGCGCGGGTCGAAATGTGCAGAGGACGAAATTCAATATATGACACAGAATGAATGATTCACAAATATATGGGTGACAAGGAAGTTTGTTTTATTATGAAATGTACGTTAAATGAAAAATAATCACATAGTCAACATTATAAAATGTTTAAGCCAGTACAAATAATTCGATCTGCGCTTTGTACAACTTCAAGCGATATGATCTGATGATGTGGATCGAAAATTATTGTGTACCAATGACAATACCTTGAAACTTCTATAAACTCTTTATTGCATAATAAGGCCTCCGGCCCATACACAAGACATATATACATGTACAATAATTGAAATAAAGTGTGAGATATCAGGAAATTTATATGGTGGTCGGCAGTTCCTTATACAATATATTCAGCTGAAAGCTAATTTTGATAACTTTTAACAATTTTTCACGTACAAACTGATAAAAACTGTTCTCTTTCCTTACCGGCATAGTATATATACATTGCAATATTTCTGATCGTTTTAACATTTTCACTAGACATTAAGTCGTAGAACTTTTGAAGTGAGGCATTTAACGTAAAGTGTTCGGGGACATATGTTGACCTAGTATTAGAATACAGCGGGCAAATGAGTACAAAATGGAATTCGTCTTCAATAAGACCTTCACAATATGGGCAATCACGATATTCTCTATCAATTCCATAATGCCTACCCTTTTCTATCATAAGACTATGCGATGAACATCGAAAATTTGTTATACTTGATCTAAATTTTGCAATATCTATAACCGTAACATACTTCTCTGTTTTATAAACTGTTTTAAAATTTACGTAGTGACATAGTTTACTACTTTCATTACACCTAGACCTCCACATTTGTACATACTGGTCTTTCAACCTTTCTTCTAATTGATATAAAAAGTATTTTGGATATGCAACTTCTTGGCACTCCCATATATAACCAAATCCATTAGTAAATAAACATCTTTTAACATCTGTAACCCAATTCGTATAGCCCATATTATCATAGTACATTAACATTTCATAACATAATTTTGCGTACCTATTTCTGGGTAAAGTTAACAACCGTATCCAATATTTAATGCAACGTTTAATCGAGTATACATTCATTGGGTATCTACCAACGTCCCCCAGAACTGCATCATTGCAAGCACTTCTGTTAGAAGTTAGAAACAGAAATAAACAAAGCAATACCAGCAATGAAATATAAATACAGTACTGTACAATGTGTATAACAGAGAAAACCAAAAATGATTCTGGGTTACCTTGTAGTTGTAATCAGTGAAACCGTTCACTGGGCCTCGACATGCAGCGTCCTCGATAAATGGCGGGTGAATTTGATCACGTTAGTTCCTTCTCGGGAATGTACGTAAATTATATCTTTTTTTAGAGACATTTATTTTTAGGTAAATATATATGTTATCGTTCGTAAAAAAAAATAACATCGGAAATTTGAAAATCAAACTACAAACTCTTATATCGAGCTTCGTATGTTTTCGTAAATTTACGTAAATATCCGTACTTTTCCGTGATATGCATATGATTATCTTCCGTAATCAGCTAACAGCGCATTAATTTCTAAAACAGAAAAAATGTGTAATGCAGCCCGTAAGCTATATACCTTCCTGCAGTCGTTTGAAGTTTTATGTACTATTTTTATTTGTAACATGTTCTTATCATATGCGGCATTTCAAACAGAAGATTGATCTGGTCTGTCTTGCACTACTTTCGCATAGCGCATGTTTACAGTTGTTATTCGCACATAGCACGGCTAAAATTCTTGCAGGGTTTGAAATGTGGTATACTAACTTAGGCCTTGGGGACTTTCAGTCCCCAGGCCAGAAATGGTTCTTCTTAGGTAAGACTAGAGATTACAGTCAGCATTGGTAAGGTATATTTTATACGCGGGAGTAAGGAAATAATGCAAACTTTCCAAACATTTTGTTCGTCAATCTGGAATCGAATCAGCAAAACCCATCCTATATCTTTTGTCAAATCACAAATCTTAACTATCATCAACCAAGACCTACACTAACACGAAATTATTTAAGTAAAATGTTCAAAAATAATTTCACAATTGTCTGATAATCCATCCGCTGATCTGTACAAAAAACAAATGAAATAGGTGTGCTTTATAGCAGTTCTTAATGATTGTTAATTGGGAAATATTTGCAGTAAAAATATAGAATTACTTATTCTTTATAAGTCACTCATTTCATTTTTCAGACATATGACCAGAGATAACAGGAATCTAGACAAATACTTTTCTGCCATTTACAGTCAGGTGTCATAATATTTCAAAGAATCAGGGGAGTACTAAATTATGTTTGTATACTATTTTTTGCAGACATAAACACGAACATATATCCCTTGTGCACAGTTCCATTTATCTCGACAGTACATCTTTAAACAATTTGAAAATTAATGTCTGACCAAGGGTTACAAAGACAGCTTCACACATCAGAGGATAACAAGCGACAATGTCACGATCCCATTGGCTGACAAAGTCCCTCAGTAGTAGAATCAGCCAATGAGGAAGGTGATTGTTGATGGTGAATGTCATGCTTTTATTCACCGAAAGCTAGATAGTATTTAGGCTTGAAGGCTATGATCATCCCATATCGCTAACCTAAATCTCATGAAGGAAGACAGTTATTTCACAAATGCATAAAACAAGTTCCCTTATTACTGGCTGGGTGGTTTCAGAGGATATGTCGTTCTTAGAGATTTTGATTTAAACAGTATTTATTCAATAAATGCATATACAATATTTCTGTGAAATAACAGTAAGAATCGAGTAGAAAGCTCTAAGCTTATTCAAGAACTCTCTCCTACGAGTTTTTAATGAATGACGACGAACAACGACATATTACAGACCTCCATTGATCACAATAGCTTATCATGGGCATTTAATGTGCTAAACTTGTAGGAAAACTGACGTTGAGCAAATCACGAGAGAGTTCACATAATTATTCAAAATTCTAAAGTTGGAACAGTGGACATATACTGCTAAATAGACTGGTCCTTATTGCAGCGTTTCTGCTATTCCAACCTGTTGGAGATAGTCGTTAAGTTTCGTCGATATAGTTCGTAAGTAAATACTTTTTTATTAATCTGAGATCACTTGTTTTAAAATACGTAAGACGTTCTAATGCTTTTAATCCATTGAACAGCATTGTAGAAAATCGAACATTAACCTATTTATGCCTAGAGTTTTACAATGAACTATTGTGACTTCCAATGTAGGCAAGTCTACTCCTTTAAATATGGCTGTCACTAAAATTTTGTCGTTTCCTTTGGAGCATATCTAGACATAATTAATGAAAGAATACGTATATTTTGCAGACAATCAAAAGTTGAAGACAGCGTACGAGATTGATTGAAATGTAAAGGAATAACTTTCTATTTGTCAGTATTGACGTAAATACAGAATATTGTATAAATCCACTCGTGTCAATTGTTGTCATTGTGTTTTCTCGCAATGTAAGCCAAGGTAATAACTACAAAGAATCTTTGTGAGCAAAGTGCACGAATTCGATTTTGTTATATTTCGTTTGTTTACTGTATCGTGTATGTAAACTGTTATTCATATTATTCAAATGCTTTAATTGTATTAATGCATATGTCTTACAAAACAAAGATATATATATCAACGCAATAGAGAATGAAAAAACAACAAAAAAATCCTACCGACGAATCAGTACTCTTAAAGAACGATATACAATATAATACATGAAAGTTTTTGCTTCATAACTCATTTCTGTCATCCGTAAGAATGTGTACAATACTTTACCTTTTAGTATTTCCAGTAAGGAAGTAGACATTACGATAATGTTCTAAATGAGATATGTATTAAATAATTACACTTTGTGTCTGTGTAATGAATATCTAATTTGACAGAATTCAAAACGGACACACATAAGGACAAACCAATAAACGGACAAGCATCAGGACAGACCAATAAACGGACAAAAATGAGGATAAACCAAAAATGGTAAAACATTAGGACAAACAATAAACGGACAAACATTAGGACAAACAATAAACGGGCAAACATTAGGACAAACATCAGTACAAACCAATAGATTTGCAATGAACCTCTCTGGTAATATGAAATCCGTGCCAGTCTAAACTGTAAGTCAAATCTGCAACTGACTGTTGTTGCTACATAGACCTAAGAGCTGCCACTAATGTTACCTATCGGATTTTAGTAGAGCTGGCTCTCTGTAAATATTGCCGCTATTTCGTAAATAACCATAAATTGCTATTTTCCCAGTATTTTATTTAGCGTGGAATTATAAGTGAATTAAATGATGAATGAGTATAAAAAACGGGACGTGTAGTTTCAAACTACATTTCTTGTTCTAATTCAGGTATTATTTCTTTTATTTTATGTCTATTTTAATATTTGTGTGACTTTTTGTATCTGTAAGGTTTTTTTTATTTGTTGTATTGTGTTTTGAAACACAAATGTTTACATGGATCATGAATAAGCAAGTAGCTATGTGTACATGCAACAGTTAAACACTTGTACAAACAATCACTACATGTAAGACCTTAAATAGTTCTTGAAAACAAATGAAATGAAGAAATTAAAAAAAGAGTCTACAATATTTTCTACATGAAATGTCTAAAGACTTTCTTTCTGATTCACCAGCAGGAGTTATCAAAGTCAATGATTAATTGTCAATACGGATTTATTAATTTATACTGATTCAAAACGCCCGTTGATAGCTTAAAAAACGTTACTATTCAATGTCGTTATACTGAATTTGACGTTTGTAAAAATATGGCATAAATTTGAAAACATTTTATTACACTTGTCACATTAGATTTATTATACACATGTAGCTTATCTAGCATCAGTTGTTCTCACGTGGGTTTTACCGACATCAGTAAATAAATGCTAATTGGTTTATCGTTACATTTATTTCTGTAGCTAATGGAAAACAATACCCCAACCTTTGATTGTTTCCAACAGACTTAGCAATTGACTTTTGTAACTATACAAGTCATGAGTTGTGTTTGTAATTTATTTAGCTGTTGTCATACTCATAATTAGAATTTTAAGACTTTAACATTTCCTTTTGTTGAGCTCATATATAATGCAACCAAGAGAAAATACTATCTCAAATATGTTTGGGCTTCAGTGAATTTCCTGTATCAATTGTCTACAACGAAGGTTTAAAACTATTGATGCAGTTACCATGCACATGTTGAGCGGTAAAATCCTTTTGAAAACCGGTTGATACTGGATTCGGCTTCGTTTATAATAATGCTGAGACAATTTTGCTTTAAGTATGTCTGAATAAATATGCACTGAATAACTGAATTTAATTGTATTTTATACATAAATATATACTTTAATTCATTAGTCGCTGTGTGATCCCTACTCGGATGTATTTGCAATTCAAATCAAACGCACGCAACCAGTACTACAGTTAAAGCATCCCCTGAAGCAAACTTTTATTAACACCAGAACAATTCAACTGTGATATGATGCAATCTATATTCTTGTGGACTGTGTTGTAATCATTAGCAAATCTTTTCTTCTACATGTGTTAGCAAAACATGTATATTACTAAATGAAATCTAAAGTTAATAATGTGTAATTAATTACACTACTATTATCTTGATGATGACTGATGTAACCTAAAATTTTCATTTGTTAAATGAAAGGTTACTTTATCTATCATATTTACATTAAGATGACTGAGAAAACTGGGTTTTTGACAAAATTGAAGTGGAAAGATGAACATGTTCTGATGCTTGATACAAGCATGTAATAGAGCGTCCATGCAGTTACCACACAATAAATACCTATGAAGTTCTCGGCTCATTAGCACACACGTACTGCTTGCTATTTCTAGGAGCTGTAATTACTTGCCTGTGTTGTTATATAGTGTTCTCGTAAGTTGATTTTTCTACTCTTTATTGGATTCACCTTGCGAATGTAAAAAGGTGTTGTAATATAAGTAGCTGTAAAACCTTTGTCTAAACGTTGCAAATACAGAAGGCTAATAGGTACAGGTACATGTCATAAACACTTGAAATAATTATAATGATATATATAGGAATTTGTCTGTATCTTTGTATAAATTATTTTATCATGAAGAAATATGTTTCAAGCTAAATCTTGTGTGAATATATGAATACGTGTATTCTGATTATAACGGTCTCATAAACACAGATTAAAATACTACATGTATAAAGCATACTTAAAATACAAGTTGTTCTATGTTAGGGTACTGTCGACAGACGACAGAAAATTTAATCACAAAGTACTCTAATACTAATGTATAAAAGGCGGAACTTGATAACAAATTGATAGATCTTTGTTATGATAAGTTACTGTATGGAACTATTTCCTGACTTTAACTTACTTTAAAACGAAATGGAATAAGCTGACTTAACGTTAGACTTTCAATAAACAAATGTGCCCTTCACGAGAATTCTTCCTATTAAAGCAAACAAACCTCATCCTAGCAGTTACATGTAAACCATGTTCAGATCTTCAAGCGTATTAGCTTATAATATTAACATTAATAAAATGTTTTGAGCATGAACTAAACACTCTTTCAGTAGCAATGGGGTGTGTTAATTCTTCAATGGTATTGCAACTAAATGATTAACTCTTTTTGATAATGCTTTTCGTGAAAAGGCGACAACTTATAAGAAATGTAAACGCTAACATGGTTTAGAGTAAATATAACACAATTATATTATTATTCTTACCGTAAATTCATTATTATATACAAGTATTTAAAGTGATCACTGCACTTTAAACAAAAGTTTAGCAGACGCCTAATTCAATATCTACATTGCATACATTTTTGTGTATAATTAAGATAAAGTGCTGTACTTTGAGAAGGGCGATATAGTACAGCTGAAGTTGTTTTATATATGAGTGAAGCTTTCTCGCCGTGAAGGAACACACATATTCTGATTCCCTCAAGCGTATTGATTTTTTTTATAGTTGCTTGCATGTGTAGACTAGTGATAATGAAACGTTGAAAATTCTAAGACCTGCCTGATGCATGTTTCATGTAACTAGTATCATGCAATATATGATAGTGAAGTTGAAAGTTCTTTTCGAAAGTGAACATGTAGCACCCTGCAGAAAACAAATGATAAACTGTTTTTCCATTCAAGTCTCTATATGACGCAATCTTACATCAACTATCTATGGTTTAATATGGTCATTAAACACTCGCAGATTACGGCGCATAAGTTTCCTACAGCCTTGTCTCACACAAAGTATCGTCCCCATATTTGAGCACAGCCAAAAAGTTGTTCGAAGGCAATATACCAAAGTTAGCTGACAAGATGCAGAAATGACCTAGCTTCTGAACATATTTTTTCTACATTCGTAATAGATTGAAGTTGTATTGTAAAGCATTCTTTTAAGCTTGGCATAAGTATACTGTTCTTTATCACCGATGAGTTTGCAATGCAACAACAAAGCGGGTACCAATAGCATGGCACATAAATGACATACCCTACAATCAGCAGAGTACTCTCTCAATGTTTTATAATGGGCTAAATGTATGTACAATAATGAATAAATACGTTTTTCAGCAAATACATGCCTGTTTACGAAGTTTCAATACAACGATGTTTTAAGAAAATTAGTATCTACTCAAAAATTAAAACCAACTATAAATTGAAGGTTTAACGTCACTACAATACGCATCGTTTGTGACTTCACTTTTCAGTTGAATGTTTTAGGTTTGACGTTGACGTATTACTAAATGTGTTCGAGTAATTTTAAAATGGATGTGACTCTTTGAGTAATTTCTCATTTAGTGTTAGTATCTTCAAACGATTGTAAATATAAATAAAATTAAAGTATTTAACTTTTTCAATTTAAGGAATGAATTTGGACTTGTTATTCAGCATTAAACATAACAAGGAATAGTTTAAGAAAGGTCATTTTTCATTAATTGAATACAAGTGAAGACATTTTTACATTGGGTATAAAATTCTGTGTTGGATTTTTTCCCGTTTAAAAGGCTTCATAATATTTATATATGTGCCAGTTGTTTTTTTTCTTTCAAAAAATGTTCAATCTTGTCAAAAGATATTTGGCACATTACCGGCATTTAAAAGTTTGCCAAGTTTTTCTGTTACTTCATTAAAAATAAATATACTTGGCTTGTTGCTAACTTTTCTGCACGGATGGGGTAATAAAATATACCTTGGTTACATAGTGCAACGTCTAAAACACTTCATTATAGATACTTATTGCATTATATTGTTTCTTAACGAATTATCGACAGTTCTAATATAGCCCCATCTGTTCTAAATATACACACCTGTGTTATAAAGGTGCGTACAAAAATGTTTGTTTACTGTCCGTCAGTTTCCAGCATTGTGATTTATACCTTGTTACATTATACTGTTTTCATATAATTGCCGCGAGTTCTTAAAATATCGAATACAGAATTGCTCCGTTAATATTCTTGTAAATATATATAGAAATGTTCGTAAAATGCCTTAATTGACCGGTACATTCGCCAATTAAAAGAGGCGTATGTTCGTTAACTGCCTAAATGGACTGATCTTTGTAAATTGTGGTTACATAAAGTAAAGTCCAAACTTGTAAATTTACCGAACTTAAATGTGCCGGTGAGTATTGTATACTTGCCTTGAATAAATTACCATTTAATTTTACAAAACTTGTTTCATTCTTGGCACTGTAGAATGATAAGTTTCTTGCAAGGTACAATCATTTGATTTCATACAGTTTTCTACTTAAAGCTCACATAGGGTTCCATTCAACAGACACGAATCTCAAAGTCTGAACTTGTGTGTTGATGGCATATTCGAAAATCAATTTGCCAAAGCACGTTATTCATTTATAGCTATTAAGCGTGATATCAATGAATTAAAAAAGCATGTTCGGACTAAAAATTGAGGTTTTTTTACTTGGCATTAAGTCAACAATACTTAATGGAAGAAATCAATTTAATTTAGAAGTTGATATGATTCGTCAATAAATCTAAATTACGCCCTGCAGGATTAGTAAATTGAAGAGAGAGGGGAAAAAAGAATAAAATCACAACATAAACCCATTATATAACTGCGGGCGACTACGGTTAAAGGGAATATCATCACGATGTACAATTTTTTAAAAAGCATCGTTCCTGTGCATTTCTCCAAAATACAATAGACATTCATTTAGCTTTGATATCATGACTGCGCTTGTAACAAATACATAACACAACAATGCTGGACAATAGCTCAATTCTTCTAGATACAAAATATTTTACTTGGTTGGGTATTGTTTTTTCAGTATAACAGGAATGTGCTGATTAGATGCTCATGTAGGTGTGTAAAAAAACGAAGAACAAGAGCTGTCCCTCACAAGTAACGAATGCCACCGAAAGAGGTGTCTCACAGTATGTGTCCTCTCCGTGAGCTCAATAATTGTGCTGTGTTATTTTTTGAAATCCTTCCATGCATGACAGAATTACCATGTATACAGTACTTTATTCCATTACTTTCAAACACTAAGAATGACCATGACCTTTGAGATCGGGACATGGTCCTTGCACACAACAGATTGTCTTGATGTGCTGAACATTTGTGTCAAGTTATTTTAAAATGAATCAATGCATGACAGAGTTACAGTCCGGACACAAATGTATGCATATATACAGGATTCCATTACCTATAAACTCTAAGTTTGACCTTGACCTTTGAGGTAGGGACAGGGTCTTGCTCGCGACACATTGGCTTGATCTGCTGAACATTTGCGCCAAGTTGTATTTAAATCAATAAATGCATGACAAAGTTACAACGGGTCGTACCGACTATACCTCGAACGAGGTTGGTGGACCTAATAAGCACAATTACAAACAAACACAAAGTTACAGTCCGGAAACGAATGTGTGCATATATACAGGATTCCATTACCTTCAAACTCTAAGTGTGACCTTGACCTTAAAGATAGGGACAGGTCTTGCACACGACACGTCGTCTTGATGTGCTGAACATTTGTGCCAAGTTATTTCAAAAGCTTTCAACGCATGACAAAGTTACAGCACGGACACGAAGAAATGTAAGGCAGGACGCACAGACGGACGTATTTTAACGGACGTTCTTACCAAACGGACTTTGTGAGGTTATCCCTTTGATCTTTCTTTGATCTTTTTTAACCCCACAATGAAAGTATTTAACCCCACAATGCCATTTTTAACCCCATAATGACGGAATGAACTCAAAGAACCTCACAATGCTAAGTTGTACTCAAACCCTAACGCCGTAATGTCTACTAGGCATGTACGGACAGACGGACGGACGGACGGACGGTGCGATTTTAATATGCCACCCTTCGGGGACATAAAAAAGATGTTTACACCAGTTATGAATGTGGGCGACTACGTTTAAAGGAAATGTCTTAACGATGTACGCACCATCAAGAACAACATTTTTAAAACATTACATCATGTTTGGCCAAGTATTCGGTGTAGGTACAAAAAATCGTGATATTTAGCTTAAACTCATGCTATGCCAATACGCGAGCAAAACATGCGCACATTTTACAAACACCCAAACCAACATTCTCTCTGTTAGACCCGAAAACAAACAATAAATTTTTCCCTGCAGATTTTAAGTTAAGTCGGAAAGGGAACGTAACAGATAAGATAAAGAGTCATTATAAATAACAAGTAAAACTCCAGGACTTAGTCGACATTTTTTATTATTACCTGTTATGGAAAACAACGTTCTTTTTGTATAGATGCTAGCATTAGATTAGTGCCTTGCAAAATATGTTAGAATATTTATATGTGTTTGTTTATGCATCTCTTTAATGCCTTTAACTTAAATATTTTTATGAAAGTATACACATAGAAAAAGTTCTGCCATTTTATATGATTCTTTTTATAGGCAAGGATTCCTATAAACATGTAAAGAGACAGGCTAATGGTGGTATGTCGTTGTTCTCGGCGCTCTATTCTTTGTAACAACGTATTTAACGTGTCAGATAAAACGCGAGTCATAATAAGTTGTGTATTATATGCATATTGCTGTAAGTGAACAAACAAAAATCATACATATGTTATCTGTGTAAAACGTGTAATTCTTTCCCTGGGAGACTAGCTTAGCTGTTCTGTATCGGACACTCGCAATTTTATTATTTCCACGTGATTATTTTTCATTGTTGTACATGAACTCCCATTTGATTTCCCAACAGTGGTACTTATCAAATAAAAATGTGTAGTCACCCATGCTGCTCATATACAGGGTTTATAACTATCACTATGTGTGTGAAGAAACATGATACGTTGATTTAATTACATCCGCCGATTTTTGTTATTATTGCTAATCAATATTATCCATCAAATTTTCCGTTACAGATGAGAAATTATTCCTCATGAGGCCAAACATGTCTAAGGCGAATTACAAGTCAAGCGAGTCTGCCAACATGGAACTACTCCTACAAGAAGTAAATTCTCAAGAGGTGTTGTCACTTTACCCTGTATTGTTTTTCTACTCAACGATTCTAATCATCGGAATATTAGGAAATGCCTTAGTTCTTCTAGTGTATTCATTCCGATATCGAAGATCACCAGCAAGAGTGTACATTCTATTTCTAGCAGCAATTGACTTTCTAATGTGTTCATTTGGCCTGCCATACCATCTTATTGACATGACACATCCGTATACTTACACTAACGCGACAGCATGCAAGGTTCTAACGTTCCTCATCGCGACTCTATTCCACATGTCCATATTTGGTCTAATAGTTATTGCGATGGACAGGTACCTGAAAATATGTAAACCGTTAGGAAAAATGCAAATATCCTACTTTGGGAAGAAACGAGCGTGCGGAGCAGCTATCTTGATGTCTATATTAATGTCTTGGCCAAATGTTGTGTTATACGGTCCAAGCGAGATGGAGAGTCCAGATGGTAATATTACAGGTTATGCCTGTTTCTTTGAGACTTCTTATTTGGAGACTAATTATCCATTTATTTACATAATGTCTACACTGTGTATTTGCTTAGGATCAACACTTTTTCTGATCGTTTCCTATTCGTTGATAGTTCATAAGATTTGTACCCGTTTTAAATGTAACAATGTGAAATTAAAAGGCAGATCAGTATTCGATGACACCACCCTGACAGAAACGATTTGTTTTAAAAATGGGAATTTACCGACACAAGAGAAACAAATAAATATCAACGAGACAAGGTTCTCTAGATCTATTGAAGAGTTATGTAAATGCAGGCAGGGTACCAGCAAATGTTCAGAAACAGGAAAATGTCCATCGTCTAATGATAGCTTAAATAGTTGTAATGAAAGACTTGTTATATGTAACTCAAATGGTTCACTTACCTTTGTTGGTAACGAGAACAGGAAATACAGCTCAAGTGTTGAAGATAACAATTATCTACAAACAGGCATGGGTGATACTAAAATACCTTTGCTCAGTCCAGGAAGTTATCACAATGCAAAGTTAAGATCAGAAAAAACTTCTTTAAGTAAATCTCTAGATATCGGTGTAGATCAGAAAGGAATTCATTGTACTTGCAATAAGGAAGCTCTAAAACATGGTGTTAAGCCATACACGAATACGGGTTCTTTACTCTCATTACGTAATGCACAGTGTCGAACGACTGATCCCTTTTGTAGAACTTTAAACCAATCACCGATTGCAGCTGAGAATATGCTCGGACTTAGAAAGGATGGAAGATACAGTTTACAAGTTCCGATATTAGTCACACCCGCAAGCAACAGAATATCGTTTAGAAGAACATCCGATATTACTGGTGAGCATTCTAATAGAATTGTGCAGCAGTGGAAGCAATGCTCTTCTATAGCACTTGGGAATATTAAACGAAATAACATTTTTCAGGAAGAAGGTCTTCGTATTAATAATAGTAGCCACAGCGTAAATATGTCATCTCAAGGCACGTTTAAAGTAAAGAAAACGGTGACAAAACAACACTCTAAAATAACAAAAATCATGTTAACAATAACCATTATATTTGTTTTAAGTTACTCCCCAGCACTTGTAGTTACAATTTGGACAGCTGTTCAACCAGAACTATGGGATATATTAGACGAAAAGGAAACAATCATATGTGAATTTCTTTTGCGATTTTATCTTATAAATAATATCTGCAATCCATTCATTTACGGGTTCTGGGACAAGAGGTTTAAACGAGAAATTATTTATACTTTCAGAAAAATATCGGTGTCCATGACTGATAGACTTTTATGTTGTACTCAAAAGAAAACGGGATCATATAAGCTTTAAGATGGAAAAACATTATTTACAATGAAATTTGCAGAATCATAATAGTTCTGTTTACTTTGCAGGTGTATGTTTATATTGTGGGTGACTTTATTTTTTAGAGTTCAGATTTATGTGTATTTGGTCTACGACCTTTACAGCATTGACTAGAATATTTAATACATTATAAATCTATCAGAAATACGTTTGTGTGAGTGTTTCAGCCGCAACAAGATCTTGCTAGACATTATATACAAACATTACAGTACTTAAGCCTACAGACCCGTGCCAACGTTATTGTAATATCGTGTACGTTTTCAAGCGACCTGTGCGTAAGGCAGTGATATAGTATGTATCACATGGTTTTGAATATGAAAATATTAAAGACGGTAATAATTGTTACCATAGGATGATTCAGACGCCTGATTTGCTCAAGTGGTATGTGGGATTATACAAATTACCAAAAGAAAAACGAATATAAGATAAGCCAGTCGTCCGTAATCTTTCTATGATAATTTATATGATATATATCTCATATTTTAGTACGTGTTTGAATGATATTTAAGCATTTAACCATAATATAGAATAAAAACTAAAATCGTTGGCTGTTTATGAAATAACATCCGTTCCAGCGGTTTTAATCGTTTAATAAACAATGATTTGAAGTACTGATGTGCAGTTATGAGCCAGAAAAGCCGAAGTCCTGAGTGGTTTATAAATGCGCATCATTACGACAAATAATTGTTTATTAGACGATAAACGCGCTGAAAAGGATGTTATTTCGATTCTAACATGACCAGATATTACAAAAGGTGAATAAATGTAAAGCGTTATTTTCCAAGCGAACGCTCATTTAACGTCATGCGGCGCAATATGACGTCATGTTCACAGCATATCGGTTCCCGCGTTCTTTATTGTTTAATATAACATAATTTTTCTACTCTTTGTTTATAGAGTCAAAATCGTGAGTCATGTTAACATACGGCATATACGAGGAATGATTCAGAATGAATTAGACTGTTGGTATATTTCTTTAATTAATCAATATTTTAATTTGATTTTTTCGCAGGAACAAATTTAATTTGTCATACAAAGTTTCCCAAAATGATAATTATCTCAGAAACACAGAAAGAAATTTTCAGCGTTTCTGTAGCAACTGACTTACAGTTGACAGGGGAGCTTGACTGAATAATCAGCAATGCGTAAAGTTGCATGTACATTTCTTGTGTTTCTGATTTGAAAAAAAAAATAGTGAGACACTTTAACGTCATAACCCGATGTCACATACATCAATTTACAAAATACCACCGTCAGTCCATTTTTGTTGAACAAAACTGTAAACAACAAATTGAAAAGAATTTCCAAGAAACAGCGTTGTCAAAATCACAGAAAATGCGCACTTTTATTAAATTTTACTATTCACTTTAGTTTTCAACTACTAAAGCGTTAGAGATGACAAAACAAACAAAACACCTGCATAACCTGCATAATTTACCGATCCCCTTTCATAAGCGGTGATTTAGTGAAGGCACAGTTTTGTTTGTAGTAGATGCGGTATGGCATACCTGTTCGAGTTTTCCGGACACAACTCAAGGATGATGATAGAGACAAGCGGATTAATATGCAGGAGATTTGCTGGCCATTGTATGATATATTGAACATTACCAGAACCGTTTCAAATAAAACACAAGCACCAGTGGGATTCCTCATGTGTTAATAAATAAAAAGAAAGTGGTTTACCGAGCAAAACACCAGAAAACGACATTCTGAGTTCGTTGACGTCCCCCGCCTTTTTTGCTACTTTTGTTCGTTTCTTGAATGTTTTTCGTACAAATGATATAGTATTTTAAAGGATAGTCAAATAGAGATTGAGCATCGAATTGTGTGACTTTTATCTTGCTACTGTAACTTACGTCGTAGTAATACAGACGGCCTGGTTAATTCTAGATCATCCCTCGTATTGACAGCATTGCATAAATAAGAAGTAAGATTACCAAAATCATCGTCATTAATAATCCTCGACATGTAGTATTTGTCTAACGACCAATGTACATAATCTATAGACAAATTGGTACTGTAATGATACTGGATAAGATTGATCAGAGATGAAGTGTTTACAAAAGATATATATATATATATATATAATTTACCAGTTGCTATAATCGGCAAAATAAGTGCCAGAGTAAAGTAAGTAAACGTTGCAAAACACGTAGCAGATCAAATATAACGTCGGTTCTGACATAAATCATTTAGAAAATAAGGTATTACTACGCGCTATATGATGATTTATTATATACTTCTATATTGCCCCGCTCACTTTGCCTTACTGTAGAGAGTTCGCTCAGTATTCTACGGTACTGCGCGTTGGCAAGGGAGGGCGGGCCTAGCGATCAGCTGAACGGACTATTTTGTTTGTTTGCAAACATCGTTTTAATGAGGTTTAAAGGTGGAAGATTGGCACTTTCTTACAATGAGATAATCTATGGTCTTCAAATGAAAAAGAAACTTTAATCATTTTCAAGTGTGTCAGGAGGAGTATTTGAAAAAGAAACTTTTCAAGTAGATGTAAAAGAGTTTCTTTTTTTTAATGGTTCGAAATGTTAAGGACACGCAACACCAGTTGTTCCCGCCAAAGTTCCTCGTTCCAAGTAATTTTTCATCATACAATTTCAATAACCTATATTATTTCACACCTGTATGATTTTAACCAATTGAAAACTTTTGTTTACATCACGTGACGATAAAATAGAAACCAGTATTGTACTGTATGATTTGATATGCATTTACGGTTTCTTAAGACTATAATAGCATCATCAGAAACCTACAATCCAAGAAAACCATATTTTTTTCGTATTGGACTTGAGTCCCAAAACTCCATATTTTTTCCATATTGGACGGGACAACTCGTACGATTTTTTACCCTTCCGAGTCGCTCGGAGTTACTCCCCTTGTCCACAACTCAATGGACATGGTAGATTTATTTTCTCACCGTTTTATCGCATTTTCACACAAGTGAGAAGAAATAAGTGCAAATACAGGATGGGGATGAAAAAATGAAAATCAACTTTTTCTCGAATTTTACTTCAAAACTGCTATAGATGGATAGAAAATGATCTAACTAAGAAAATGAATACCCATAACCCTATGTTTATTTCAAAAATAACAATTTTACAGTAATTTTTTTAGTTTTATGTCTGCTTTGTAATTAACGTAAAAATAGTCCGGCAGCGATAAGAGATAAGCGGTGAAGGATAAGGTTATATACCACCGGTAAATGCTCGGAAATATGTAGTTTTCCCGTCATTTGTCATTATTTATTATGGTGTGAAATAAAGAGGTCATTTAACAGTGTTGAGTACAATACTGAATTCAATTGGACTCGTACACAGCAGTAAAAATCCATATTTGGATTATTACTGCTGTGTACTCGTCTAATAGAATTCAGTATTGTACTCAACACTGTTAAATAACCTCATATTACAACTGTAAATAACCAGCGATTTCTATTATTTGGATATTTTTATGGCATTTCATATCTCTTATTTTGCGAACAATGTTCCATGCTTTTCTACCCTAGTCGTCATGCAATGTCTCTATATGTGTGATAACTATCGAGCACAAGTAGGCCTACTATAAAACACAATGATCCTAAATGATATAAAGTTAACATTATAGCGGCGACTTAATAATTGATAATTGATATTTTTCGTGGCAGTGTTACGCAAAACGTGATGCTAGCTTTTACAGTATCGCGTTGATTATCAGAAATAATGTGTTCTTTATCACTTGGTCATAAAATGTTTGTCAAAACAGATTAAGCATGAACCTATCAAACCGACATTACAGCTCTTAAACACTCATTTAAAGGGCTAGGAAGAGAATGTCTCTCCTTGCAAAAAGGGTTTAATCTCTTTGCGGTATAGTTATTGAACAATTATAAGGCTTAATAACAGAACAACGCTTTTTGTTCTTTGACGAGCAAATAAATCCTGTATTTACATTTAAAGCTGCTCGCTCTCAGATTTTGGTGAAACAAAACAAGGTTCTTCCAACTGTCTGAAATTAACATATTTTAGAACGAATAAACAAATAAAAAGGGATCAGTATATATCCTAAAAAGTATCCCTGTATTTGTAAAATTATACGCTACCAAATAAAGAGCGTTGCAAACGCTTTTGAAGTTTTAGTATATCGTTTAGAGAATTTCTTTTAAACGAACAGCTTTAATACAAAGATAAAAAAACTAAAACGCAAGTTTCATTAATTTTGTACAAGACCCTAAAATTCAAAAGTAGGCTCATCATTTGATTGCAACTTGAGACTATATAAAGTAGAGATATGTTATTATATATATATATAGCTTTTTCGCAATAAACTTTTTGCTTCTTTTCTATTTGTGCTTGTTTCATACACATCAATAATGTACACTTGGAGCCACTTCTAACCCGACACTTTTCAAATTCGATTTTCTTGAATACGGTTCAAGATATTTATTTCAAATTAAATATTATGTTGTTTGACAACATTAGCTTTATAAAAATGATAAAACCTTTCAACTGTGACGATCGGTTACTTTTGCACGTGTGACAAGTACGATTTCAACATTTTGCACGAGGAAATGTAGGTGAGTGAAAAATATCGATTTTCATTTTCATTTTATTATTCAATAACGCAATTCAAACCGTAAAAACAGATTTTGATTTAAAAATCAGTCACTTCAAATGAATAACCAAGAGCGTGGTCGCGCAATTGACATGTTGCTTGCCGGCTAATCACTCAGACAGTCGCGTATATAAATGTATCATATTTATTTAGCAATAAATCAATTAAAATTAAATTTTGCAGAAGTATGTATTATGTGTTGAATTAATTATATTCTAAATCTGAACGAAATCTGCATACAAATAATTCAGTTATACCGAATTATATAAGTGTCGGGTTAGAAGTGGCTCCAAGTGTATGTATATTTATACATGCATGTTATACTTAATATTCTTATACTCCAAGTTATCGTTATCATAGAGGCAGCCTGTGAACACTTTGGAAATAAACATGGATTTATAAATCCCACTCACATGGCTTTATAACTCCCACACATATGTATATATAACTCACACACACATGGCTTTAAAACTCTCACACATATGTCTTTATAACTCCCCCACACACACACATGTCTTTATAACTCCCACACACGTGGCTTGATAACTCTCACACACATGCCTTTAAAACTCCCACAAACATGACTTTATACTTCTCACACGTATGTCTTTATAACTCCCACTTACATGGCTTTATAATTCTCACACACATGGCTTTATAACTTCCACACACATGACTTTATAACTCCCACACACATGTCTATAACTCACACAAACATGTCGTTATAACTCCCACACATATAGCTTTATTACTCCAACACACATTTCTTTATAACTCCCACACACACGTCTTTATAACTCCCACACATATGTATGTATAACTCCCACACACATGGCTTTTTAACTCCCATACACATGTTTTTATAACTACCACACATATGTCTGTATAACTCCCTTACCCATGGTTTTTTAAGGGTGTTTCTCTTGGTGCTCTGCCTTCTGCAAAGGCATTGAGTACATACGTTTTTTGGTTCTCAAGGTTTGCTTTTTTTATATATTTATACACGAGCATATTTTTGTGTTTTACATACCATGCCTTTTGTAGCTTCCATTGCGTGTGTTAGAGATGTAACTAGCAGTGATTACTTTTATTTACACTGTCCTGTGACTTTGGAACATGGTGGGGGTTAAGAGTGAGGTTGGGTACATGTACCATAAACCGGTAATATTAAGCTCCAGCAGTGGTGTTTTTGCCACTGTCCGTTCCATGCGGTAGCCCCAGCTATGTTCCTTTAATTGTTGTTTTTGTCCTCGAATTTATTGCTTTGTATGCTAGACTGTGATTAGTAGATGTATGTGTGTGTGTGTGAGAGTATGTGAAACTGTGTGTGTGTGTGTGTGTGTGTGTGTGTGTGTGTGTGTGTGTGTGTGTGTGTGTGTGTGTGTGTGTGTGTGTGTGTGTGTGTGTGTGTGAGTGTGAAAGTGTGTGTGTGTGTGTGTGTGTGTGTGTGTAGTGTGTGTGTGTGTGCGTGTGTGTGTGTGTGTGTGTGTGTGTGTGTGTGTGTGTGTGTGTGTGTGTGTGTGTGTGTGTGTGTGTGTGTGTGTGTGTGTGTGTGTGTGTGTGTGTGTGTGTGTGAGTGTGTGTGTGCAATTTGGGTGCTTGGGAAACTTTTTGGGGAGGCTGCGTTTTTGGTACGTGGATTCCTCGTTTGATATTAATTTTGTTTTTAAAACTCCCATAAAATATATATATCTATATAAATCCGTTCACATGTCTTTTTGTCTTCCACACACATGGCTTTATGACTCCCATACGGTCAGGAGACTGATATTTAACATAGTTTTTGTAGCTTCATGGAATCAGTTAATGGTAAAATGGTCAGTGGTAAAAGTAAAGTGAGAAAGCAAAAGGTATTATTTAAATTACATATACATGTATAAGTAATATTAAACTTAAAATTTTAATTCGGAATGTACAGTTGTATTAGAGCAATATGCTGAACTTTGTTGTTCTGGTCTGAATTTACCTTCTAGTCATTCAAGACTTGAATTACATAAAATGTATATGTATTTTTGTCGACAGAATTAAAACTCTACCTTTTCCAGGAGAGTTGGTAAGGTTGATTTGGAAGTGTGCAAAAATTTTAATAATTCAGCGCATCACTTTTAAAGATATTTAAGGTTTATGGAGGTCCATAAAGATATTACATAACTACCTCAGTGCAATTACAATACAAAACAAAGTACATAGATAAAAATTTAGACTAGTTTCTGAAAAAAAATTACTACGCCATTTGTAAATTTCACTTGTAAAATTGAATCTATATGCAATATGTTTGGCTGGAAAAATTGAGTGTCGTGGATTTCACTATAATCAATCAGATCGTACTTTACATTATAAAAATGCCATTATAGAATTATAGAATTAGTTATTTGAGTTGTTTGTGTTCAGAAGAAAAGAATGCGCTATAAAATTAGATTTCTAAAGTATGAACTAAGAAAATCATTTTAATTTTAGCATACTGTATGTGATTATGCTTTTACATGTTATAATCATGCACTGGAATAACGTTAATGATAAAAACTAACGTTTTCACATATATTTGTTGAATATAAATAGAGAGAGAAGTATAATTTTTCGCCTAAAACCGGCTAAATTACGGTGCCCGTGAAGTGGCATGTGATACATTTTTTTTATTTCGTAATTACGAAATATATTTCGTATAAACGAAGTAAGATTTCGTAAAAACGAAATGTTATTTCGTAAAAACGAAATGTATTTCGTAGTTACGAAATAATATTTGGTTTTTACGAATCTTATTTCGTATTTTACGAAATATGTTTTTCGTTTCTACGTAATATATTTATTTCGTTTTTACGAAATGTTATTTCGTTTAATAGAAATGTTATTTCGTTATTACGAAATGTAATTTCGTTTAAACGAAATGTTTTTTCGTAATTACGAAATATTATTTCGTAAAAACGAAATGTTATTTCGTTTTTTATTTCGTTTTTACGAAATGTTATTAAATAGTAAATAAGATTCATTTTTACGAAATAAGATTTCGTTTTTACGAAATAAGATTTCGTTTATACGAAATGTTTTCGTAATTACGAAATAAAAAAATGTATCACATGTCACTTTACGGGCACCGTACTAAATGTATTTTCGCATCTTAAATATTTTAAAGATTATCTTAGATAAAGAGGTGTCAAATATACCCGTTTTATTCTAGATGTGTACGTATATATATTTTGAAAAACAAGTTTCATATCTGTAGCAAATGTTTTATAGAAATTCCATTTCGAAAAACTTCTTCTATTGTCTTGAACAGGTCAATTTTTGCGAAACCGCGATACCGTTTGTGGCATGGTGAGAATGTGAAGTTAGAGGCAATTCAAGTCGGAACACTCTCCAATAAATATCATTGGAATATTACCAAGAAATTAATAGGTTTTTTCCACAGAACATCCGATTTGAAGTGCGTGCTATAAAATTGCTTTATTAACCATTATAAAGACATTGTCATCAAGTTTCTTTTGTGCTTCTGCAAACCGTGTATTGTAGTATAACTTGATAGTTACATATATCGAGATGTTAGACCAGCCATTCCCAAGACAGTAGAAACGACAGGTTTCTGTTTGCATAGCATATCACCCGTATACTGAAACGTTTTTCTCTATTGTATCATTCTATTATATTTGGTATTTCAGAGAATCAAATTATCAAAGACTTTGTCAAATCAGGTGCAAGTGATAATACAGAATGTAATTACTTGAGAGAAAAATGTTGCGTTAAATGCCCGATGGAAGCATAAAATCCGACAGATAACATTTATTACCAGACAGTATTACTAAAGCTTGTAAGTGTTTTATTCCAGTGAGAGAATGGAGGCACGTGCTGTCTACAATACGAAACGACGTAATACGTCGTATGACGTATGATGCAGTAAAACTACAGTCGGGATATCTCCGATTCCCGACAACAAGAAGCAACAAGAACGGAGGTGCTTCTAGAAGTACCGAGTATATCTATCGCCAGGATATCCTCGATTCCCGGCTATAGACTAACCGTAACAATAGATGCTAAGTATTAACAGTCGGTCAAAGATGTTCCAAGCTAAATCGGACGTAAAGAGATTGATTATATCGATATGTGTAAATTTAATTGACGTAACCGATTAAAATCGATGTCACAACGGAAGTGGGTTAACATTTGAATTCGTATGAGGTAGAGAACATTATATAGTATATTCTCAATACCCAACACCTTAAAAACGTGTCACAAATGGTGTCATGTGTCATCCTAAATAAATCTTGCATCACACTTTGCACACATAGCATTGATCGCGAACCTCTTTGGAAAAATTCAGTTAAGAATGTCAATGGAACGCCCTGACTGTCTTATAATGAAGGTGACTATGATACCCTGTTAAGAACGTATGATATCATGTAAAATAGGTAAGCGATGTGTTGTTTTGCTACATGATTATGTCATCTTATTGAAAGTGAAGCGGTGATATCATCTTGTGCATAGAGAGTGTTGGTCTCTCAAACCTGTATGTTGTCTTGTTTAGAGGAATGTTGTTTTGTCAAAGTGGTATGTTTTCCTGTTCTGGGAGGATCTTGTTATGTCATACCGTTATGCTGTCAAAAGTGTAACGTTGTCCTGGTCAGGGACAGTGTTGTTCGTTCAAACTAGTATGAGGTCTTGTTCAGAGAGGATGTTGTTCTGGCAAAGTGGTAAGTTGTCCTGTTCATGGAAGATGTTGTTTAGTCAAATTGATATGTTGTCTTATTCGCAGAGGTTGTTGCTCTATGAAACCTTTATGTTGTCCTGTTATTATATATTAAGAGGATATGTTGTTTTGTCATATTGTTATGTTGTTTTGTTCAGAAATGATGTTACCATGTACACCAGTTTGACTATTTTCGTATGAATGTTTTATGGTACTGAAAATTGACAATGTTCAGGTTATTTCGTTATACGGTCATGTATGTTGAAGTGAAAAATGTGTATACATTTCGAAACGTTTCAATTGAACTGCTTTTTCTCAATCAATGAATATGAGTCGGGTACGTCTGCTATAATTAATATTGCTTTAGAAAATGTTAATTAATTCATTCACCATCATGCACTTTTTCCACGCATTCGTTCATTCATTCATTCAATCGTTTGTTGTATAAATGTTATTTCTTTTCAAAAGGCCACATTTTTAATAAGTCAAATGTTTTGTACATTTACTTAATGTATTTAACTTCTATAGATAAGATTTAACTATTATTATTATTATTATTATTATTATTATTATTATTATTATTATTATTATTATTATTATCTCTGAACAAGATAACATATTTTTTTGGCAGAACAACAACGTCTCTAAAGAAGACTGCATGCTCTCTGAACAATACAATGTATCATTTTGACAGAACAACATCTTTTTGGTATAAGACAACATGCTGGTTCAGACAAGTAACAGCATTTCTGAACAAGGTAACATTTTGGTTGGACATAACTACATCGTTTTTTAATAAAACGATACGTTCTTAACAGGATAGCATTCCCATTACCAACATAAGATATGTCTTTCCAAAACACAATTATTTAAGGTATGATATAATATCTCTGTCAAATACATGGTACTTCTAAACATGAAATTGAAAGCTGAGTGTTGGGACTTTTTGGATGGAAGTTCTGCAAGACATGAAACAATAAGGGATTTAATCTATGTTTCACATGCGGGACGTGCGGAGCTGGAAACTTGACTGGATTAGTTTTCCTTTAAGATAGGAATATTACAGTTGCAATATTAGTCGACAGTCCTAGTCAGAAATAAACACTGTCAAATTCTGTCAAAGAAATAACATCATCATTAATTTGTCCTTTCGAGTGATATCCTAAATTCTTGATGATAAGCCGATTTTGAAAATAAAACGGTCTGGAAAATGAGCCGCCAATTGCTTTCAGTGGAAGTGGACCTAAATATTAGTCGAATTGGAAAATGTGCTGCCAGTATTTCTACAGAACAGGGATGAAAGTAATACAGTAGAAAATTGTTTAAACTAAAAGATACGTTTTAAATTTTATTTACACTATTTAGCATAAAATAATGATAAAAACATGTACATGTGCTATTAAAGTCATATTAAACTTAATCAAAATCAGATAAAATGTATCTGAAAGATAAAATATCACTGAAATTAAAATCCATAAAACTCTGACGGAAATAAACGCCGATTTTATTTTCTTACCCTGAAAAAGTACTTCAAAATAAGCCGGACTGGAAAATAAGCCGGTCTAGAAAAGAAGCCACCATCTCCTTTCAAAAAATTAAAAATAGGAATTTCTCACCTATGAGATACATATTTCCGCGCATTTACCCATGTGAGATAAACTTATCTCACATCGCTTATCTCACATGGGTAAATGCGCGGAAATATGTATCTCATGGGTGAGAAAATGTTTTTGGACGTATCTCAACCCTCGGGTGGGATTTCCTTATCCACAATTCATGAACATGTTACATTCACTTTATATATGTTGGTGACTTGCTCAGGGATGACGGATTTCTCGGCGATTTTTGGTTTGGTGAAAAATACATGCATCAATGTTGGGTATATATCACAATGAGAAACTTTGTCCTAAAGTAGGTTAGAATTGCAAAACACGTAAAAGAGCAATTATAACGTGTGTCCAACACTACTTAGAAAACAGGGTTTACGCAATTTGATAACTTAAATAGCCAGAGGCTGCCACATTTTAGACAGCTTTGTAGTACTTAAGTTCTCTTATTTCCTTAACAGCGTTATATGCTCTTCTATTCTATAAAATAACAATATTGCAACACCCTCCTATATGATATAATGATTTCATAATAGCGGCGACTTCATAGCTGATGTTTTCCGGTTTTCTCTTCACGTCATACGTGATGTACCTTTTTACAGTATCGAATTACACTTTGTTTACCAGATATTGTGTGTCTCTAAACACTAAGGGGCGAAGTGATTGTCGGAATAGATTAAGCATGAAACTGTCCCCTATGGACACTCTTGAACACGCATTTGGAACGAGATTTCTCTGTGTAAAAAGGGTTTTATTCATTTGCGGTACATTTATGAAACTATTATTAAGTTTACTTACAGAAATCCGAACAAAGCGTTTTGTTCTCCAACGACCAAATAAACTCAATGCATGCATTCAGCACAAAGAGCAAGAACTAAAACGTGATTTTTATGGGTATGTATAAAATCTAAAATCAGATTTTTCTATCAACCCTGATTTTGTTAGTTCATACGAATTCATTTTAGTTCGATTACGAAGAAAGCTCTGTAGCTTATTGAATCGATCTCGATGTCATCACGCTCGCGAGAGAGAGGCAGCATGTTTTTTATCATTGCTACCCATTTACAGCTGGGTGGACTGAGGCACGTGTGGCATTAGTGTCTTTGCCCAAGGACACATCTCGTGCTCGGGCTGTATTCGAACCCGGGACCTCCCGTTTCGGATGCAAACGCCCTAACCATTGAGATATCGAGGCCTGATTCTTTTGTATGCGATTATCTAATTGCAATGTAACATCACTAGTTACCTGTTACAGAAATATAGTTTTCATAAGTGATGAGTGATTAAAATCTATAGCTGCTTCAGTCCAATCTGTCATTTACATTTTCTATTAAAAAAACATACGTTAAAAAATGAGACGGAACACATAAGATGATAAATGCAAATACAAGTTATCTTATCAATCTAAAATTAGGTACCATGTTTTTGAACAATCAATAAACTATTTGTAAATTTAACAGGTGAATTCGTATCTATGTGGAAAATGTCTGGTTAAAAAAACTAATTGCATATATTTTGATTTTGTTATTATCATATCTACAAGTCTTACACTTTAAATTACTGGTGCTTTAACTGAAAAACAAATGTCGTTCAAATGTTAGAAAGTGTTCAATAGAAAACGTTGCGACAAAGTTGAATTTCCAAACAATGAGCCAATTATTTTAATTTAAGCATATATGAGATTATAGCTTTACATGTTATGTTCAATATATACGCCCGAATTATGTTATTAATAAAACAGATTTCGTCATAGACACAGTTCAATATCAATTCGTTTGAAAATGTGATTATGGGATTGCATAAGTTTTGCATTCTACCTAAATAGATAATCTCGACCAAACTACCTGACTAGGTTCAGATCGCGCGTTAATTCGCATTTTTATGTTTATTATAAATAATTATTACATGCAATTTTTGAGAATTGAATTCTCTTTCGATAAGTTTTTGCGTCATCAGCGTATAGTATTTGTAAAGCATATCATCCGATTACTGGAATCTTTTCTCGGCAGTGTCATTACAATGGCTAACAGAAGAAAACCGACATAAGTTATGCTTCGTTATGGGCGGAATACAATCAACGGTATTCTATATTTAATAAATAGTTACAGCACATTATGAAACACACGTGTTTGTTTTGATGAATTGCCAGGATGAGTCTATAATGCATATTATATAATTAATTTTGTTATATATAGAAGGCCTCATTGTAAATATGTATGCACATTTTGCGTATATTTGTATATACAAAATGAATTTTAACGGAGAGATGAACGATCAAAGCCTTATGGTGGCATATTTCTGCATAACATAACCTAGAAAATATCTCACTTAATTCCAAAATTATCTTGAAAAGAAGAGAACTTATCACGATAAATAATTTGTTTTCGCGAAAAGTTTTTTTATTTTCTGCTACATAATAATTTCATATAAAAGGGAAAAATCATGATAGTGCCCACTACTGCATACGATAATAAATCAACGACTGAGATATAATTACGCTTCAGATAGCTTTAAATAGAACATTATAATCGGAATTGTTCTCACTTTAAGGTGTCCCCTGGACAGAAAAAAAAAAGAAAGAGTAAAAGTTTTAAAATGTTTTCATGAAAACTATTATTTATATGCGAAAATAAAAAGTTTTCGCGAAAACGTTTTTACTTTTCACGAAAGATTTTTCCTTTTCACGAAAACTGTTTCTTTTCACGAAGCATTTTTACTTTTCATGAAAACTTTTAATTGGCAGAGTAGTAACGTTTATTTTATGTTACCATTTAACAATATATCGAATCAAAATGGCCGTTAACTGAAATATTTCGACATAATATGACAAACTTTTCATGATAATTATCTGGCTAAGTGTATGCAGAAATATGCCACCATAAAGCCTAGATAAATTAAGGTGCAGATAATAACATAGAATGTAATTACTTGAAAGAGAAAAATATATTAAACACCCGATCGACGCATTAAATCCGACAGCTTTTATCAGAGCTTACTGGTAGATCTTTGTGAGAGAATAAAGGCACGAGTTTTCTACAATACAAGAAAAAATGGGGATGGTATGGCATATGATGCAGTGTACCTATCGCCAGGGTATCCCCCGACTCCCGAAAGGAAACTTACCATAAGAAGACATTTTAAGTGGCAACTGTCGGGCACATATGTTCCAAGCTGAGTCTGAAATCATCGGTCTGTGTAATAGTGACTTTACAATTTCCACAACGTACCATGCATTGGACCCAAATGTTTCACATTTGTGAAAACCAAAAGCATTATACATGAACTATGGATAACGTCTTGAGGAATGAAATATTGATCTTAACAATATGCCACAGAATAATATGTTTATTTGTTCGTTGACAGGTGACCATTATTGAAAATTATTAAAATGCTTTGTATCATTATAACTTTTATATTTCAGGGATAGCATACTTATTCCGACTTGATAAAGATTTTGATAAGGTTTTTGGTATCTGTACAAATTTACTAGTAATAATATTGTTTACAGAAACTGATAAGGACATTTTGTATTGGTCATGCGCAATGGAAGTTTTCCTGTTCCATGTGTGTGTCATCCTTAAATATGTTACTTAATGGATTTAGACTAAATGGTATGTACAGTGCATTCTTACCCTCGTGGGGTAGAGGTGGGGGCATATAGTCGCCGCTTTGTCCATCCGGCCGCGCAACGTATTAAGGGTTAACTGACAAACAAGTCACATTACTGTACTTTCATTCCGCCAGAAAAAACACATTTTAAAGGACAACTTTGTTCTTTTACGTAAGGTATTTTAACATAAGAAGTGTCATGCCGCCCATATATTTTTTCCCTGGGGCATAGCTCTAACATGTGGAAGGGATTCAGGTGATACTTCACAAAGTGATAGAGGTCATCGAGAGGAAGTGCAGGGACAAAGAACAATAACTGAAGCTTACTTTAATTTTCAATTATCCCCCTTCATGTTAAAAAGCTGTCCGAGGAATAACTCGGAACAGATAAGTGAATTGAAACCTGTTATGTTTCCATTTTCATGAAGAGAAAAAGTGTGTTGTTCGTGTGAAAAAAAGCAACCATCGGTGTTACCGTTGCTTTTATGCGTCCTGCTGCAGTGTTTTTCTTCGGTTTGCATTCGCGCGTTCGAGGATTTAATTTGTCGTACTTTTGAGACGGTAACGGCTTGAACATAAACCATTTAAATTCCTTCCGACTATCAAAACCGTGTATGCTGTCACAGCTGTCAAAATCATTGACTGGCTGAAAAGCCATAATCAACATTGTTATTGGAATAAGATATCGTTGTAAACATGAGTGACATAATCAATTAGAATCGATGTCATAACAATAATGGGTAAGGATTTGTATCCGTATGCCGTAACTTTAACTTGTTGTTTTACCTTTAAAACGTCTCTAAAATGGAGCTATAATATCATCTAAATTAAATGTTCCATCACACTTTGGACACACAGCATTGATCTGACGTCTCTTCGGAGAATTTAATTAAGACTATCTCGCCAAAGCTTAGTTTAAAAACTTCAAGTATTCAAAGAATTGTAGAAAATCTCCATCGAATACTTCTTAACATGAAATTGAAAGCTGAAGTTTGATTTGATCGGATAAAATTTCCGCAAAGACATGAAGAAAATAAGCAATCAGTCTATTTTATCACTGGACGTGCGGAATAGAAAACTTAATTGGTTTACAACCTTAATTCACTCAATCGATCAAAGCAAAACATGGAACCCTTGCTAAAAACAGGGTTCTCAGTCAATAACTTAGGACCCGGCTAAGAAGTACTACAATATTACTATCAGTAATGATTTCTAGACATGAGAAGTGTTCTATTAGCAAGAAAAGATGGGCTGTTTGTTTGAAAAGATGAAAAGGTGTAAAAACGAATTATTATTTATGACACCCGGTGTGCGTGTGAAACTTCATGTAGTTTAGTGTTACTACTGGGATTTGAGAAAAATAAATGACTCAATTATTTTTAAGAAAAATAAAATACTGATGAAGTTTAAGTGAATATGCTGGAAAAGAATGTTTACGAGCATCTGACTACGGTATAGTTCTGTACCGTGCAATACACAATTCTAACGCACTAACAACTGTAATTCTGATTGCATTTTTTAAAACTTGCTACGGTTAAATAACGTATATCTCAAACACGAATGATCTGTTATTACCATTAAATACGTGTTACTATGAAGTTATATAAATTCTTGACCAGAATGTGCGGCCCCATATAGCCTGTTTGAATTGATATAACCCGAGCCGGCACGCTATAATACCACAAAGTTTTTAGAAGAAAAGAAAACTTCCTAAATCGTTGTCGAAATATTGCTGTTATGTTTTTATAAATGATTAAAAGACGACAACTTTTGGAGCCCCCTAAAGCTTTTACCTTCGCATGACTCCGATATTCTTTAAATCATCCGATTTCAGTTTTTTTCCTCATCGAAACATTTCAATAGAAACAAAAACAATCTTTTAAAAAGTTGGTCGGCATGAAAGAGATAGGTAGTTGGATTTCATAGTAAAAAATCGTTTTAAGGAACAGGGCGCCAAATGTGACTGGGTGAGAAAAATGTGAACCCTAGACAGAGTCCGAACCCGGGACATTTCGCTTATAGGATGAATGCTCTCCCCATTGAGCTAATCGGTCAATTGCACTTTTTCTCCCAAACCATGATCAAGTCCATACCAAGTCATACCTTGACATGTGTATCAGGAAAACAAACTACTTTTTTCTTATCAAATATGTTAATCGAAATATTTACCGCTTAACTGGTCGAGAAAGTATAATCACTCCACACCCATAATCAATATTAGTTTGGTAGTAAAAATATATTATGTTGATACATATGAACTATTAACTTAGTAAAATTATCAAAAAATTTTTATGAAAACTCAAAACGCTTTGTGATCACTTAATGATACAAACTATATAACAGGTGTTGAATGGGAGTGACAATATTTATGCAGAGACAATAATGTTCGCTTTTCTACCTCGCTGGACAACTGCTTTAACCCTAGCATATATTCACACATGTCTGGTCTCGAACGAATAGATAAGCCTTGCATCATTTAATCACAACATGTTGAAAGCAATTAAAACAGTAACTTCTGTTTTGGTTAAATTAGCCCACAGTTCTGAGCTGTAGAGTACTATTGGTATTATATTGTTTTTTTGTAGATGTTATTGGCAGTTATTGGGTTAACTCCACGAGGGTTTAACCCCTTGCCAGTCATGGCGAAAAGTTTTTTTTTCCTTTTTGACATTGTTATCTGGCAGTATCCCGGAGTGATTCGCATGTGTTTGTATCGTCATATAGTATTCTTTTTTGGGACAAGTTTCAGGTTTTCAGTGAAGGTCATACTAAATGATTTAGTTGTGCTTATTCTGAATTATCATGTATTTTCGTATCGATATACTATGTTAAGCAAGATTTGCAAATAGGCTTGGGTGATTGTATAATAGTTATATCATTAGCAAATGACGGGTTATGCATGTCCTTAGGTTTGTACAATAGCCGATAGATATATAAATCAAGTACAGCAATAAAGAAAGAATAATGATGAGGACATGATGGTGAATGCCCCCATTCTGTTTAACCATACTTTATCGAACAACTTATTCAGATAATTAAATAATGACACTGGACGGTAAGTGAATAGATCTTCTTTGCTTTTACCGTTGCCTTAATATATTGGTCTGATGACGGTCCGATATTGCACAATGGACATATTAATGCCGATCGGTGTTTGTTTCATTGGTGCACTTAGGTCTTGTGATATTATTACTACAAAGGCATTATGGCACGTGTTAATATACTGCTCTGTATTCTACCTCCACGATACGCGCGAGACTGGTTGGTTTGGCTTGACTATTAATTCTGAGTACAGATTGGGTAAATGCTCGGATGCGAAAGTTATTGGCATGATATACATCTGATGGACACTACCTGTAAATGTTTGCACAACCAGTATATGCTCAGTTGTACTTCTGCCATGAAGTGTAATATGGTGCATTAGATAGATTCAAACAGGAACGTAGAATATACGTTGATTCTACGTTCCTGATTCAAACGTGTAAGTTTTTTGTTTTAACAAAGATACTTAAGCAAGCCGATTTTGTATTAAATTGTTTTTAACGTAACCGCTATGAGCAAAAGGTCAAGACTAATGACATGAAACGGTTGACTATAGTTTGAGCGAAACTCAGCAACAGTTAGGTTGTTAGCTGCTGTTAAATGGTACCTTTCCTTGTATTTTATAGCCAAAGGAATCAGATATTACACCAGTATTTCTTAAAAAAGTCACATTTGTATGGAATGGAATTCTATGAATAGCTTTGATAGAGGATCACCCAAAGGATATCCCGGTGGTTTGGTTCAGTTAAGTTTAGTAGTGTTGGAGGCGATGCAGTTTGAACCAAAAGGTTAACGGCAGGCGACGCATGAAGACGGAGTCTGGACAAGGGGGGTCCTTAAATATTAGTACGAATCTGGGGACGATTCTTAATGTGCCGAGTCACTTAACAGCAAGAGTGTCGCAAGAAAGTACACAATTCTCATATATCGTCTAGGAGTTTCACAATTGTCGGTCAAGTTAAAGTACAAATTAATATGTATTACCAGGATATATAATAGGAAGTAAAACGTTTTTGTCATACGGTCTTTCCAGACGATCAATTACTACGAACAGGAGCACGTCATGCTTTAATTATGAAATGTTATCCAAACGAGACAGTAGCATCTATTAGGAATGGAATGTCAATTTATCTTGAATGTCTGAAGCACCAGCGGCAATCACGGTGATTACATTGAAATAAGTAGGCTATATTTGAACATGCATTAAATAGTAAGGGAAGAGTTTAACAGTTCCAGCATAAGTGTACTATATAATACTAGGACAGGGCTCTATTTTTATGTGATTTAATATCCAAATTGTAATGCAGGCTTCGTCATAGCCAGAGAAACCATTACAAAACAATGAACAAGCGATTGGCATTTATTCACCTGAATATTTCACATTAATAGTATACACGCCCAGATGTCTTGTACACAATTTCATGCTCATTTTAACAAAAAGCATTTCAGAAATGTTGAGCAGAAACAAAGCCATTTCTGGACAGATTTAAAAACATACACACGGATTCTTTTTGTTTATTCCCAGATCGGAAGTGCAATAGACATTAACGTCCAATTATCACTTAAGATATTGCTAAATGAAATAATGGATTCACGAATATAGTAATGCCATTCTGTCACAGTTTTGTCGCTTCTTCACGAAAAACCGTGGCAAGAAAACGTTCTTTTTTCAATGCTCTGTATTAAATAATAATTTTTATAGAATGTTACTTTCGATATACAAATCAACGTTAAAATGATAAACGTATTAATATCGGTCAATCAAGCCGGTACGACATTGTTCTTTATAATATAAGAGCTAATTTCACATCCAACGTGATCATGGTATTTTAAATCGCATGGCATTTGGTCAACTTGAAATTATGTCTACATAACAATTTCGTCGACTGTAACACTTAGTCAAAATGTCATTTAGTCTAAAAAAAGTTTTTGTCGAAATCACTGAAAGTTGTTTGAAACGGATAGTTACTTACATTATGTATTAGTAAATACCTTACACATGTGATGTTCGTGACGTAAGCTGTCAGTTGCCAATTCAATGCCGATTTAATTTAATGAATAAAAAGTAAATTGACAACTTGCAATGGCAACCAATTCGACTTTTCTCTATAAATGGAAGCCAGATGCCAATACGATTTGTGTGACGAATTAAGAATAATAAGTGAATTGGCATCTGGCAACCAGATGCCAATTTGATGATAAGTGTCACAAATTAAGAATAACAAATAAATGGCAACTGGGAATTGTTGACAGTTGCCAACTTGCGACGTTAAACGAATTGGCATCTGGCTGCCAGTTGACAATTCACTTATTTTTCACAATTGATGTCACACGTCAAATTAGTATATGGCTGCCAGTTGACAATTCACGAGTATGTGTCACTTAATTTTGCAAGACATAAGTATATCAAGTATGCTCTTCTAGTGTAAAAGTTGTCAATTCATTCGAGACGTTCTAAATGAAATAGCCATTTCTCGGAATTAACAAGACTTTGTTAACATCATGTCACGATACTATGCATTCACAAGGGTATTTTCACTTGCCTGGTGGATAATAATCATATACATGTATATACATTTTTTAATGGTCGCATATTTTTTAACAGTCGAAAATTACAAAACAGTTTCTAGTAACACTATGATAAAAGCAACGGTAAGCAAATATTACCCATTGCTGAAATTAGTATTAGAGCTAAACTAACCAAGCTATGGACTCCCGAGTTGCCACTAAGCAGTGGTCGCCTCAGTTTCATTCCCTTGGAAAGACACACTGATTCCATATTGATTTCATCTGGAGTGGGTCTCAAGAGCGATTAATTTAAGTTGTTAGAATGTGTTTCGCATTCCAGAATAAGTCAATTAGTATAAATCAAACTAATTCAACATTTAAACATACTACCGGTACAAACTAGAGCAGGTTACCATAAACTTTAACGTATATATATTCAAGAGACATTGTTCTAAATATGTTCTGTTGAAACAAATTTAAGAGACTCCCTGTTCCTATATGTTCATCAGTACCGGTTCATGTTCTTGCAAGCGTTTCTATGTTAAATATATGCCAAGGGTAGAAAAAGCAGCATTTCGATTGCTGAACCTTTAAAACATTGCAACTAAGGGATAATGCCTTAACAACTACATTAAGGTACTCTTCCGTCTACTGGCATCATTGCAATCGTTACAAATTGAACTCAAATATACAATATTGCATAACGTCTATTGATTACCCAGTTATAACTCTTATCTCTGTAATCCATCAATACACAGCGCGCTTTTAATGATGCTCGAAGCGATGGCAACATGTCACGGTCATGCCTTGGTATAACTATAAAACTGAAGCGATAAAACTGTGGCTAAAATAATGAGTATCATGCCACACGCAAACATGACATTTGTCTTAAAACATTTGCATTTTGAAGTGCTTTATTTGAAGAATGTATATTGTTATGCACTTAAAGCTTATTGAAGCGTTGGTAGCATCCAATGTTTTGACGCTGGAAATCAAAACAACAGTTAGGCCTGAAGTTTCTTTGCGTTTTAAAGACTAAGGTGTAACTAGGTTTAACTGCCACAAATTTAAGTGTATTAATCACTACTGTTATATGTGGCAGATGTATTTTTACGGTTTTACTTCTGTCTATGTATTATGCAACGATATGGTTATATGGAAAAAAAACGACAAGAGCTACTTCGCTGTCCGAAACTCTATATGGAATGCCAAATCTACATAAACTCAAATATGTGAAGAGCTCTACAAATAATTTTAGATATCTACAATTAATTAGAGAATTCTACAAATCAATTGCGGAGCTCTTCAATTGATTTGTAGAGGTCTCTAATTATTTGTAGATATCACTATATAATTATTGATATATCCAAATCAAGTTGCCCTCACAAATTGAATTAGAAATATAATCAAAATTAAAATGTAAACTCCATTTAAGCGATTATGACTATACTATGCCAGGTTTGGACCAAGGGGATTATGACCAACAACAACAACAACAACAATCTTTATTAGCAATATCGACATCTGACATGTCTATGGCTAAGAAGATTGAAACATACTTACATATATATATATATACATAAGTGCAAACATGTGAAAAATATGGTATTCTTAATAAGACAATACTATATCCACATTAAGTTAAAGCCTCTTTTAGAAACTTACATATGTTATGGAGAAGACTTTTATTTTGCGATGACATATATCTATCGAATTTTCTCAAATTTGGCCATGACAATTTTGTTAAGTATTTTGTACATAAACATGTATATTTATGACAAATCATTAAACAAGAGCTGTCCATAAGACAGCAAGCTCGACTATTGTGGGTGTTTGCTAATAAAACAAAACTTTTATCAGTGTAATAGCAAAACAAAATTCTGCTAACTATTAAGTATAAACTAGGAAAGTTGAATCATAAAAAAGTCAAAATCTATAACTATAGATTTAATTTTTGGTAAATTAATTGTTTGATACAAAATTTACCCCTGAACACTATTGCTAAGTTTGATATAACTACCATAAGTGGTAACTGAGATATTAAATTTAAACAAGAGTTATCTGTCTTGACTGTGTGACACTTCTTAAGACATTAAAAAAGTTTCAAGTCAATATCATAAGTGGTTACTGAGATATGTGCATGATAGTACCTAGCAGGCAAAACTTTAACCAAATTTTCAAAGTCAAACAAGGGCCATAATTTGTACTAAATTTATACAAGAGTTATCTGACTTGAATGTGTGACACCCCTAGTGACATTAACGAAGTTTCAAGTCAATATCATAAGTGGTTACTGAGATATGTGCATGATAGTACCTAGCAGGCAAAACTTTAACCAAATATTCAAAGTCAAACAAGGGCCATAATTTGTACTAAATTTAAACAAGAGTTATCTGACTTGATTGTATGATACCCCTAAAGACATGAACAAAGTTTCAAGTCAATATCATAAGGGGTTACTGAGATATGTGCATGATAGTACCTAGAAGGCAAAACTTTAACCATCTTTTCAAAGTCAAACAAGGGCCACAATTTGTACTAAATTTATACAAGAGTTATCTGACTTGACTGTGTGACACCCCTAGAGACATTAACGAAGTTTCAAGTCAATATCATAAGTGGTTACTGAGATATGTGCATGATAGTACCTAGCAGGCAAAACTTTAACCAAATTTTCAAAGTCAAACAAGGGCCATAATTTGTACTAAATTTATACAAGAGTTATCTGACTTGACTGTGTGACACCCCTAGTGACATTAACGAAGTTTGAAGTCAATATAATCAGTGGTTACTGAGATATGTGCATGATAGTACCTAGCAGGCAAAACTTTAACCAAATATTCAAAGTCAAACAAGGGCCATAATTTGTACTAAATTTAAACAAGAGTTATCTGACTTGATTGTATGATACCCCTAAAGACATGGACAAAGTTTCAAGTCAATATCATAAGGGGTTACTGAGATATGTGCATGATAGTACCTAGAAGGCAAAACTTTAACCAAATTTTCAAAGTCAAACAAGGGCCATAATTTGTACTAAATTTATACAAGAGTTATCTGACTTGACTGTGTGACACCCCTAGAGACATTAACGAAGTTTCAAGTCAATATCATAAGTGGTTACTGAGATATGTGCATGATAGTACCTAGCAGGCAAAACTTTAACCAAATTTTCAAAGTCAAACAAGGGCCATAATTTGTACTAAATTCATACAAGAGTTATCTGACTTGACTGTGTGACACCCCTAGTGACATTAACGAAGTTTGAAGTCAATATCATAAGTGGTTACTGAGATATGTGCATGATAGTACCTAGCAGGCAAAACTTTAACCAAATATTCAAAGTCAAACAAGGGCCATAATTTGTACTAAATTTATACAAGAGTTATCTGACTTGATTGTATGATACCCCTAAAGACATGAACAAAGTTTCAAGTCAATATCATAAGTGGTTACTTAAATATGTGCATGATAGTACCTAGCAGGCAAAACTTTAACCATCTTTTCAAAGTCAAACAAGGGCCATAATTTGTACTAAATTTATACAAGAGTTAACTGACTTGACTGTGTGACACCCCTAGAGACATTAACGAAGTTTCAAGTCAATATCATAAGTGGTTACTTAAATATGTGCATGATAGTACCTAGCAGGCAAAACTTTAACCAAATTTTCAAAGTCAAACAAGGGCCATAATTTGTACTAAATTTATACAAGAGTTATCTGCCTTGATTGTATGACACCCCTAAAGACATGAACAAAGTTTCAAGTCAATATCATAAGTGGTTACTGAGATATGTGCATGATAGTACCTAGCAGGCAAAACTTTAACCAATTATTCAAAGTCAAACAAGGGCCATAATTTGTACTAAATTTATACTAGAGTTATTTGACTTGACTGTGTGACACCCCTAGAGACATTACCGAAGTTTCAAGTCAATATCATAAGTGGTTACTGAGATATGTGCATGATAGTACCTAGCAGGCAAAACTTTAACCAAATTTTCAAAGTCAAACAAGGGCCATAATTTGTACTAAATTTATACAAGAGTTATCTGCCTTGATTGTATGACACCCCTAAAGACATGAACAAAGTTTCAAGTCAATATCATAAGTGGTTACTGAGATATGTGCATGATAGTACTTAGCAGGCAAAACTTTAACCAAAGAAGCAACGCCGACGCCGACGCACAAGTGACTGTAATAGCTCTCCATATTCTCCGAATAGTCGAGCTAAAAATGATATTCTGTTTCTATCATGTTTGATTGGCACTGTTGGCAAGATCTGTTTGCTCTATCTGTACCAATGTATCGACCATTTTAAATAGCAAGACTATGAGAAGACATCCTGAAACATGTAAATAGCTTTCTCAAAAAGTCATTTTCTATTAAATCTAAATATGTTTCATATTTAAATGAAATTTTGAATCTGTTATAGTAATCAAGTTTAGACACATTAGTCACAGCCGCGTGCCATTCCTGTTGGAACTGGTCATGCAATCTATTGCGTAATAGAATAGTGTAATTAATATTTTCATTTGCATCATTCCAGACAGGCGCGTAGCCAGGCATACTCCCATACTCACGAGAGTACTTCAAATTTCAAAAATGAAAAATTTAAATGGCCTAAAAATGATGTTAAACTTGAAGCCTAAGGGTGGTACATGTCCACTCGGGTGGTTTAAAGTATAAATGTATACAGTGAGTGTAAAACGAACGGAAATGGTAAACTTGTGTTTCATAAATGCAATAAAATAAGTTTTAAACGTCTTAATTATTTACATTATATTAGGCTTAAAAAAATCGCAGGGGGCTTCGCCCCCCAAACCCCCTTTACAAAAATATTGGAGTTCTTCGATTGTGTCCTTCGCTACGTTCCTGCCACAGATAGCTAAAACCTAAACTGTCTAACATACATTTTACATATTTAGGCCAAGACTTGTTATTTGCGACATTGATATCTGTACACAGTGATTTAAATACCGTATTCATAATCGTATCAGGCTTACATGAAATATGTTGCCAGTATTTTAAAACTCTTTCTCGGCAAATGACTGAAATGGGGTAACACCCTAATTCTACGTAAACTGCCATGTTGGGAGTTGAAGATTTAACACCTAATACACGTTTATAAAATTTTAACTGGACTTTATCCATAATAGCCGTGTCATATATTCCAAAGACCTCAGCTCCATATGTTAAAATTGGCACCACCATTCGATCAAAAAGCATAAGTTTAGTTTTAAAATCAAAGTTCACTCTTGAGAAAACTGAATAAAGACCATTTACTGCTTTTTATGCCTGGTCAGATACAGCTTTCAAAGCTTTTCATTAATCCGTTACAATGGAATTTAAGCAAGGGGATTTTGAGTGTCTCCCAATCAGGGCAACGAATCATTTGGAGATACATCTCCAATTCTAACAAATTTATACTTACAGAAGAACCGGCAATAATGAGTAACTAATAAGTTGCTAACGCTTGATAGGTTTATTAGTAATCATTCTTTGATGTGTAGGATTTATATTTTTCTGTTCTTTTTGAATTAAGTATACTAAAGACTAAACTAAGTTTTATAATGTTATCTTGTTCGTTCACTCCTTTACAAATAGTCCGCGGTTTACCTAGCTATCATACAAAGGAGTTACATAATAGGTTGCCACAAATATTTCAAACCTAAACCCAAGTCATTTTTTTAAAGCCTCTGATTTAGAATTTCATTAGATTTACAGATCTAGCGCATCGTTCTCTCAAACTATTTATAGTTTATTTAGCTGATTAAAGTCTCACTTTACAAAATACAAAATATCACAGATTAAATATATACACATACAACAAACCGTTCTATACAGAAATATGAGAGACTATAAAAAAGGTAAAGTGTTTGTTTATTATTTAAAGGGCCAGCCATTTCTGACTTATGAGACACCTTCTTTTTGAGCAAATGTACCTCCCGAATCCTATCCTTTTCATGCCAGGCACCAGGCATACGGTAACCATTATTTAATTAGCAGGCGGCTCACCATCTGGCCATATCAGAACGGACCCCTGCTGGGATTCGAACCTTCGATCTCCCGCTCCCAAGGCGGATACCTAAACCACTAGACCAAAGGAGACTATAATTAAATAAGTCAAATACTTTCAACGACATTATTTACATAATAAAATTATGAAACCACTGCTCATCTAAAATTTAAAGATGACCTACAATAAGAGAAATAGATGAAATACTGATCAAGGGGAAAAAAACAGTAAAGCGCAATTAAGAAATGTTTTACAAAATGCAAATATCAGCGATATCAAGAGATAAGATTAGTGATATACAAATGTATAATTAAAAGAATGTAGACAGTAATTACATTATAAAAGCCAGAATCTTTAAGTTATTAAAATATCTGTAAAGTTATTACAGATGAACAAGTTTTTATATCACATGGCTAACAGGAACAAAGACGTAACAAAATATTTGAAAATCATAATGGCTATCACTTATTAAACCTGAGCATAGTACGGTCGATGTTATTTCCCCCTGTCGGCGTACACTGTTGAATATCATAACATTGAAGTAATCTATTGAGAAGACACCAATAAAATCAGTCTCCGCTATGTAGTGGTCAATTGCTTTCCAGTTTAACAAGTGGAGTTCAAATTCCATCTTTACCTTTTTTTTCTTCTGTTTCACTTTTCTTAAACCATTTTTTGAATGTATTTCTGGAAACATTCATAACAATCTTCATTCGTATCAGGCTAATTAGAATAATGAGTATGTAAAACTGAGGCTATGTAAATCTATAAAATACGGTAATGGATGGCTATTTGAAAATACTGATTGAAAAAATTCCTCATTCTTTGCCATTATATTAATAGTATAAAAACAAAATTTATCAGAGTGGACTTAATGTCCAATACATAAAACTTGCCATTTGCCTTGATTTTTATACCTTATACCTACTGAATACTTAATTATAAAATTTATGTTAAATCGAATATCTCTCTGGTATACCGTTTGGGTTAAAGTCTGAATTTTCTGGATAGTGATAGGGTTATAAAATTCTGTATATCATTTTTATTTTACGGGAAATTTCTTCGTTATTATTCAGATTAAAATAATCAATATTGCATCAATATTAGTCTTGTATGACAACTGGTACATGAGAATAATCACTTTTCACAAGTGAGCCATATGTTAAGTTAAAGCCAACATTTTCTAGCACAATGGTCGTCTGCCATTAACGGAATAAAGCAAAACAAAACCCCCGCGAGACCTGTAAATAAACTTACTCCGTCAACCTATTTATACTGATCAGAGAAATATAGCTGTTTGCAACTAGTAAGTTCTTGAATCTCAAAAAGGTTGATACTTTAAACAATATATCTCCACTACTATAATGTGGAACGCCTCTGTCCGAAAAATGTTACTCGGTGGAGACTTTTAGTGATAATCAGCAGTGATTACGTGTTCGGAAGTATTAACGTGTCCTTTTTGTCTCTCGACACACATTTATGTAGCAAATTCAGTTGTTTGGAAGCATAAATCGCCGCCAGAGGAACACTGGTATGATGTCTCCTTTCTACCAGCCATCAAACAGCCAATTCCATATTTATTATATTCATTTTGTTTTATTTGGACTAACAAGCGTAGCAATACCTCTTCCAGGTAAGCCCCCTTGTACTTTCACAACAAATGTTGTAGCAATTTTTTAAATGACAGCAGACAATAACGGCTGATGTTTTATACCACATTGATTTAAGTGATGCGTCACTGGGTGAGGAGCGCATACTGCAAATGTTTTTTTCTTCAGGAAGAAAATGCATACTAGTATGCATTGCCGTTCACAAAATGGGTATCAAGATATGGAACGCTTGTTTTGTCTTTTCATTCATCGTTCAGCAAACACGAAAATGGGTAAGTGTGCTATCAGGTGGCAAAACAAAAGAACTGCCAGAAAACAATATTAAGGTAGTTTCACCTTTATTATCTACTGTCGCTGTTGATTCTAAACCACATTACCTATGACTACTGATATATGTATGGGATGTTCCTCCCTATTATATTACTAAAACTTTTAAGCTTTCGGAAATGTGATTTTAGTGACTTCAAGTATCGCGTATACAATAACTAGTACATCTGTGACTTTCCCTGAACATTTTAAAGTATTTAATTGACATGAGGAGATGTTTGCATGCCAAAGCTTCCGAAAGAGAGAAAAATAACGGTTAAATCTTTTTAAGAAAAAATCAAATCTGACGAACAAACTATTTAAACACATATCTTTATACAACTTTATTAACTATCCATCTAGTACATTTATTGTATTTTATTTCACATTTAATGAAATTTCCATTCTCAAGCTTATTTCACTTGGTGCAAATTTGTTTTAAGTGTTCCAGATAATGTTTGTTGTTGAGAATTTTCTGCTACGATTTCTCTTAAAGCTGCATAATCAGACATCCCATGAAACAAGTGTATGCACTGGCTCTTATAGAAGTATCATCTGGCCAGCCATTTTCAATCCATACCTCATCTCCGGTGTTAAGCTGCGCAACGACTGTAGCCGATCCCTGGTCGAATCCCTTGTTGACTCCTTCTGAGTATGCTAGAATACCGCCTCCGAGACTAGCCCCATTTTTCATGAACGTCATTTCAATTTCCTTTGTATGATGTGCCAATATTGAGCCCGAAAAGATATAAATCCCTGGACGCGGAGCAATAAATAAACCATGAGCACTGTGGTATCCATTGCCTAGGTTCAAGGAGACGGCATCGAACATGATCTTTTGACGTATAGAAATATGGGTGATGTCACTGTTTAGGTGCGCTTGAAATGCGATCGGTCCCTCGGCATCTGGTACAAGTTCAGACTGACGAATTCTACCTAAAATGTATAATCTTTTAAATCATGACACACTGACATTATGTACTATACGAGCATTTACATTTAGTGCATACATCATGTTGTAACGGTCGTGAAGGGGTTTTATTTAAGTCTCTTGTGAATGTGGTAACACTTATTCCACAGTACATAAATGAAGAGCAAATACTTTTTACATCATTTATAAATGAACTCTGTACATGAATATACCAAAATTCCCCAGCGGCTACAAAGTACAAACATGTACTTATAACCACTACATCATAAAAACTAAAGAAAGTGGAAGTTATACCGTCTTTGACAATAGTTTGACTCTGATATATAGGAACATATTCCCGCCATGGAACTTAAAGGCCAATCAGAAAGGCGTAACGCTAAAGTCGGCTGATGCGCAAACCAATCAAATCACAAGTCAACTAATAAGTACGTGGACAATTTGACAGATACACGAAATGCACGAAATGCTCGTAACGCGTACGGACAACTTACACAGGGTGGGGAAGAGGCCTGTTACAATGTTTTGCAACCTAATGGAAGTATTTATTGTGCCTTAAGATATGAACAGAGTTTTAAATGAATAATCACAATGAATCAAACGTTTTATGATTTAAAATTAATGGATAGATGTTTTTATCAGAGTTCAAAAAACATACAATCGTCAAGGAAGAATTTCATGTTTTAACAGAAAACATGGAAACTGTCCTTGCCAATCCTTAAAGGTGTCATGATAATGTTCTGCCAATGCAATGGGCATTCCAAATTAAAAGCAATTGACACATTGGTGGTCAAGAACTATAAACTATATTTTATAAATGGGAAGAAAGTTTCCGACGTATAACCGTCTGGAATGTGTCAAGTATTGTCGGAATGTTGCATCTACAGTGTCATTTTTTAGAATAACAAGTACAGCAAAATACCTTTAACCGAATTCTGCAACACGTTGTTATTCCGTTTGTCTTCTGTCACAACTTGCGCAGCTGCTTCTTCAACATCTTCTTGCTTTTCGAACGACTCTTTCAAAGCATCAATTACTGGATCGGAATTCGTTTGTTTATTCACCAGTTCTTCAAGTATCAAGATCCGGGATTTCTGAGACGCCACTTCTGCTTGCAGGGAACTGATTTGCTGATTCTGAGATCTTACTGTAGTGACACAAAAATGACCATATTATATGCTTTTTAAATTGGTGTATTTGAAATAAATAGGAAAGATCGTGTTTCCAAATAAAACCCTGTATTACACAATATTTTCTCCTGATAAGAGATCAATGCGGTTTGGCAGTTGGTGTTTATGTATTGTTGGGGATGTTTTAAACGGCCGTAACTTTTAAAACAAAAGTTAATATGTTTTATATCACTGGAAGGCTAATAAAATACATTTGTATACACTGTATTCATTATTTTCAATTTTTGAAAAGATTTAAAATGAGAAATTTGCAAGCGCTTCACTTACACTGTTTCCGTAAATGGTTATAGCAGCAACAGGCCAGTGTCATTGCAAACGGTATGTTTTCAAAAGAGATATTTTAATGTGAAAATACAAGTATCGAGAGCAATTCATAACTTTTTTAATTTTAAAAATCCTTCAAATAGCAAAAAAATTATAAAAATCCTTTCCGAAACACAAGCATTGTAAACCCAACTGTTATTTCCCACCAGCAATCTTATCAAAATTGCCGTGTGACGTCTACTATATCCTTTGCACAACGGCATATTTTTTTACACACTCGACAGACATGCATGCGTTTTTGTAAACACTGTACATCACGTTATGGCTACTTTCGGTTTACTGCGCGTGTTGTATACGTCAGCAAATAGATTGAGCTGTAACATGAAAGTAAAATTTCCATTGGCCCACCTTCAGAGGTCATGCGCAGGGGTCACCCTGTCTGCTAACCTGCGCATGGACTTCTTTTTCTTTTTTTTTTTTTTGCTAACGAGAGGTCAATTTCAAGCGTTCTCATAAGATGTCAATATACCTAGGTTTGAGTACGACATCTCTGCTTTATGTCTGTGAAAAAATATTTGCACGCACTCAAAACACTATCCCACAGGGAACGTTGGTAAAATGAAAATTTTCAAAGCTGGTAAAATTGTGTCCAAGGTCATTTTCAAGGTCGTCTTAAAGTGTCAGCATTTGCCTCGGACGTCTGAGTTTTCAACATTCAGGAGCTGTCGGCATAGCCTTTAAATTCATACAGACAAAACGTGTTCCATACGGTCACTGTCACTTCTATGGAAGGCCAAACCTGTCTTAACCCGCGTATACGGTTTATTACGTTACAGGTGTTCAAAGGATATGATATGCATTTGTCCTATTAATTGTCGTCATCGTAAAATAGTTTGCATGAATTAAAAAGCGCTGAAATTGTTTTTTATAAATGATGTGTGATCTAGGAAATGTATGGAAAAGCTGGTCATTATGCTGTTAATTGTTCAACTGACGTTATACAGAAAAGACCTACTTTATGTTTGTAAACATGGAAAATACTTTTTTCACAACTGATTTTGAAGTCATGCCAGGTAAGTGAAATTCTAATGTGTCAATATACGTTGTTATTCAAATATTACAGGATTTGTGTACTTCCTCGAACATATTGCAGCCAACAGTTATTCTATTAAGCAGCTCCGTTTGTTATATGCCGCTTATGAACTTTTTATATACGTATGCCTCATACTGCATTGGTTTTACGATTCGGATGTGTGATTCAATGTGTATTCGAAGTGTTTCCCGTTTACACAAAATTAAATTCACAATTTCCATTTTGCATTATGAAATTCCATTTTGCATTATTAAAAATATGTTGTCTAGATGATTGATTTGTGCTGATGCGTGCTGAATGGCACAAATTAAACGACGGTTATTTCAGCGTAGCGTTACAAGCACGTAGTCATTCAGCTATAATCATGGAGTGAGCATATCTATTGGGCAAAACGATTCTCTTACTATAGAAAAAGGCATTAGTGCTGCTACACATTTTAGTCAGAATTGTTTGCGGAAGTAACTTACTGTGTATACAATGAATCTGTTTATTACAAACTGGTCGAAAGAAGTCCGAATGCATGTTAATATATTTGACTCACTGAGACCTGAAGTAGCTACCTTATTCTATGGTTTGCTTCGGATCAGTCAATTGAACTGAACATCTTTTCTATGTATTCTTGTGTCATAGGTATGAATGCTATTTTCCGTAAAGAACAAGCAACGTCAAGAGAGAAAGTGGAGTAAGCATGATTAAATATATATGTGACCAGTTAGTGTTTATTTGTCCCATAAGGGTAAGTGTGATCCAGATACATTCAGTAATAATCAGTGTAAGTTAGTACAACGGTCACTACAAGCAGTAACTTCACAATACCAATATATAGGAGCACTATTGCCACTACAATGCAGATATTACACTTTAGTCTTGCTTCTAAACAGTTCACAATAAATTCTTTCAAATATTCCTCATGGAATAATATTAACTATAACTGTTTTTCTGTTTAAAACAACTCTTTATTTCAAATTTTCGACAATACTGCCTTTTTGAAATAAAGAGTTGTTCTAAACAGTTCAATCAACTTTCTGCTTCTCTTGAATGTTTCTTTAGGAAAACTATTATGCAAGTCCGATATTTCTGTCCATACGTTTGGTAATCTAAACAGAATTTTTACCTTCAGTTTGCAATTCTGTAAGTAACTCATAACATCTGGTTCTGATCTTGCGTCTGATACCGATGCATAGGCACTCGAAAATAAAATCATCAAAGCTAGCGAAAATGTCATCCTCAGGAATTGGAGACGTTTTCTGTTTCTGAGTGAATGTTAGCATTCGAGTGTACATGAGATAAGATTTAATATTTGACATCTCTTATCAATTTTTTCGATAACATTGTTTCTAAACTTATGAATTTTAAAACTAAACTTATCAGAGATAATGCCTTGAAAACATGCAAATATTTTAAACATCACGAAGAACTCACGAAAAAGTGAACATTAGTTGCTACACATCTTGTCCCGGTTTACCACTTACTGATGGCATAATTTCTGATTGAGTTCGATTAATGTTGTTAAACCCTTACCCTGCTAAACTGTTATCTAGGACCTAGCTATCTTCAAACTTGGACAAAACCATTACTACTTGTACGAACATTCTAACTGGGACCTGGCAACTTGGAAAAAACATTACTACTGATACAAACGTTCTAACAGGAACCGGTCAGAATATAACATTCTAAATGGGACCTGGCTATCTTCAAAACTAGACAAATCCATTACTACTAATACAAACGTTCTAACTGGTATCTGGCCATCTTCCAACTTGGTCGAAACCTTAACTACTTATACAAAAGTTTAGTTTAAACATATTTATTCGCCAATTCTTACAAAACATGTAAATAACAAGAGCTGTCACATGACAGCACGCTCGACTATTCGAAAGGTTGTTGGTAAAATGGGTTTTTTTGTCAAAGAACAGGAGTATTGTGTAATTGTCTGTAAGAATTAAGGTCAAAGATATGAAACTTGTTCAAAGACCTTTGTAAATGTACATTACATTCAAAGCCTTACTCTGGATTCTGTAAGCCAAGTGGAGGGAGGAGGGGATAATTTCAAAGAAATACATAACCTTGTAAATTTGATCATGAATAACTCTGTAACTTTTCAAAATTGAAATGTATAGAATTAAAAAAGCATGACCGCTGCATGCTGCATAATTATTCTATGATATTTCAAAAGAAAGCCATTTCGAGTATTTCCATGTTAGTCTGGTAAAAACTGTGACAAAATTCTAAGTTAAAAGGGGCATAAATGTCAAAAATCAAAAACATTGGTGAAGATGTTGACAGTAAACATACATTTTAAGTCCATAAAAAAATCAAAGTTAAAAAGGGGCATAAATCTGTCAAAAATCAAAACAGAGTTATGGGGATTGTTTCCTCAGATGTAGATGTTGATGGTAGACACATACTTTGAGTTTCAAGTCAATACCTTTGATAGTATTCAAAACATTTGACTTTATAAAATCTTTTACCAAATATTCTAAGTTAAAAAGGGGCAAAACAAACAGTTTGAGTTTCAAGTCAATCCCCTTAATAGTATTCAGGATATTTGACTCTATTAAAAACTTTAACCAAAAATTCTAAGTTAAAAAGGGCCATAAATCTGTCAAAAATCAAAACAGAGTTATGGGGATTGTTTCCTCAGGTGTAGATGTTGATGGTAAAGATATATTTTGAGTTTCAAGTCAATACCTTTGATAGTATTCAAGATATTTGACTTTATTAAAAACTTTAACCAACGCAGACGCCGACGCCGACGCCGGGGCGAGTGCAATAGTCTCCTTATTCTTCGAATAGTCGAGCTAAAAATCATTGTGCAATACAAATAGCGAGCGGATGGAACCGAAAGCAAACTGCTTGTTAGAAGGTTCGTTCCACAACGTATGAAATCACGGTACTTTAGTTATGACAGAAGTGAATAATTTCGATTTACAAGCGATTTACAACTGGGACCTGGCAATACAAGCGATCTAACTGGGACCTGCCCATTTTCCAACTTGGACAAAACCATTCTACTTAAACAAACGTTCTATCTTGGACATGGCCATCTTCAAACTTCCACGAAACCATTACTACTTATACTAACGATCAAACTGGGACCTGGCCATCTTCTAACTTGGGCAATATCATTTCTACTTACACAAACGTTTACACTGGGACCTTCCAACTTGAACGAAACCAATACTACTTAAACAAACGTTTAAACGTGGATCTGGTCATCTTCCAATTTGGACGATACCATTACTACTTACACAAACGTCTTCCAATCTTCCAACTTGGACAAAACTATTACTGTTTATACAAACGTTTAAACTGGGACCAGGCCATCGTCCAACTTGGACAAAGCTATTGCTACATATACAAACGTTCGAAATGGGATCTGCCCATCTCCCAACTTGCACAAAACCATTATTTTTATACCTTATACCTATGTTTTTATTAAACAATTTTGAACTTTGTAATCATATGTATAATGATCATTTGGGCAGTGGAATTTAAAGACACAATGTGATGATACTATAACCCTACAGTGTATACGGAATACTTTATTACCAAATTAATGTTAAATTGTCGTAATCTCTCTTGTATACCCTTCGGATTAAAGTCTGAATTTTCTAGATTGGGATAAGATTATAATTGTGTATATCATTTTAATTTGACGGAAAATTTCTTCGTTATTATTCAGATTAAAATAATGCATCTATGTCACAGTTTGAAACAAAACTACTGCCGTGTCTTTGATGCCTTCAATGTCTTTCAAATAGTATAACTGATATGTGAATAATCACTATTCACAATTGAGCTATATCTTAACAAATAAAGTTTTGACTAACATTTTCTAGTATAATGGACGTTTGCCATTAACGGAATAAAGCAAAACAAAACCCAACGAGACCTGTAAATAAACTTACTTCTCCTTCTTTTTGAGTTAGTAATCGCATAGTCTACCTATTTATATACAGCACATTTATGTAGCAATTACAATTGTTTGGAAGAATACATCGCCGCCAGAGGAACACCGGGTGAGTATGATGTCTTCTTTCCACCAGCCATGCAACAACCAATTTCATATTCATTTAATTAATATTGTATTATTTGGACTTACAAGAGTAGCAATACCTCTTCCAGGTAAGCTCCCTTGTATTTTCACAACAAAAGTTGTAGCAAATTTTGAAATGACACGAGATAATAACGGCTGATGTTTTATAATTCATGTTCATTGATTTTAGCAATGCCTCACTGGAAGAGAAGTGCTTACTGCACATATTTTTTCATCAGGAAGAATATGAGTATGTATTGCCGTTCACAAAATGTGAAAAATTCATTCATCGTTCAGTAAACACGAAATTGAGTCAGTGTGATATCAGGTGGCAAAACAAAAGCACAGCCAAACAAATATTAAGGTGTATTAATCTTTAACTATGTCCTGCTGCTGTTGATTCTAAATCACATTACCTAATGACTACTAATATATGTATAGGATGTTCCGCCCTTTAAGCTTTCGGAAACGTGAGTATAGTGACTTCAAGTATCGCGTATACAATAACTAGTATTACTTCACTATAACATTTTAGGTGGTTAAGTATTTACATGACATGAGAAGAGGTTAAAATGTCAAAGCCTTTCGTCAGAGAGTAACAGGGAACTGCAACGAATTTCTAAAGGAATATTTATATGTGATAAACACACACAACTTATTAAAACGCACATGTTTATAAACAATTATTAATAATCGATCTAGTAGATTTTTTGTATTTTATTTCCAATTAATGAAATTTTAATTGGAGATACCATTGGCTATGCATTTCATTGATAAAATATAACATCTTTATTCTTTACAGTACTAGGCTATTATGATTTTGATTTTACATGAAAATTCTCAAGCTTATTTCACTTGATGCAAATTTGTTTTTAAGTGTTCGAAATAATATTTGTCGTGGCGAATTTTGTGCTATGATTTCTCTTAAAGCGGCATAATCAGACATCCCATGAAACAAGTGTATGCACAAGCTCTTATAGAAGTATCATCTGGCCAATTATTTTCAATCCATACCTCATCTCCGGTGTTAAGCTGTGCAACGACTGTAGCCGATCCCTGGTCGAATCCCTTGTTGACTCCATCCGAGTACGCTAGAATACCGCCTCCGAGACTAGCCCCATTTTTCATGAACTTCATTTCAATTTCCTTTGTATGATGTGCCAATATCGAGCCCGAAAAGATATAAATCCCTGCACGCGGAGCAATAAATAAACCATAAGCACTGTGGTATCCATTGCCTAGGTTCAAGGAGACGGCATCGAACATGATCGTTTGACGTACATAAATATGGGTGATGTCACTGTTCAGGTGAGCTTGAAATGCGATCGGTCCCTCGGCATCTAGGACAAGTCGTGATTGACGAATTCTACCTAAAATGTATAATCTTTTAAATCATGACACACTGACATTACGCAAAACGCGAGCTTTGCCATTCAGTGCATACATCATGTAATGCAACCTGATGGCAGTTTTTATTGTGCTGTGAGAAACGAGTAGATTTTTACATGAATAATCACAATACATAGGTATATACAATACTACTTAAACAAACGTTTAAACGTGGACCTGGCCATCTTCCAATTTGGACGATACCATTACTACTTACACAAACGTCTTCCAATCTTCCAACTTGGACAAAACTATTACTGTTTATACAAACGTTTAAACTGGGACCAGGCCATCGTTCAACTTGGACAAAGCTATTGCTACATATACAAACGTTCGAAATGGGATCTGCCCATCTCCCAACTTGCACAAAACCATTATTTTTATACCTTATACCTATGTTTTTATTAAACAATTTTGAACTTTGTAATCATATGTTTAATGATCATTTGGGCAGTGGAATTTAAAGACACAATGTGATGATACTATAACCCTATATATATATATATACGGAATAATTTATCACCAAATTAATGTTAAATTGTCGTAATCTCTCTTGTATACCCTTCGGATTAAAGTCTGAATTTTCTAGATTGGGATAAGATTATAATTGTGTATATCATTTTAATTTGACGGAAAATTTCTTCGTTATTATTCAGATTAAAATAATGCATCTATGTCACAGTTTGAAACAAACTACTGCCGTGTCTTTGATGCCTTCAATGTCTTTCAAATAGTATAACTGATATGTGAATAACCACTATATTCACAATTGAGCTATATCTTAACAAATAAAGTTTTGACTAACATTTTCTAGTATAATGGACGTTTGCCATTAACGGAATAAAGCAAAACAAAACCCAACGAGACCTGTAAATAAACTTACTTCTCCTTCTTTTTGAGTTAGTAATCGCATAGTCTACCTATTTATATACAGCACATTTATGTAGCAATTACAATTGTTTGGAAGAATACATCGCCGCCAGAGGAACACCGGGTGAGTATGATGTCTTCTTTCCACCAGCCATGCAACAACCAATTTCATATTCATTTAATTAATATTGTATTATTTGGACTTACAAGAGTAGCAATACCTCTTCCAGGTAAGCTCCCTTGTATTTTCACAACAAAAGTTGTAGCAAATTTTGAAATGACACTAGATAATAACGGCTGATGTTTTATAATTCATGTTCATTGATTTTAGTAATGCCTCACTGGAAGAGAAGTGCTTACTGCACATATGTTTTTCATCAGGAAGAATATGCATATGTATTGCCGTTCACAAAATGTGAAAAATTTATTCATCGTTCAGTAAACACGAAATTGAGTCAGTGTGCTATCAGGTGGCAAAACAAAAGCACAGCAAAACAAATATTAAGGTGTATAATCTTTAATTATGTCCTGCTGCTGTTGATTCTAAATCACATTACCTATGACTACTGATATATGAATGGGATGTTCCTCCCTTTAATATTACTGAAGCTTTTAGCTTTCGGAAACGTGAGTATAGTGACTTCAAGTATCGCGTATACAATAACTAGTATTACTTCACCATAACGTTTTAGGTGGTTAAGTATTTACATGACATGAGAAGAGGTTAGAATGTCAAAGCCTTTCGTCAGGGAACTGCAACGAATTTCTAAAGGAGGCTGCGTTTTTGGTACGTGGCATTCCCTGTTTGATATTATTTTTGTGTTTATATGTGATAAACACACACAAATTATTAAAACGCCCATGTTTATAAAAAAAATATTAATAATCGATCTAGTAGTTTTTTGTATTTTATTTCCCATTAATAACATTTTAATTTGAAATACCATTGGCTATGTATTTTATTGATAAATAAAACATCTTTATTCTTACAGTACAAGGCTGTTATGATTTTAATCTTTACATGAAAATTCTTAAGCTTATTTCACTTGATGCAACTTTGTGTTTTAGTGTTCCAAATAATATTTGTCGTGGCGAATTTTGTGCTACGGTTTCTCCTAAAGCTGCATAATCAGACATCCCATGAAACAAGTGTATGCACTGGCTCTTATAGAAGTATCATCTGGGTAGCTATTTTCAATCCATACCTCATCTCCGGTGTTAAGCTGTGCAACGACTGTAGCCGATCCCTGGTCAAATCCGTTGACTTCATCCGAGTACGCTAGAATACCGCCTCCGAGACTAGCCCCATTTTTCATAAACCTCATTTCAATTTCCTTTGTATGATGTGCCAATATCGAGCCCGAAAAGATATAAATCCCTGCACGCGGAGCAATAAATAAACCATGAGCACTGTGGTATCCATTGCCAAGGTTCAAGGAGACGGCGTCGAACATGATCTTTTGACGTATAGAAATATGGGTGATGTCACTGCTCAGGTGAGCTTGAAATGCAACCGGTCCCTCGGCATCTAGGACAAGTCGTGATTGACGAATTCTACCTAAAATGTATAATCTTTTAATCATGACACACTGACATCATGTAGTGACATTATGGAAGTTTTTATTGTGCTGTGAGAAATGAGTAGATGTTTACATGAATAATCACAATACATCAGTATCAAACCTTGTATTATTTACAATAAATGGATAGATATTTTTATCAGAGTGGAAATTATATAAACGTCAAGGGAGAATTCCATTTGTTTAACAAAGAAAACATGGAATCTGTCCTTGTAAGTCCTTAAAAGTGCTATGATCATGTTCTGTCAATGCAATGGACATTCCAAATTAAAAGCAATTGACACATTGGTGGTCAAGAACTATAAACTATGTTTTATATATGGGAAGAAAGTTTCCGACGTATAACCGTCTGGTATGTGTCAAGTATTGTCGGAATGTTGCATCTACCGTATCATTTTTTCAAATAACAAATACAGCAAAATACCTTTAACAGAATTCTGCAACACGTTGTTATTCCGTTTGTCTTCTGTCACAACTTGCGCAGCTGATTCTTCAACATCTTCTTGCTTTCGGAATGACTCTTGCAAAGCATCAATTACTGAATCGGAATTCGTTTGTTTATCCACCAGTTCTTCAAGTATCAAGATCCGGGATTTCTGAGACGCCACTTCTGCTTGCAGGGAACTGATTTGTTGATTCTGAGTTCTTACTGTAGTGACACAAAAATGACCATATTATATGCTTTTTAAATTGGAAAATTTTGTCCTATTAATTGTCGTTATCGTAAAATAGTGTGTATCAATTAAAAAGCGCGGAAATTGCTTTTTTATAAATGATGTGTGATCTAGGAAATGTATGGAATAGCTTGTCATTATGCTGTTTACTAGTATTGTTCAACTGACGTTATAACGGAAAAGACCTACTTTGTGCTTGTAAACATCGAAAATACTTTTTCAATCAGTTTTTCACAACGTATTTCGAAGTCATGTCAGGTAAGTGAAATTCTAAGGTGTCAATATACGTTGCTAATCTCATTTTGGAGGACTTGTGTACTTCCTCTAACATAATGCAGCCAACAGTTATTCTATTAAGTAGCTCCGTTTGTTATATGCCGCTAATGAACTTTTTATATATACGTATACCTCATACTGCATTAGTCTTACGATTCGAATGTGTGATTCAATATGTATTCGAGTATATGTGTGTGCCGAGGTAAACATGGGAGAAATGTTTCCCGCTTAGTCTACATTAAATTTACTTTACACTTTCCATTTTGCATGATGAAAAACATGTTGTCTAGATGACTGATTTGCGCTGATTGTGCTAAATTGTATAAAATGGGGTTTTTAAATACAGCAGAAGCACGACATATGCGTAGATTATAAGAATCTGTCACTGGTTGCACGTGCAGATGGGAATATCCGACTCTAGGGTAACTGTTTCTGGCGGTAACGAGGCTCTGCCTTTTGTGAAAGTCTGGAGGAAGACAACTGATCTGTAAATGCTTAAACAGTAACAGTTGCTAAAGAATTATGCCTAGGCCACAATTTGCACTTAGCACATTACTGTTTTAGATCACCTGTCACAGAGGGTCAATGTGAGCTTTTGTGAACACATTTCGAAAGTCGTGCGTCCTTGCGTTCGTTCGTAAACTTGACAGAGACCGCTTTTATGGCAAATATTAACATACGACAGCTGCGTTGTCCCGTTGATGTAGGTAAAGTTTTGCCAGTGAACGCGTCACTTAGCGTGTTTTATCGGCTGCTTGATGAAGTAGTATGTGTCTAAACTGCGTAGTAAGGAACTAATCACTTAAGTGGCATAATGTTTTATCTTTAAGAAATACTAAAACCCCATTCACATCAATAAATGAAAAATAACTAAATTCCTTTTCATGAGAAATTGTCAAAAAAATCCAATTCACATCAATAAAAAAACTAAACTTAATTCCTTTTCATGAGAAGTTGTCCAAAAAAACTTATAATTGAAACAATATAAATCTTTGCAAGCCTGCCAACACCAAAACTGTTGATCACTTATGTTACTTTCTATAAATATGATATGTGGTGAAGCTGAAGGATTTTTTAGAAATGAGAGGTAGTTCTGTTTTTAAGGTAGAAGCTCTTGTCAGAAAGTGGGTACAAAACGACGTTTTGCAAGACTAATATTTGCGATATAATATACAATCAATTATCAGGGCGATCTTTCAATCATTATTATAACTGAGGCTGAAATACAGTCGATCTCCGAGCGAACATCGACACTGGGGAGCGGTGGTGTAGAGGCTTAGGTGTCTGCTGCTCATCCCGGAGGTTGCGGGTTCGAGCCCCACCAAGGTCACGACCGTACCTCCTCATATGACACCAGTACTGGTTTTTCCAGGAAGCGGACTCGAGAGTGACTCGATAAGCTCAAAGCTTTCTTCACAATCGAGCTAAAATAAATTAGTTTAAACTAACTAACATGACTTGGCGCTCTGATTGGTTTTGTTGCTCGAGTTGATTTTTGTAAACGTGTTCCCATGAGCCCGACATGGCGAGTTAAATGTCTCTATATTACAAACGAAAGTGATGCAAACTATCGCTGACAAAAAATTGCCCTTTTATTTATAGAAGCTCATATTGCACAAAATGTCAAATTGAGCTATAAGAGCTGTAAATGATATACTTTATCGATATAACTTGTATGAATTAAATGACAAAGGGTAATAACTCTGTAATGAGTAAAGATAGAGTTATGGTTCATGTGCACTGCACTTCCGCTCAATGCACTTGACTTTGTATGAAGTTGTATTGAATGCCAACCAGTAGTTTTCAAGTTATGATCCAGACAAGGAAAAGAAACAAAGGGCAATTACTCTGTAATTAGTCAAGATGGAGTTATGGTTCTTGTGCACTGCACTTACACTCAAAGTGCTAGACCATTGTATGAAGTTGTATTGAGTTCCAGCTGGCAGTTTTCAAGTTATGCTCCGGACAAGGAAACTCAACGGACCAACCGATCGACCGACCAACCACCGGGTGACTCCTATATACACCTTAAACCTCGTTTCGGGGATATACTAATTTGAGGTTTATATGAATAAAAGATATAAATACCATCTTTTGAACAATTAACGAAAGTGAGGAGACAGAGGAGAAGGAAAAAGGAAAAACCAAGGAATTAGTGAAAGTGAGGAGTTTTAGACAGAAGTGAAAAGAAAAAGCCCAGTAGTAAGTGAAAATGAGGAGAGAAAAGGCTAAGGAATTAGTGAAAGTTAGGAAACAGAAGAGACAGAATTGGAGAACAAAAGCCAAAGAATTAGTGAAAGTGAGGAGTTTGAGACGGAATCGGAGAGAAAATGCCAAGGAATTAGTGATAGTGATTAGTCTGAGGTAGAAGTGAAGAGAAAAGGCCAAATTACTATTGAAACAGAAAGTGATGAGTCAAAGACAGAAGAAAGAGGTAAAGGTCAAATATTAAGTGATGAGTCAAAGGCAGGGGTGAGTAATGAGTGATAGTAATGAGTAAAAGACAGAATTTAAGAGTGGAAATAAAGCATTTAATGATGAGGATTCAGAATCAGGGTTCGGAAATGAAGGGGATGATTTGAATGATGATGAGAAGAAAATGCAGTTTGAAAAATCCAGTGAATCTGAGGACCAATCTTCTGATGAAAATACTGATGACGAAAAAAACAAGAGCTGTCCATAAGACAGCAAGCTCGACTATTGTGGGAGTTTGCTAATAAAACAAAACTTTTATCAGTGTAATAGCAAAACAAAATTCTGCTAACTATTAAGTATAAACTAGGAAAGTTGAATCATAAAAAAAGTCAAAATCTATAACTATAGATTTAATTTTTGGTAAATAAATTGTTTGATACAAAATTTACCCCTGAACACTATTGCTAAGTTTGATATAACTACCGTAAGTGGTAACTGAGATATGTGCATGATAGTACCTTGCATGCAAAACTTTTAACTAAATTTTCAAAGTCAAACAAGGGCCATAATTTGGACTAAATTTAAACAAGAGTTATCTGTCTTGACTGTGTGACACCTCTTAAGATATAAAAAAAGTTTCAAGTCAATATCATAAGTGGTTACTGAGATATGTGCATGATAGTACCTAGCAGGCAAAACTTTAACCAAATTTTCAAAGTCAAACAAGGGCCATAATTTGTACTAAATTTATACAAGAGTTATCTGACTTGACTGTGTGACACCTCTAGAGACATTAACGAAGTTTCAAGTCAATATCAAAAGTGGTTACTGAAATATGTGCACGATAGTACCTAGCAGGCAAAACTTTAACCAAATTTTCAAAGTCAAACAAGGGCCATAATTTGTACTAAATTCATACAAGGTTATCTGACTTGACCGTGTGACACCCCTAGAGACATTAACGAAGTTTCAAGTCAATATTATAAGTGGTTACTGAAATATGTGCATGATAGTACCTAGCAGGCAAAACTTTAACCAAATTTTCAAAGTCAAACAAGGGACATAATTTGTACTAAATTTATACAAGAGTTATCTGCCTTGATTGTATGACACCCCTAAAGACATGAACAAAGTTTCAAGTCAATATCATAAGTGGTTACTGAAATATGTGCATGATAGTACCTAGCAGGCAAAACTTTAACCAAATTTTCAAAGTCAAACAAGGGCCTTAATTTGTACTAAATTTATACAAGAGTTATCTGCCTTGATTGTATGACACCCCTAAAGACATGAACAAAGTTTCAAGTCAATATCATAAGTGGTTACTGAGATATGTGCATGATAGTACAACTTTAACCAAAGAAGCAACGCCGACGCCGACGCACATGTGACTGTAATAGCTCTCCATATTCTCCGAATAGTGGAGCTAAAAATTAAGATAGCAAAGAGCTTTATAAGGAGTCTGATTATGAGAAGTCGGCGAGGGACATATCGAACCGCAGAAAGTACAATGAACAGTTCGAAGACGCCTCAAGAGTTAGGATGAAATGGAGATGGACAGCTGCAATAGTACAAAAGTTACGACAGAGAGCGAGAGTAGGACAGAATCCTCTGCATCAGAAAGTACTGAAAATACAGTTAATTAAATTTAAACACGAGTTATCTGACTTGACTGTGTGACACCCCTTAAGACATTAACAAAGTCAATATCATAAGTGGTAACTGAGATATGTGCATGATAGTACCTAGCAGGCAAAACTTTAACCAAATTTAGTACCTGGCAGACAAACTTTAACCAAATTTAGTACCTAGCAGACAAAACTTTAACCAAATTTTCAAAGTCAAACAAGGACCATAATGTGTACTAAATTTATACAAGAGTTATCTGACTTGACTGTGTGACACCCCTTAAGACATTAACGAAGTTTCAAGTCAATATCATAAGTGGTTACTGAAATATGTGCATGATAGTACCTAGAAGGCAAAACTTTAACCAAATTTTCAAAGTCAAACAAGGGCCTTAATTTGCACTAAATGTATGCAAGAGTTATCTGACTTGATTGAATGAACCCCTAAAGACATGAACAAAGTTTCAAGTCAATATCATAAGTGGTTACTGAGATATGTGCATGATAGTACTTAGCAGGCAAAACTTTAACCAAAGAAGCAACGCCGACGCCGACGCACAGTGACTGTAATAGCTCTCCATATTCTCCGAATAGTCGAGCTAAAAAAGAATTAAATTAAAGATTGATGGAGACAAGTGGATGGAGATAACGCATATTTAAAATCAAGGGACCCCCGGGCAGGGTCAATTTTGACCCGGGGTCATAGTTTGAACAATCTTGGTAGAGGTTCACTAGACACTGCCACTTGCAAAATATCTAAGCTCTATGCCTTGTGGTTTCAGAGAAGATTTTTTAAGTTTTTCTTATTTGTTGCCATAGCAACCAGAATTCTGCATGAAATGAAATCTTTTGAACAACTTTGATAGAGCTACATGCAAGGAATATCCCTGCAAAGTTTCATCAACATTGACCCATTGGTTTCAGGGATGTCATTTGAAGGAAATGGTGGCGGACGTACTACGTACGACGGACCCCGGACGGTGAGTGATCCTAATAGCTCACTCTGGCACTGAAGTATCACATTAAATATGGAATTGGGGTGTTTTACTTGGATGCAACAGGGTCTATTGTAAAAAAAGATCCATCAAGATAGGAAGGTCTTGTATTATAGTCTAGTCAAAAAGGGATGAAGAAGGCCACAATTAATGTTATTGTAGTCAAGCCTATTGTGAAGTACAAATCTGACATTCCAAAGAAGAGGAAACGTGTCCATGAGGAACAAGAGTGCCACAGCTCCCACTATGTTTTGTGGTGAGTTTGGAAGAATAACTGATGAGGAGGTTAAAGTGGGTAATTACAAGAACTGTCAAACAGATAAGAGCAAGTTTTGCGTAAAGCCAAAAAGAGAGTGGCATATTCATAATGCGTTGCATCAGGATTCCTTTACAGAGTTTGTTTTAAGTCATGAGATTTAAAAGGAGGAGGATGAATAATCAGTATCAACAGTGGGATGCATTCTGGAAATATCTTACCACCCATTTATGGCTGTCTTGTTCATGGAACTTTCAGTTGAAACTGCTAAGTATCACATTAAATATGGAAATGGGGGTGTTTTACTTGGATGCAACAGGGTCTATTGTAAAAAAGATCCTTCAAGATAGGAAGATCTTGTATCATAGTCTAGTCATTCGCCCAACAGATTGCGTGACATTCCCTGTGCTGGAGTACCTCATAGATCACCAGAGCACAAACTAAATCACAAGACCACTCCTGACATTCCATGGTCTGCTTGTCCAAACACACAGACCAAGACGAATTGAAGTAGATTTTTCATGGGCACTAATCCACAGTGTCCTTTTGTCCTTCAAATGCATGAGAATTACTGAATATTTGAATCTCTGTTTTGAACAAAGGAAGGGAATGAAGCCAGGTATAACAGTTATGCACGTCTGCTGTGTTCACATGTTGAGAACTGTAAGAGAGCGTCTGAAAGAAAAAGAGAAAGACAAAGCAATGCGTGAGCTTTTACTAAGATTGTGGGCCCTTTTGCAGAAGACGAAATCAGTTCATCAGGCTAGAAATGTATGGAGAGTTATGTGTATCGTCTTTGCAAGCCGGTATCAGAGCAGAAATGATAGTAAAGCAATCAAGGCAATGAACGCAATGGCGAAGTAAGCGGCAGTGAACAATTTGGATGATAGTATATGCCTTCAAGGTATTTCTTTGTTAATTTTCGTATACTTAGTGATTATCAGTTGAAAGCGCAGTTGACAATAAGTCGAGATAGAAACTTCCAGAACGGAAATATTACTATAATACTTATTGGTTTCTTTTTACTCCCCGCCGAAAGGTGAAGGGGTATGGTCACTGTATATGTGTGTGCTTTTCCTATGTTATTATTCATAGCCCCTGTCTGTTTCTTATAAGTGAAAGAAATGACATAAACCCGTTTATTTCAACACACATTTAAGAAAGTGAAAAGATTTTGATGTTTTAATTTTCTTATAATTATTGAATTGTTGCGATACTATAAAAAAAACTCGTAAGCGGTACTAAAATACAATTTTAATCTAATTCCCATTACACATGAATTCCCATTTAGTCTGTATAATATTCCCGAAGCCTCCCCTTTTTGCATTTCATATTTTCATATGATATTTGCAGAGAATCAGTCAAATCTTTCACCAGCAGAAGACAAGGCCCAGAAAACAGGAATCCGAGAGAACTCACGTACCGTATAGACAGTTTTCAAAGTTATTGTGGAAGAAGAGGAAGGCGATCAAGAAAGCAATCCCTACTATAACAAAAAGATACTGCATTACTTCTTAAATAACTACATGCCACTATTTCCTTTGTGAAGCGGATGTTTCCTTGAAGAAAACAAAACAAGAGATACTAATGCCCCAGTAGAAGCATAGATGAAAGACTTAAAGATAGATATTTTCCAGGGAGTTAGAAACATCAGGGTAGGCCGATTTGTTTGTACACTAAAACCAATCCTGAAATGCAGATTAAGGAAAGAGATTGTATCTACGCATATTACGTGCTTCTGTTGCATTTAAAAACCCTATTTTATAAAATTTAGCAGAATCTTTAAGTTTGAAGTTTCCACTGCTGGGTTAGTTTTGACTGTTGGCAGCAAAAAGTCTACTAGCAGCGAAAAGTCTTCTAGCAGGGAAAACTAAAGAATACTAGTAATGAATAAAAAATAAAAGGGCATGTGAAATAATTGTATCTATGCATAATTCGTGCATCTGTCGCATTTAAAACACACATATTTTACAAGTTAGCACAATCCTTAAGTTTGAAGTTTCCGCTGCTGGATTAGTTTTGGCTGATGGGCTGCTAATGAATATAAAATATAAAGTATCAAAATAAAAGGGTGTGAAAACTAATTGTATTTACGCATATTATCGTGCTTCTGTTGCATTTAAAAAACCCATTTATAACATTTAGTATCATCTGTAAATCCGAACTTATCGCTGCTGTTTTTCATGCTGACAGCCAAAACTCTATGGCAGTCAAAAATAATTGTAATGTGAATATAAAAATACACTCAACAGGTTTAGAAACGCAAAGATTTCCCCTGTTGAACAATGTTATTTGAATGACGCTATTGTTTTTATTTCTATTTGAGTCATTTTTTGCGATGAATTATTGAAACTTTAACAATAATTAAATTTTATATTGTTTTTGTTGTGTATGAAATTTGAATAAATTTGAGACACGATAACATTGTTAAAATAAATAGTTTGCCACTTTTGCGTTTCTAAAACTGTTGAGTGTATAAAGTATCAAAATAAATGGCTGTCGATCAGGCTGCTAACATGCTGACTTTACGCAACTAGGCTGCTAGGTTCACGAAAGCATATTTTCTATATATTCTTGTGCCATAGGTGTGTATGCTATTTTCCGTAAAGAACTAACAGAGTCAAGAGAGAAAGTGGAGTTAGCATGATTAAATATACATGTGACGAGTTGGTGTTTATTTGTCCATCCCATAAGGGTCAGTGTGATCCAGATACAGTCAGTATTAATCAGTGTCAGTGAGTACAACGGTCACTACAAGCAGTAACTTCACAATACCCATATATGGGAGCACTATTGCCACTACAATGCAGGTATTACTCTTTCATTTTGCTTCTAAACAGTTCAATCAACTTTCAGCTTTCTCTAGAAAAACTTGATATGCAAGTCCGATATTTCTGTCCATATGTTTGGTGATTTAAATAGAATATTTACCTTCAGTTTGCAATTCTGTAAGTAACCTCATAACATCTGGTTCTGATCCTGCGTCCAATAACGATGGATAGGCACTCGAAAATAAAATCACCAAAACAAGTGAAAATGTCATCCTCATGAACTTGAGACATTTTCTGTTACTGAATGACAGGGTTAGCATTTGAGTGCATATGAGATAAGATTTAATATTTGACATCTCTAATCAGTTTGTCGTTAAAGCTGCTCGCTCTCAGATTTTGGTAAAAAAAATTAAGTTCTTCAAGCTGTATGAATATAACGTATAAAAGCACATATAGTCATATTAAAAGGTTCCAGTATACATTCCTGTCATGTGTATCTGTAGATTTGAAATAATACGCTACCAAATAATAAAGCGTTATGATTCCAATCATGGAGTGTAGCGGTGCTGTGTAACCAACATTTTCAATCGATTTCTACAAATTCATACCTAGATTTTTGCTTCAGTTTTGATTCTAACCTTAAATTTTATATTTAAGAAATAATCTATGGCTTGGAGTGCTTTATCGAAATTGAAGCATTACCTGGGCGGAATAATTCACGAGGGCGAAGCCCGAGTGAATTTTTACGCAGGCACATTACTGACGGTAAATGCTTCAATTTCGATAAAGCACTGCAAGTCATAGATTATTTCGATTCTTATAAGCCGAATTTATGAAAACTATCGTAAGAACTACAGACTTTTTTCAGATTGGCGGTAATGTGTAAAACAGCATAAATAGTGACTGTTTGAATTCACTCCCCTATTCGGGCAACCTGTCAAGATATCATACCCCTAACTATATTATACAAACTTAATTTAGTTTAATCATTTAAATACATGAAATATAAAAAAATACCAGACTGTGACATTATGCAGAAGACGTCAGATTCAGAACCTAACAAAGCAGACAATCGATTTAAAAGAGAACTGTTAATCTGAACTGTGAAGTTATGACGTTAGTATGATGACGTCAACGTTTTCATTCATTGTTTTGTCTCCCAGAATCAAAACATTGTATGGCGTTAATCCTGTCTTTGCTTGGCCTTTTTAAAGAGAAACAAGGTGAAGGTATTCTAGGGCTTACTTGATGCAATCAAAAATAATATTTAGGTTCTTAAACACAACTTTTTTCATGCGATTGATGTATTTATACAGATATTATTTCTATTTCTATATTTTATTCTCTGCGCGGGAGTAAATTAGAAAAGTCGGAAGGAGCTTCTTCCATGTCCGAAACTCCACCTTCTTTTCCGAGTGCTTTAATGCACTCGAATTGACTTTAGAAATATACCAATATTTTTCAACGGTAACTGAGAGCAAGCAGCTCTAAAAGCGATTCTAAAATTAATTTAAAACTAAACTAATCGGATACAATGACTTAAAAACATACAAATATTCAAAACATCACGAAGAAGTCAAGAAAAACTTAACATTAGTTGCTACATATCTAGTTCCCATATTAGTCATTTCCCATGCATAAAAGAGAGAAAACTCATATAGTAAAAACCGACAGTTTATCAAAAACAAAATTGGTTGTCAAGACAATTTTTTTTTTTTTTGCTGTCGGTTGTCAGAAACTAATGTCAAGACTAGAAAACTCAATAATAATGTTTTATAAAAATACAATGCAAAAGCGAGAGCTGAGACTCCAAAGATTTAAATTCTTAAATTACCTCCCTTTGAATTAAATATATAGGTGAATTCATGACCTTATATATGAAAGCTCCTGTGATGATTTTTTTTTATAATCTCAATCCCCAACTAAAAAAGTTTAACATTCTAACAAATGATTGAAATCCACCTCCTGCATTGTGAGGTATTGGTGTTTTTTTCTCATGCATAGTTATAATTATAACATTATAAACCTGTAAAGTTTTCATGTTGGGTCAGTGTACTTATATAAACAATCTAACTGGTACTTCCCCTTAGTTCAATTTGGACGAAGCTATTACAAATAAGCTACGTACAAAAACTTTACTTGGGCTCTATTCCTCGTCTTCATGAGATAAACATTTGACCAAACTTTCATGAAAATCATTGAAGGGGTTCAGGAGATATTGAGCGGAAACGAAAAACCAATGGCCTTAAGTGTGACCTTGACCTTGACGTAATGGGGTTGGAACATAAATTCTGCATATTGTTTTGATAAGATAAACTAGATGCGTGTTCATTTAATGATCTTGAACAATCCTTTCATATTAATTTTTTGGTTCTACTGGTTCAATAGAAATCATGCGCTTGTGATTAAATAGATAAAACTGTTTTCTGTTGCTACAATGAACAAATCATTTATCAGTGAATATGGTACAAGGTTTTATTACTGATAGGCCTATTGCAATTAAAAATTGTTTCAACATGGACTCATTAAACAACAATATCATCTCAGTATTATCAATCTTCTTTGAAAGAACATATATTTTGTCTTTGTTCTCAGTTTTAATGTTTGTTACATGATGATATTTAAAACTTTCTCTCTCTGCAGTTCTTAAGCAGTGACAGTGAGTGTCCCAGTAGCTTTGAAGGAAAGAATCGGTTTTCTCATCATGTTGACTTTGGAACTCCTGAATCTACACCAACCCAACAGGAAATTGAAGTTATTTCCATATCTAATGTACATGTTTACCAACCATGTGACTATGATGGTAAACACTTGTTAATACATCAATTGTTACACTAAACTTATTATAATACATAGTATAATGCAATAGTTAACTTGTATTGTAAACTTCAGTTATAAGTCATGTATGTATTATTATTTCCTTCTCCTGTCATGTGAAAACTGATAACTCCTTTATATTGATTTATGAACAAAGACTGTTCATTTTTTTAAGCATGACTTGTCACGACATATACTTGTGCAAGATATGGTTTGCTTGCAAACTGTCAACAACGTTTTCTGCTGCATTTAGCAGTATTCATGCTTACAGTCATATAATTACTATTTGATCCTCCATAGGTATTTTAAAAGATTATACTTATTAATGATTAGAATTAATTCATTAATTATTCCAGCATGTTACAAAAAGAAAATGACCAAAGGTGCCTGTCCAACCTGTTCAGGCACAACAGGAAAGCTAACCTGCAGAATCAAGATTGATGTACATTTACCAAATGAAGACATCATGGAGACTGTTGTTTTTGAAAATGATGCCAAGTTACGTAATTTTCGGCAATTTCTCCATTCAAAATGAAGACCCCATTGCGTTGATGGCATTGTTAGCAGAGAAGCAACCTTGTACCGCAAGGCTTTATACCGTTGGCTGCTCAAACTAACATTTTTATGTGGTTATGATCTCTTGTAATTTGTTAATGCTCAAACACAATTTAACAGTAACTGTTATTATTTTTTGTATTCCTGTTACAAACAAGAGGGCCATTGCTCACCTGACTACCATTGGCTATAATACAAGGGCTCATGATTCTAACATAAGTTGTTGAGGTCCACTACACAATGCTAAGTAATAGTTAGAGGCTAAATAGAGAAATTTATACAAAATAAAAACCCAAAGGAGGGAGCGCTAGCGACACAATGACGTAGAAGGGTGGCACAATAGAATTAACAGACGTGCGAAGAAGAGCAACCTTCCGTTCTATCTTTTAGTAACTTTATTACATACAGAAGTGAGCAGTGTATCTACACAACTTAAACTAATCAAAGAGGGAAAACTTAGGCGTCATTAAAGAAAACAGACAGACGTTACCATGAAAGGTCTAAATGAACTCTGGGAGAAATACAGCAACAAATCGGTAAAGGCAGGACATGTACTAAAAAACGTTGAATTTTTGGCTGTGCCAATACAGTAAGAATACTGTGTTTGTTATGTACCAATGACTGTTAAAACGGTAAGACAATGTGTGGTATAATATATATATGTATTAATCAATGTGTCTGTCTATTGTGCTGTACGTGTAATGTTGCATTTCTAAACGTTTCGTTTTCGTTGTTTAGATATATTTAACATTTTAAATGTTTCATGTAAATATCTTCTCATCATCATTTAATTGAATTTTCTAAACGTTTCGTTTTCGTAGTTTAGATATATTACTGATTAAATGTCTCATGTAAATATCTTCTCTCATTCATTTTCATTTGTTTATCATTTAGTTCCAGTTGTTATTTGTAAATACCCATGCTCTTGGCCGACTTCCTTCATTTCCGTTAGATATGTTCTATAAAGTATATTCTTTTGTGGCTCTTTAATTAATTTTCCTTTTTATTTTATTTAAATACTTTTTAAATAATCTTAAACACATGAAAGTTCACCCATTCTTATATTTATTATTTTTGATGCTGAAGTCTGCTTTGTACTATAATGTATTTTTATGTAAATATGAAATAAAATAAACAAGAGGGCCAAGATGGCCCTATATCGCTCACCTTGGTACAAGTCCACTTGCCTGGTGGTAGATCACTAGTTAATGTTTTATACCAAATAAGTTTTCGTATATACGCCTTTGTAAAACAAATGATCCCCCCCGGGCAAGGTCAATTTTGACCCCAGGGGCATAATTTAAACAAACTTTGAAGAGATCTACTAGGCAATGCTACATGCCAAATATCTAAGCTCTAGGCCTTGTGGTTTCAGAGAAAAAGATTTTTAAAGTTTTCCCTATATAAGCCTATGTAAAACTAAGTGACCCCCGGTGCAAGGTCAATTTTGATCCGGGGGTCATAATTTGAATTATCTTGGTAGAGGTCGCCTAGCCAATGCTACATGCCAAATATCTAAGCTCTAGGCCTTGTGGTTTCAAAGAAGAAGATTTTTAAAGTTTTTCCTATATAAGCCTATGTAAAACTAAGTGACCCCCCGTGCGGGGTCAATTTTGATCTGAGGGTCATAATTTGAACAATCTTGGTAGAGGTCCACTAGCCGACCGCCCGACTGACCTACCAACTACCAGGTGACTCCTATATACCCTCCTAAACTTCGTTTTGGGGGTATAGTAAACACAATTTATTGAATTTAATATCATTGCATGGTTTATTATAGCAATTAATCAGACACAAATTTCTAATCAAGGACATTCCCCAAGACTGGGGTGTGCCTAACCTTGACTGCCAAGAAATATGCCTGTCTCTGTGAGTCAGCATGAAATCCAAACAGCACATTGGCATCACGAACAGGTAACAATACACCCTTCATCTCGGGCATATAAAAATAAAAGTACGTTTTCTCATGAATCAATGGGTTCTACGCCGAAAACTTAACATTTCAAGGAACCTGACAGGATGACAAATATTGCAAATAAAAGTACTGAATGTACTGATAGGACGGTTTTGTTGGCATGCGTAACAAAAATGTCATTAACAATTCTTTTATAACATTTAACATACTATATTATTCTGTTGTTTTACATTATCTTCTTTAGTTCATACCCTTTACATAACAAACATAACTAATTATCTTAATTGCTCAACACCAAGAAAGGCAATAAAACCTTGATGCGTAAAGAGGAGAATGCTTACAGATACTTTGAAAATGAATGGTTAAAAGAAGTGTTCATTCATGAAATTCGGTCAAATAGTGCCAAATGTATTTTCAAATCTAAATGAACATCTTCAGAATCAGTGAACAACAAATGTTATGACGTTTGGGTAGATGTGCAAAAGGACAGTGATAAAGAACCTGGGAGACAAATTTTATCAGGCTGCTGCATGTGTACTCCTTGATGCAAGGATCATGCAATCCCATTGCTGCTTTGTTGTTCCCGATTGAATTTGGTATGCAGACAGGGGAAACTAAAAAGACATGCACTGACGACTTGTCCAAATGGAGCAATCGGAAAAGAAGAGGAGGTTTTAAGCCACTTAAAGCAAGCAATGTTACTTGGTGTAAATGCCATTACACACAGAACTTGAAAAATGTAGAGAAGACAAAGCAAAAGCAGGTGCTGAAGAATAAATTCACTCCTCTAAATTTAAGACAAATTGAATTGCAGAGGCAAAGTTAAGGTCCTTCCTGCACTTCCTTTCAATGTCCTCTATATGTGTGTAAACTTAAAACAATTTGGAGTTATGTTCCAGACAAAAGCGTTATATGAAAAGTCAATAAGGGGAGATAACTAAACATTAGAGCAAGGTAAGGTTATTGTTCTCAAGAGTAGTAGTGTAAAAAGGGGGGGTTTCGCGGCCATTTTGAACCACCAGAACCACCAATTCCAAGATGGCGGACGTTCGCGCCATTTCTGGCGCTTTTAGCGCCCATTTTTCTGCGCACGTTTATGTTTTGGCGGACAATTTTAAAATTTGAAGGCGGACGTTCGCGCCATTTTTGACGCTTTTATTTGTAGCGCCCATTTTTCTGCGCGCGTTTATGTTTTGGCGGACAATTTTAAAATTTGAAAAACAATCGCAGTGACCGATTTTAAATTAAGCGGGAACAATGGTATCGATTATAAACCAGTGCGCTCTTTTTTGTTGACGAGCTATCAAGTATCCATTGTCCACCCTTTTTTCAATTTTAACTTATTTAACTGTTATTCATACTATGAGAGAGTTTACATTCACTTTGAAAATGGATTTGAGACCACTCGACTTAAACGGAAGCATTTTCGAGTCCTTTTGGATAAATGATTTTGAAAGGCAATCTTGGGTGGATGATGAACTATCAAATGTTGATTATAATGTTCGATGGACACGCTATTATATGATTGATCTTCTTAGACATTATCCATCAGGGTTTAGTGCAGTAGCCAGCAGATATACACACAATGAGCATTTGTGGGATGATCTTTGCTATTTTACTCATTGCTTAATGAGATATCAATCATATGATGTCGAGGACTACATACCCAGACACTAAAAGTTTTAAACTTGTGTTCTCAATTGGTCTAATCTATACCAATGAGAGACATTATGACTTTTGAAACAAACTTTTCTGATAAAACTTTACTTTCTTTTAAATACTGTTGTACTTGCTCTCAGAAAACAGTTCATCATATAATTATCAGATCATACATCGAGCAAGGACCAGCTTTTGATACAGGTTGGCAGTGTATACATTGTGGTTACACTTTATGGAATGAATATCATTGCTATAATCTTTAAGACTTTTTTCATCACTTTTAATATTTAGTCAAGGAGTAACCTATTATGAACCGATCGACAGTGTTTCAAGAATTAAACTATTTGATAACCTTAGGATATTCAAATGGACGAACTCAACGTCAATTAATTCAAAATTTAAGTTCAAGACAAATAGATGCCATCACTGAAATCGCGAGAAGACTATATAGTCAATCTATCATTGTCTTACATCGAGACTTTTTATATTTGAAGACCACAGACAGCTCATTAGGACTTTAGCTTCCAGTCAAGTCAACAGACGAAGGAAAAAGAATCTTTTAATAAGATATCATTCATTGCTTGTAAGAATACTTAGGGATCATTATATCTATCAAACTATAGCGATAGAAATAAGAGACTACATTACACAGACAGGAGAGGAATAAAATAAACATAAACTGCAAAACAGTCTAAAAGCATGGCACAAGCGCAGCTACTATTTACAGAAGACTCTTTATCCTATTTGAGAGAGTGTGGTTTTGAGAGTGTGAATTGGTGTCCATTATCGAAACAGGTTTTTTGTCAACTGGGTGATAAACATTTTCTTACAGTGAAGAGAAAACGGAATAAAACTGTAATTCTTTGAGAGAGAGGAAAATCACAATTAACTTTAAACTTAATTCAATTTAAATCCTTGTGTGATTTAAAAGAAAGTGTTCTTTTACTAGCTTCATTTTTAGAAGGACAGTCATAATGGATAATGGACTAAAGTTTAAATCACCAGAATTAAAATTTTATGAAAATAGACTACACACGTTCAAATCCTGGTCTGAACAAATTCAACCGGACAAGTACCAATTGGCATCTGCTGGCTTTTATTATACAGATAGAGGAGATATTGTGCAGTGTTTTTCATGTTCTTTAAGGTTGAATAAATGGAAAAAAGAGGACAACCAAATGAAGGAACATAGATTACATTCAAAACAATGTTTATTTTTGAAAATGGTTGGACAATCAAATCGATCTGAGAGTTCTTTTCTTGTTGACGAGGATCTAAGATGGAGTCCACGGAACAGTTCCTTTGTTTGGTGGTAAACCGTGCTGAAATAAAATTTGAAATTTTGAAATAACCGTTAACATTTTGCTATGTATATATAGCTCAAGAACTTGAATAGTTAAATCATTTGTGTTTTGACACTGCTTGCATAAACATGTCTAATCTAAGACCTGAAATTAAACATTTAGATTTAATTTCTAAAGTGGAAAATGAGGACAATGAACGAAGTGACTCAATGCTTACTAACTTTGATGAGACAAAGTATGAAAAAATGGAGGTTGCGCAGTATAACGTTCCAGTTGATCATTGTACACCACCTGCAACCAGCGTCATGTTGATGAATTCTTACTTTTACTTTATCTACGCAAAGGCATTAATTGGAGTTAAATATGTAGTAATCAAAAACAACTGCTTCGGATGTTCCATCGACCATCCATCACAGACGCAACATGACTGTATTATGAGCGACTTGATTTATGATGATGATGAGGCAATTGACTTTTACTTTGAGGACATGTTAGAGGAAGTGGATGAACAGAAGATATTACTCGCATGGGAAAAAATGGTGCAAGGTCTTAACATATCACCAGAGGTCATTGATCTTCACAAACAAGTGTTGTCAAGCAAAGACTTTCTTCAAGTCATGAAAACCGATCAATGGAAGGCTAAAATAAGAAAAACTATACGCACTATATCACATACTGAACACAGACTATTTTCAGCATGAAAAAAAAAATTAAATTGGAGGCATTTGTGTTGATATTATGAAGATGTAAAAAGGTTCAGTAAAACATTTGTGTATAATTATAAACGATGTTTTTAAATTTTTAATGTAATAAACCACCGAACATATAATCTATATAATTTTGAAACTAGATAACACTTTAGAAATGTGTGTATTTTGATGTATTTTTAAACTAATAAAAAGTACATAGTTAATAAACTTGTTTTTATTTGTTTTTGAAAGAGAATGTTTTCAGTCTAATTTTATTCGTTTACAACGCATATTTGTTTTAGTTTTGAAAATAACACAATGGATAAGATACAGAAACAAAGCATTCTCTCGGATTATTATTTTAAAGCAAACAATCCTGGAAGTTATTTGAGTGCCATAAAGTTACATAAAGTATTGAAAGAAAAATACCCCGGAGTATTTAGTTTAACGTTTATTAAAAAGTGGTTGAACAATCAGGATGACTACTCCCTTCAAAAACAAGTAAAACATAAATACAAAACCCCAAGAGTACAAGTAGCCGGTCTAAATGACCAAGCTGATGTGGATCTGATGTCTGTTGAAAACATTTCAAAATATAACGACAGAGTAACGTTTTTATTAATAGTGATAGATGTGTTTTCACGTTTCTTAATAGTACGACCACTTATAAACAAAAAATCAAAAACGGTATTAAATGCTATGAAGGATGTTTTTAAAGACCACAAATTTAAAAAAGTGAGAACGGACAAAGGGTCTGAATTTACAAATCGAGAATTTAGAAAGTTTTTACTAACAAACAATGTTTACTTTTACCCTGCACAGAATACACCAAAAGCTAATTATGCAGAACGAGTTATTCGTACTTTAAGAGGGATGATGTTTAGAATGATGAGACATGAGCGTAGTTACAGATATATTGATAAGCTACAAAGCTTAGTCAACAACTACAACGTGTCCCCTCATAGAAGTCTAGGCGGTCTTGCTCCGAATGACATCACTACAGCAAATGAGACAGATATTTGGAGTAAGTTATACTTAAGACCGAAAAGGTTTCCTAAAACACCACCACACTTTAAATTTGAAATAGGAGACCTGATTAGAATTAGCTATATAAAACATCCTTTTCGACGTGCTTATCAACAACAATATACTTCTGAGGTATTTAAAATTAAAAGCAGATTCTTTAGACAAGGAATTCCTTTTTATAAAATTGTTGACCTTAAAAACGAGCCCATTAAAGGATATGTCAACGAAAACGAAATAATTCCCGTGAATAAAACGGAAGAAAGTTTGTGGTACATTGAACGTATTTTAAAGAAAAGAAAAGTTAAAGGAAAAGGAAAACTGCAATATCTAGTCTTATGGGAGGGCTTTCCTCGATCATTCGCAGAGTGGGTTGAAGCAGATCAAGTGAAAGAAAAGTAGCATGGATCGCTACGTTTACATTACAGACAAGGAAAGTAACCATTTATTTCCTGAAAACAAACCATTTCATTTTAAAGTACAGTTAAAAGTTCCATTAAAATTTGATGGTTTTTGGAAAGTTGCTTTGTGTGAGATTTCTATGACAAGAGACACAAAAACACATAAAAAACAGACAGATAATGCGTTATTTATATCTTCAACCATATGTAAGGAAAGCATTATTAATGGTGCTGAACATGCGGTTTTAAGACGTGTGGATAGTAGTGCTAAAAATAAATGGGAGCATATATTTGATACACCGTTTTATATACCCGTGAACAAGTTTGAATTGCAGGACTTTGAATTTGCTATAAAATCTAGCGACGGTGAGTTGGCTTCATTTATAACTTCACCGCTGTATTTAACGCTTCACTTTAAACGTTATCCGTTTTACTCTAACTATGAGTCGCTCTAACTTGTACGTTCCAGACCCGCAAAAATGGATTCATTTATTTAAAAATATCAAACCACAAGTAGGTAAAGGACTAACCATGACAAAAAATGCCGCAACGGATTCAAGTGTCACCACCATACCAATTAAAGCAGTTTCTCCAGCAGAACAAACTGTAAACCAAGCTAAAAGCGAGCTGAAAAGAAATGATATAAATACATCAGAAATTTTATCATTGCTTCATAAACTATCTGAGCATAAAGGGAGACGGACATCCAAAACCAGAACGAAAACATCAAAGCCTGACAAGATAAAAAGTGTCAAAAAACAGCAAAAAGGTGCTAAAAAACACACACACCGAAAAGGGATAGATAAAAAAGGAAAAAAGGAAAAAAACGTAAATAAAAAGGATAAAAACAGCGTTTTAATTCAAAAGTTTTTTACTTAATAAAAATGTCATATTTTACAAAAGATGGATTTACGGAAGGTGTGCCTGAAAATTTATTATTTTTTGATTTACCTGCAACGCAAGTAGCTGTGAATGATGCTTATTTTCAAGAAATTCGTCCTTTATCTCAAGTATCAGACGATACCCCAACTGAGTTTCAAATAAGTGGACAAAATTCAATGGACTATCTTGACTTAAAAGGGACACAAATACATGTAAAGCTAAAAGTTACAAATCCTAATGGTTCTAACATTATCAGCAAAAAGGTGGGACCTGTGAATTTATTTTTACAGGCGTTATTTTCAACTACGGAAGTGACACTACAAAACAAAGCCATTATTACATGTAACTATAATCCATACAATGCTATGATACAAAGTTTATTGTACTATGGATCTGAGGCTTCCACATCTCAATTGTCATCACAGCTCTTTATGAAAGACGACAATGATCATCCGGAAGATCCGGATGCTTCAGGTGGTAATAACGGACTTTATATTCGACAAACGTACATAGTTGGATCTAAAACGGTTGATTTACAGGGTCCTATCTATCACAGCTTGTTTACAATTGAGAGATACTTATTAAATCAAGTAGATGTTAAACTGAAACTCTATCGCAGTTCGGCAGCGTTTTGTTTATGTTCCGGTGATAGCACACCTAATTATAAAATAGAAATCTTGGATATGTACTTACTTGCCAAAAAAATTAGAGTGAATCCAGCTGTTATTATTGCTCACTCAGAGATGTTGAAGAACACCACAGCCAAATATCCATTTAATCGTGTCGAGTGTAGATCTCAGAGTATACCCACTGGAAATACAGTATACACATGGGATAATATCTTCAACGGGAAAAAACCAAACAGAGTGATAGTTGCTTTTGTAAAATCAAAAGCTTTATCGGGAGACTATAAATCAAATCCATTTCATTTTCTGAACTGTAACATTCAAAGCATATGCTTATACGCTGATGGGGTTCCAGTAGGAGGAAATCCGTTAAAACTGAACTTTAATAAAACAGTAGGACAGACTTTTATGAAAGCTTACACAAATTTGTTTGTAACAAATGGTATGTGGGATAAAAATAATGGATTGAATATAAACAGAGAAGACTTTGCAAATACTTCTACGCGTTTTGTGTTTCAATTGGAACCATCCTTTTCAGATGACTTTCTGACTCTGGTGAAAACAGGACATGTGCGATTAGATGTTCAATTCAAACAAGCTCTAACAGAAACCATTAGTTGCATAGTGTATAGTGAATCAGCAGGGTTTTTTCAAATCAATAAGGAAAGAGACATTATTGTAGAATGAATACGTCACAACTGCAATGTTGTATAACTTGTTCCCCTGTTCTAAAGAAATATGTATTAGGTGTGTTTGCAGCTGATAAATTACCATCAAAACTAACTTTTCCGTATGGCTTTATCGCAAATACACAGCCTTATGATCAAAGTGGGAGCCACTGGTGTGCCTTCTTTTTTCCTAATTTGAACACGGTGGAATACTTTGATAGTTATGGCAAATCAATTGATTATTATAATAAATACTTTTCAGAATACTTATCATTGTTTTCGAAAATACTGAAAAATAACAAACAGCTTCAAAGTTTTAACAGTGACGTTTGTGGAATGTATTGTTTGTTTTTTTTATTACATAGACTAAATGGTGTTGGTTATTATGATATTGTGAATATGTTTTTAAATGATACAAAATGTAATGATGAATTTGTATACAATTACATTACATCAATATTTTCAGATTGTACAGAAAATCGTTGTGTATATAATCAAATGTGTAAACCTTCATTAAAGCGTGTTTAAATATATTTTAACTTGTTATTTCTTACTTTTTAGTTTATTTTATAACAGGACTTTGAAACTAAAGGACCATGATGACATCTGTAATTAAATTTGAATGTCCTGCTACATGTATTGTTGCTGGAGCAAGTGGAAGCGGTAAAACTTCATTATTTTAGAAGTTTTGAAAAATGCACAATTTTTGTTTAAGAAAGGTCCTCGGAAGATTATTTACTGTTTTTCCACCTACCAACCTCTGTATGATGAAATGAAAGCAAATATTGAACATATGGAGTTTTTTGAAGGATTACCATCAAAGGGAGATATGGATATATGGTCTTTAGAATCAGAATTTAAAATATTACTTCTAGATGATTTAGCTCAAATGACATCTGAAAACATCATGAATTTGTTTACTATTTACAGTCATCATCATAATTTTTCGGTGTTTTTCCTGGTTCAAAATTTATTTTCTGGTGGGAAATATTTTCGAACCATTTCTTTGAACAGTCATTATTTCGTTCTGTTTAGCAATCAGAGGGATCAACTACAAATTCAAACTTTAGCCAGACAAATGTTTCCTGGAGAAACCAAATATTTCATGGATGCATACAAAAAGGCTACAAGAAAGAAGTATGGCTACCTACTGATTGATATCAGCCCTCACTCTGACCCTCTATATAAGCTGAGAACGCACATATTTCCGAATCAGATGATGATTGTGTTCAGACCTGAAAAAGAAAAATATGAGTGAACGAATGAAAAAAGAAAGGTATTTTTTAAAATTCTTACTAAACACTGACAAAAAACAACAAAAACTTTTGATTCAACATATTACTAAGAGTCAGATGGATGTAATAATTGAGCTGGGAATTTAATTATTTCTATAGATAATAAAAAAGCTTTGAAACGATATAAAACAACCATAAGTAAGCTAGTATCAAAAGGATTATCTAGGAAAGAAAGAAAGGAACTGCTTATAAAATATCTAAAGCAAGTTATTTTATTAATTAAACCGTGTGAAACATGGCTCAAGAATTGGTGTTAATTCCCAAATCTAAATACGAACATTTACTTTTGAAATCTAAAGAAAGGAAAAACGATTCCTTACAAGAAAATCGAACACAAAAAAGGAGGGAAAATATCTTCAACAGGAATAAAAGAAAATCAAGTATAAGAAGGAGGGAAAATATCTTCAACGGGAATAAACAATAACCAAACTAAATTACTGGCTAAAAGAGAGGAATTACCAACTGAAATTAAGAATAAAAAGCTTTATGTAAACGATCATACACAGACGTAGCAAAAACAATGACTATTGTACAGAAAAAAACAAAAAAAAAGTAACTGGATTGATTACAACGTATGATTTCCAATTTAAGGCGCACATTTTAAATATTTTAGAGCAATTTATGTACTTTAAAAGGACGTTTTGAGTCACTTTCAGTCAGTTTGATTTTTACTTTTAAACATGTCGGATGAAAACTTTATCAATTCGCTCTTTAAGGAATATCCTGATAATTGTATGGAATTACAAAAAGAAATTCAATCTTTAAAACGAAAATTAAGTGTCGAAGAAAATGATCATGGAAAAAAGTTAAAAACAGAAAATGGATTTCAATGCGACATTTGTTTAAAAACTTTTAACCACAAAAACTGTCTAGTTAGACATTCTCTATCACATACTACTTTCTTCAAGTGTACATTTTGTGATAAAAAGTTTAGAAGAAAAGACGTTGTAACAAAACATATTAAAACCAAACACCAGCAAAGAGGTGAAGGAGATGCAACAGCGCTAAAAAAAGTATTACCTACCTCTCCACATACATTATCCACCATCGTACCACGAGAGCATGAGTATACTCAACCAGCTACCTCTCCACATGCATCATCTACCAACTCTATTGGAATCGTACCACGAGAGCACGGCTATGCCCAACCAGCTACCTCTGAACACAACTCTGAGAGATCTGCACCATCTAGAGCATCTACCTCTAAAGATTCTACAACACATACTAATCAGAATTATGCTAGCAATACTTCAAGAAATATCACTGCTTTAAATCATTCTATTCAAGATCAAACAATTGAGCCAAATCGTCATGAACTGTATGATATGTTAACATTTTTCGCTAATGTTCGGACACAAGTTCGAGAATTTTTTTCAAGGAGATTAGAAACTAATGCCATCAAATGGTATTTATCGGTTCATGTGGAATTAATGAAGGATACGCCCGATGGTCAACAAACAACTATGCCACATTTTCGAAGCAGAACCTATACTTCTTTAAATTTAATGACATTTGATGAACATGATCTAAATGAAAGTTTTCAGAAAATGTTCCAGAGTTTTGAAAAGTACATTCGCGAATCGTCTGGATGGATGCTCAAAAGAGTTGTCAGCTTAACTGCACACAGTGTGATTTATTCACCTATTAAAGGATCTAGTTATATAGAACTACCTAAAGAACTGAGGCGATTACAAAGTCTCTTAAATATTAGAAATTTAGACTCTAAATGCTTTCTCTGGAGTTGTCTCGCTTCCATACATTCCTTAGATTCACCTATGGTAAGTGATTATGAAATTTATGAACATGAATTAGACATGAAAGGTATCAATTATCCAGTTTCATTAAATCAAATCAATACATTTGAAAAACAGAATCCATCTATATCTGTCAATGTGTTTACTTACGAAGATAAAGACATTTTACCATTACATATCACAAAGCAATTTGATAGAGAACATCATATTAATTTATTGCTTTTACAGGCAGAAAACAAGTCTCATTATGTTCTTATTAAAAATTTTAACAACTTTTTAGATAGTAAGCGAAACAGCAAACGTGGCTACCATTATTGTCATTACTGTCTACATGGTTTTATCGAGGAGTCTCTCCTTAAAGAGCATATTTCCTACTGTCAAGTTCATGGTGAACAAAAGATAGAATTACCCTCAAACAAAGATTGTTTCCTTGAATTTAAAGATTATGAAAAAACATTACGTGTTCCATATACAATATACGCTGATTTTGAGACTTTAAATAAACCCTTACATAAAAGCCCTCAGGGTTCTATATCACAAACTCAGTTACTAGAACCATGCTCTTTCGGTTATAAAGTTATTTGTACAGACCCAAATTTTAGTAAAGAAACAGTGGTATATAGAGGCTCAAACGCCTCACAAAAATTGATAGAATGTCTTCTTAGGGAAAGCGAAGAAATACAGCAACACCTTAAAAACATAAAACCATTACTGTTATCCTCTAGGGAGGAAACAGCATTCCAACTAGCTAATAAGACTTAGTGTTGTTTATGTCAAAAATATTTTATAACGAAAGACAAAAAAGCAAGACATCATGAGCATACCACCGGAAAATATATTGGAGCAGCTCACATAAACTGTAACTTACAATGTAAACAAGTCGATTTTATTCCGATCATTTTTCATAACTTGAAAAATTTTGATGGTCATTTACTATGTCAAAGCATAGGATCATTTAAAGATTACAAAATTAGTTGCATTCCGCAAACCATAGAGAAATATATTAGTTTTAGTATAGGAAAACTAAGATTTATTGATTCATTTGCCTTTTTACCTTCTTCATTAGAAACGCTAGTTGAAAATTTAGCACAAGATGGTGTGTCAGCTTTCCAATATTTTCAAAGTGAAATAAAAGACCATACTACATTGTTACTCAAAAAAGGTGTTTATCCCTATGAATACATGGATAGTTGGGAAAAATTTGAAAAAACTCAACTTCCAACAATACACGAGTTCTACTCTTCCCTAACAAATGAAACTATTTCACAACATGCTCAAAATGTCTTCAAAACGTGTAGTTTAAAAACACTTGGAGAGTATCATGACATTTATTAGCTGACGTGTTTGAGAACTTTAGGGACATGTCTCAAAGATGTTATGACCTTGACCCATGTCATTTTTATACCAGTCCTGGTCTCAGCTGGCAAGCAATGTTAAAGATGACTGGTGTCACATTAGAACTTATGACAGATATAGATCAGATTTTGTTTATTGAAAAGGGGATTAGAGGGGGTATAAGTCAGATAACAAACAGATACACAGTGATTGGGATGGGATTTTCATTGTATGGGTTAATTGCACCCTTTCTTGCAAAAGCAATGGGCACTTACCCAAATACAATGGGCACTTAGTTTTTTCTCTGATTCGGCTCCGGTTTTAACTTTAGTTTTTTTCGGTGGCATAATGCACAATTTTGGATTTGTTTGTTTTTATTTCAACGGAAGTTCCGATAACGGTGTCGAGTTAAAATTCTTCCGTTTGCGGTATTGATAAAAACCTGTATCGACGGACGATATTGATTAAAACCCGTATCGACGAGCGGTACATGCGCCGCAAAAATTCAATTGCGTCGCATTATAGGCCTAACCGGAAGTAATTTTATTTAAATCGAAAGTTCGGCGGGCGTTTCGTATTTTAGTGCAAATTTTAGTGGATTGTAATAGAAATGTTTCGGAAACGCAAATGCGCATTTTTGCTAGATCTTAAAGCGCACTTAGGGATGATGAATGGGAAAAGTTCGCACTGCGCACTCTCTTCCCAATCACTGTGATACAAAAAAGCAAACAATCCCTATTTAGAAGAGTATAATCCTAGCAAAGAAACCTCATATTTGGCTTATTACGATATCAACAATTTATATGAGCTTTCGTTATCAGATAAATTACCTGTAGGCTTCTTTAGATTTTTAGATGTAGATGAAATAGATACATTTGATGTTTGTCAAATACCAGAGAATGAATCCAAGGGATATATTTTGGAAGTGGACTTAGAATATCCAGAGAATTTACATGATAGTCACAATGACTATCCTTTGGCTCCTGAAAGGAAATTTACACCTAATGAAAACTATCACCTTATGCGCAAAATGTGTGGAAAAAGTTGCACAACAAAACAGATGCACTCCCATCCAGAGCAAAAGTTGAAAAGTTACTCACCACTCTTGAAGATAAAAACAACTACGTCCTGCACTACATGAACCTGAAACTCTACCTCCAACTTGGACTGAAAGTGAAAAAAATCCACAAAGTACTCGAGTTTAGACAAGAAGCATTTATGAAACCCTATGTGGAGTTCAACACAGCAAAGAGACAGCAGGCCAAATCTACGTTTGAGACAAATTTCTACAAGTTGATGAATAATTCAGTTTTTGGTATGTACTTTACTTACTGAACCTATTTTTAATTAAAATTAAATTCAATAATATAAAATTATTTTTAAAAACTTTAATAAACATTAAAAATGAAATAAATAATGAATATATATTTACCTTCTCAAACACATACTAATTACATACTTTAATTTCAGGGAAAACCATGGAAAATCTTAGGAAACATAGATCTGTGGAACTGGTGCATACAAACACTCGTTTAACCCATTACCCCATGGATACGTGTTTTAACGTATCTGCGACCAGTGCAGATCCAGATCAGCCTGCACATCTGTGCAGTCTGATCAGGATCTCCACAGTTCGCTTTTATATTCATAGAAGAATTTCTGACTGAAAAAACAGTGGAGATCCTGATCAGACTGCACGGATGTGCAGGCTGATCTGGATCTGCACTGGTCGCAGATGCGTTAAAACACATATTCATGGGGTAATGGGTTAAAAAAGCTATCTGCCAAGCCTTCCTACAAAATGCATAGGATATTCTCAGAAGATCTCGTTGGTGTTGAGCTGAACAGGATGAAAGTGACACTAAACAAACCTATCTATATCGGAATGACTGTCTTAGACTCATCAAAAAGAATCATGTATGACTTTTACTATAACCATTTAAATAAACTGTACGGAGATAAAGTACAGTTGCAAATGACTGACACTGATTCTTTTTTATTTTATTGTGAAACTGAAGATTTGTTTCAGGACATGTGTAATTATTCACACTTATTTGATACCTCTGATTTTCCAAAAAATCATTTTCTTCATAGTGATAAAAATAAAAAGGTCATGGGGAAAATGAAAAGTGAAACCAATGAAAAATGTATTAGTGAATATTGTGGTCTTAGATCAAAAATGTATGCTTTAAGTTGTGACGGTAAAGAAGACAAGCGAGCAAAAGGTATAGTCAAGGTTGTTGTTAAAAAGGAGTTGCGACTACAACATTACAAAGACGTATTATTTAATGATTCTCAATTAGTTTCACAAATGAGTTCCATTCGAAGTCACGATCATAATATCTTTCTTGAAAGAATTCACAAAATAGGACTGTCATGTTTTGATGATAAACGTTATCTTTTAGATGATGGTATTACATCACTAGCCTATGGTCACTATAGAATAACGTAAAGTTTTTTTGTGTTTTTTTTTTTTTACTAACTATTTTCATCACAACAAAAAACACACACACAAACTGAATGATTTTATGTTTTTTTCTCTCTATTGAGGCATTGTGATCTGAAATAAAATATGAATTAAATACTATATGTTTTTTTTCTCTATTGTTTTCTGTAAATATTTTTATATTTGATATATATATATAATGTGTTTATATAAAATGTTGTTAAGAATATATATTATGTAAAAGTATTGTGTTCTTATGTTGAACTTAAATAAAACAGTAGCACTTTATTTAGTTTGGATTTGTTAGTTTATTCCTCACCATTAATAAAAAATGGCTAGTTTCAACGAAAAGAGGAGTTATGATAATGTAGTAGTGAAAGCGTCATCTAAATTCGGGAAAAGTAAGGAGGTTAGCATTACCCCATTCAATGGGAGAACGTATGTTCATATTTCGGACATGAAAAGCTGCTTCAATAGCCCTGGCGGGAAATTTGATTATGCAAAATCTAAATCCATCTCCTTCAACACAGATGAGATAGATGAACTCAGGAAGTTACTTCGAAAAGTGGAATATTATAATGTCATATTCAGTGATGTGTCAGCAAAGGTTTGTTACTATTAAAATATATTTTATAGCTCCTGATAACGTTGATGTTATAAATTGCTGATCATAGATAAATATTGCATGCACTCTCTCGAAGATGTATACTTTAAGATGTGTATACGTCTAAGGGTAATGCTATCATTCATGCATGATACTTAAATATGTTCAGTAATATTAATGATAACGTTTATGTCAGATGTTTGTTATTCATATTTTCCTTTTTAGGCATATCAACAACAACAACAACAACAACCCCAATCTCAACCTCAACCCCAACATCATCAGCAACAGCAACCTCAATCTCAACCTAAACCCCGACAGCAACAGCAACAACAACAACAACATCAACAACAGCAGATATTGAATGATGAAGCTGCTTCCCCTCCAGATGTAAGTAGTTACTGTTTATATATAGTCTTACAGTATAATTTTAACACATTTCATTGGTTCTTCTGTGTATGAGTTTTCTTGATTCCTACACTGTTGTTTATTTTTTAATTATAATTCATCAAAATAGAGATAAGCGATATATAAAATCATGATTATTGTTTCAGGTCAATGTGTATCCAGACAATTGGGAGGGAGGCAATGAGGTTTTCTTTGCGGTTCCAGTAAGTCTTTTTTAATTTTCTTACTTTTACAACAGCAATGACATGAATTAAACCCCATACTATAGCATTCAACAAATTTAATAAGAAAGAATACCTTTCAGATATTGTCAGCCCAGTCTCTAAAAATAGGTCTACCCCCTTGATTCTCATTAAACACTTTATTTTATAGACATTGGTATGTTGTCGCATCATCATTTGGAATCCTCTTCTACATTTACTACATTACAACCTTTGGTATTTCTTAAAAGGATCGTTGCTTATTTCAATCCGTGTGGATTTTTAATGTTGCTTTTCGTAACGCCCCATACAAGCAGGACACTAGTTGTCCCACTTTGCTTTTCTTCCCCCTTTCTGTCAAACGGAAGGTTGGTTCGGTCGCTTCCTCCACCCAATCTTCCTTTAGGGGACCAATCAGAAAGTAAAATGATGTAAAATATGATGCATCTGAAAAAACTGACCAATAGAAAAACAAAAGAACATCAACTGATGACCTTTTTAATTAAAAAAGCCCAGAATATATGACATTGAGCAATCACAGGTGAAGATCAAATCATGATTGCATGAATGCTCCTTAAAGGACCAATCAGAAGGTAATATATTTTCAAGATGCTATATCTTTAAAAAACTGGCCAATAGAAAAACAAAAAAACATTAACTTAATTTGTTCACAGTATTCACTCAATCAGTCAGTCGTTTCATTAATTAATTTGAGTTTATTTAGTAATAACATTTTTGACCTTCGCCTTTTTCGTAACTGCGGAGATTGGAATTTCGATTAATCTTGACAATTCACTTGGAAAATGTATCTCTTAAATTACTTTATGAGTTACTTACTATGGCAGATGGTTGTAGGAGACACCTTTGATATGAAACATGTATGTAGCTCAAGTAACAGCATATTGACTTGTACAGGAGAGGGTGGATGGAATGAATACATATATTCCACAACTGATCATGAAATAAAAAGAATTGTCTTCTTAAAGCAAGTGAATGGAAACATAAATCTTAAAAACTTGCCATCAGTTCAGACAGTGATGACAGATTTTTACAGCACCCTCACAAGTGAGAATCTAATAGGCTTATCACACAAGGTGTCTCTGTATGATGGAGGAGAAGACCCAATTCAATGTCTGGTAAGAAATAGACTAGATCTATATAATGGAATCTTTAGAATCTCTTGTCATTTTTATCGTCTAAAACATTAAATTGTATGGTATAGGCTTATGTAGAATAATAAATAAATCTATGTCAACTGTTTGTTTATCAATTTTTATTAAAATTATCTTGTCAATTTTTAGATTAGCTGTAATGTGTTTTAATTTGCTTGTACATTCTATTTAGTTAGTTTTGCATTATATATCAAAATGTTGTTCTTTGCAGTCAAATTACAAAGACAATGAAGAAGCAACAGAAAGTATCTCCCTTGTCACCCATCCAACCACAGACAGCTACTCATCGATGGTACAGATTAATCCACACCATACATTTCCTTCTATTAGTCAAAGTTCAAATCATCCTTCTGTTACTCATCGATGGTACAGATTAATCCACACCATACATTTCCTTCTATTAGTCAAAGTTCAAATCATCCTTCTGTTAGTCAAAGTTCAGATCATCCTTCTGTTAGCCAGAGCACTCCTGATGAAATAGGCAATTATTCTATTAGCACTACAACATTATCAGAAAAAAATAATACAGATTCATTATTTTCATGGAAAATAATCCTTGGTATTGCAGTCTTTTTCATTTCAGTTCTTTTGATAATAAAAGTTTTTATAGTATATAAAAAGTATAAATGTTTCTGTATTGCCAAAAGAAATGGGCATCCACTTACTTTGACTACAAACACTTACTTTGATATGCATGAAATGGCTGTGTAATCAAAGCAATGGTATTTAACTAAAAATGATTTACTCTTTATTTTTGTGATGCTATAGTTATTGCGCATTGCATTATATGGACAGTCAAAATACTTTATATATATATTTTTTTTATTTGATACCTCTCATCTCATCATGATCACATCACTACCTGCTGTTATAATGACAATTACTGTAATCATATTCATCATCATCATCATCTACAGGAAAAGATCCAATTCTAAATGTTGTACAAAGAGATCAACTGGGGATATTGAAATGTCAAATGTAAGAAGCCTTCATGATCTAATGGGAAGTATTGATGTATCAAACACTAGTTCAGAAACCATTTTTGAAGCCTCAGTTCGTAAACGTGACTAGCTTTTCTTCTTTTAGATGATCTGTATTATGTGCTGGGATTCATTTGGCTCTCATTCATCTCATTCATCCTGTATCATTTGGAGAACCTTTTGGAAAGCATCATAGAGCTTATCATTGGAAGAGTGATTGACTTTCATGATTATATAATAAGATATGTCATTCTTCTTGCAAACAAACAGAGAAGACAATTAAGACGTTATCCCATCAGAAATAGAAGACCACCAGCTCGTCTACAATACAGTTAACATATTAAAGATGGTTATAATATTAAGAACATTGTAATGTTTTTAATTCATGTTGTTTAGTAGACTAGTATAAGATTTTTCCTAGTTTTGTTTCATGTTCTGTTTCATGTGCAGTTTTATAAATAATTGTTTTATCATATGTTTTATCATTTAGCTTTAATGTTAAACTGTGCACTCACTATTAGACTGTGCACTCATTCTTAAATTGTATTTTATACAAACATATACTTATAAACAGTTGTGAATTAATAAATACTACCTCATTTATATTACATTTTTAAGTAAAACATTGATAAAACAAAGGTGGTAGGAATGCGTCTTTTTACAACTTCTATATTTTTAAAGACCATAAATGCTTAGTGTCAAATGCTTTGTAAATCTTTTGATTACAAGTTTATTGTTAAACAGTATTAGATTATGTACTTGTTTTTAGATGATATTACATTATAAGTTTTTGTATATAAACGGAGTGCTCTTACTTTTGAATTAATAAAAACTAGCCTACTTGCACTAGGTTTTTACATGTGCATTTTGTAATTCTTTGTTAAAGTTTATAGAGATGATTAAAAAAAATATCTGCTATAAAGTGCTAAAATATTCAGAATCTTATTTACATTTTCAAAGTATTATAAAGTAAACAGAAATAGGTTCACTCATTTTAGTAGTAGTTGTTTGTTGTATTTTTGATAATTTGAATTTTATATACATTATAGTTCTACCTCAATTACAAATGCTCAATCATATGTACATTTATAATTCATGTTGATTACTTGTTAGAGTTTATATGTTCAATTTAGAAAGTTTTTACAAACCAATCACTTGCTCAATTATATGTATATCTATGATTCATGTTGATTCTTTGTTAAAGTTTAAATAGTTTAATAAAAGTTTGTGTGTATTTATTTGTTTTGTATGATTTTCTTTAAAGGTGTTAATCAAGTTCCCTTCACATCTAGCAATGAGAGTTGAAATATGGTTAGTCAATGTCCACTCTACAAAAAATTCGAATCAGTTCAAAAATCTTAAAACGTTGTAAAAGCAAATACTTTCAAAAATCTTAAATTTGTCAAAACATAAAAGATCTACAATTCGGTATTGTTTCATGTAATAGGGCGGAACTTACCTTCTATGTGCTTTGTCTTCATTTAGATGAAAATCATTTTTTTTCCAAAGAAACAAAACAAAAGTGTTTAATGGTTATGATTTTTTTACTTTATCATGAATCTTAAACTCAGTATGTGACAAAAGAGAAAGTAAAACCCCTTTGTCTCCCATCTGTTTATCTCTCATACTTTATCTTGAGCCTTATTCCAACTAGCTCTAAGAGAAAAATGAACATGTTTTCAGTTCTGATAACATTTTACTTCACATACTATAGAACATAATAAATAATCACTGACTGTATAAACATAATTTGTGGTTTTCAAATTTATAACAAAGCATAAAGCTGTCAGAGGTGGTTTGTTAAGATGGATAAATGATAACGCACTGACCATTCAATGTAATGGATGGTGGTACTCCTTAAAGCTAAAACAACATAATTAGTACTTGTCAAAATAAATCAACAAATGTACCCTGTCTTATTTGTGGTGGTTAATGAAGTTTCGACATTCTGTCTGTAATTTTACATATTTGATAAGAAAAAAAGATAGCAGTGAAGTTTTATATGGCGTACTATTATACACAGCAAAAACTTAAGTAGAACTAAATATATCGCGTTTACTGCCTGGGTATAAAATAAGCGTACTTTAGTAGAACTAAATACTTATATTATGGTTACTGTCTGGGTATAAAATCTTCTAAGTCATTTGATTGTCTGTTTAGAAGACTAGGTATAAAAGAACAGTGGTCTTCATGTCAGTGTGCTTCACTCCAATATCTTCTTGATATTGTTATATATTCATTTGGATAACTTCGCAAAAAGTTTAACATAAATCTATGACTCTGATAAAGACACCAGTATATCGTTAATACCTCATTGTCTTGCACCCAAGGTAAGCTGTCTCCTTGTTCATTGAAAAATGAATCAAGCATACTATCGAGTGGATCATATCCTCTCAAATCCATACTATTGTTAAATGAAACTCAAAAACACCTTGCAGTATGAATAACAATTAAATAAGTTAAAATTGAAAAAAGGGTGGACAATGGATACTTGATAGCTCGTCAACAAAAAAGAGCGCACTGGTTTATAATCGATACCATTGATCCCGCTTAATTTAAAATCGGTCACTGCGATTGTTTTTCAAATTTTAAAATTGTCCGCCAAAACATAAATGCGCGCAGAAAAATGGGCGCTACAAATAAAGGCGCCAAAAATGGCGCGAACGTCTGCCTTCAAATTTTAAAATTGTCCGCCAAAACATAAACGCGCGCAGAAAAATGGGCGCTAAAAGCGCCAAAAATGGCGCGAACGTCCGCCATCTTGGAATTGGTGGTTCTGGTGGTTCAAAATGGCCGCGAAACCCCCCTTTTTACACTACTAAGAGTCTGCCCTGCATCTTAATGTCCTCTGTTAGTGTATGCAATTTTAATCAATTCTGTTCAGTACTTAGACTGATGGCCCAGACAAGAAAATTCAATAAAAGGTAATAATTCACTAGATGGGTGTTCAGCAGAACACTTGAGTTGCCCTCTTTTTAATTTTTCAGAATAAATAATAATTTTGTCACAAAATCCAAGTACAAAAAAGATTCACAACTTTTTCAAATATGACCTTGACCTACACAACCTGGCTAATTGTGGGATGCCCTGGCTCACTTGTGACCAAACATTCAGGCAACTTTAAAGACAACGGCCAATTTTCCAGGGGTGTCCATCCATACATACAGAAACATATCTGCACTGTTCCATACTGAAGCAGCCAACTGTCCAACTTCTTTTAGACTTTTTGACGTCCCAACTTTCTATTTTCAACATCATTTTCTAGTTGTATAAGTTATATATTTTTACACCTTGATTTCAAATAAACCTGTTTTCTCCCAGGGGAAGGTCATTATTAATGATGATTAGAACTTGTGACCTTACCTTTTCTCCATATAAATGCTAAGAAATCTTATATATTGTACTATTATTAATTAATACAAATTGCTTGGAAATAAAATATGTCTTAACTAAATAAAACCCTATGTTCAATCCATATCTTGTTGTTGGGTTTCTTCTCCCCTATTGACAGAAATAAACTGCAAAGGCTTGGAGGCTTGGAGGTACAAATATTTAGATAACTGCAAAAGAAAATTATGTGCTTATATACAAATGCCTTCATACATGACAATAGAACTTGTATAAAAATCATTCTCTAAGGCAAACATTTCTTTTAGTTCAAAGGCTTTAAGCCAATGTATCTGCAACAATGTTAAGAAATTACAGTCGTTTTTAGTCTCATGGAAAAATAGTCTTCTAGCAATTTCGAACACTGTGAAAACAATCAAACTTTGAAACTAACACGTCAGTTTCAGTGAACTATCCTTCAACATATTCTATTTAATATGTATAATTACTATTTTAAGGCACAAACATTCTTTTCATGAAACAAGAGGTCTCACAGAATAAGTACAAAAAACAAAAATAATATCAAACAGGGAATGCCACGTACCAAAAACGCAGCCTCCCCAAAACGAGCCCCACAGCACCCAGAATACAATACATTTTTGACAATTAAGAGCTATATAGATGGTAATAAAACAGGATAGAAATCAAGGGCCATCACACAAAGGATGAAATAAGTGCACCTCACTTTTGAGATAAAATACAAGGCTAGGAAATTGGTAAATGAAACCCTGGAAGTAAAAAGATAGCAATGCACACAGAATACAGACTGAATCTTCTATACACCTTGCTACATTACAGTGACACAAAGAGAAGCTTTGCATCTGAGACTCACAATTGTCCTGTCCACATCAGGTCTAATGTTCTGATTACAGGTTCTATCTTGTTATTCCTAATCAGTATAAACTTACAAAAGCAGTGACATTTTTACTGGGTGGAGGGTCCTGATTGGAACACATCATTACATACTCTGACTTTAAATTCAATACATAAGCAGACACCCATATAAACTGCCCGATGGTTCAATATACACAATTTATAAGATAAAGCATCACACTCATTTTTTTCAACATTTTCTTAATCTTTATTCAACAACAGCAGTACAAATGTCTGAAACATCTATTGTTTCTGCCAATTCTGCTCCAAATTCATACACGAGCCCAATGACTGGGAGTCTTTCTGTTCAATGTCACTGGACTCATCGTGATCCCAAGTCCTTCCTGGAGATTGAGACACGCCACATATTACGTCAACTTATCAATGCAAGATCCCATGCAAGATGAATAGAGCACCAATCCAGGATATGACATGTATATTCTAAATTTATGCTAATGAATATACCAGTCCAGCATTTGTACTCTATACATTGACTGTGTGCTCTGTGTATGAACGATTTTTCTAGGGTTCATAAAATTATATGTGTTCAGTTATCTTTATCTCTCAATGTTTTCCTTAAATCTGAATCTAAAATGATGTGCTAAACCATTCATTATTTTTACCCTTTCCATTCCTAGCCATGAGAATAAGCTGTAAACTATAACAGCCTAAGCAACATGAGGGTCACATCAACATGAGGGTCACATCAACTGTGTCAGACCAACTATAGGATATGAATTCAATCTGTGTCTGATACACAAATAACAGGGGTAGGAATTTAATTGAAATGGAATGCATAATAAAAGTATCAAGAATTTTAGTATTTGTTGGAGAAGTGCATTGTAAGCGACTGTTTCATGAAAGACACGCTGGTCTAACAGTCTCATGTTTCAGGCTATTTGGTTAATGTGGCTAATGTATATCTCACAAAGAAAGCCATATGTGATTACGGAGTTTAAAACATTTCCAGTTCTTTAAAGATGGTTTTATTATCGGCATTTGATAACCTCGATTCCCGCAAACACATAGATCTTATGGAGGGGACTGCATTATACATCAATCTATGCTTAGTAATCCCTTCAGATCAATCACAATCTTTCTGAACATTTTCTTGCCAGAATACTGTAGTAATGTAGTATGACTTACAATCTATAATCACAACTCCAGACAGGACTAACAGAGACAAGGTTCATTCACCCAGTTCTCAGAAGCAGAATCTCTTTATATCAATGTTATGTAGCAAGGTTGGTTAACTAAAATCAGTTACATTCTGTGGGTTTACCACTTTTTGTATGAAATAACATTTTCCTTGTGTTCAATTCACCAATGTCTTTTGTCAACAGTAGTTGTGGACATTTTATTGTAATAAAAATTAGTTAAAGTATCATGTACACAGAACATTCTGGTATTAAGACAGTCTAAGATAACAAGCTGTTAAATGAAACATCATTAGAATGGCAGCACATAAGTGAAATATCATTATATCATATTCTTTTACAGTGACAGGGGATTGGGGAGCAGCTTGGAGCAGCAAATTTAGTCTACATCAGCTTTTCAAAGGTATCTTGCTAATTCAAAGTTAGGTTAGGAGTCCCACAGTACCCAATAACACTTTATTCCAGTTATTCATTAGACACATACAGGTATCAAATTTTGCAGACCTGCTTTTATCAAGTTGACTTTGCTCCGCCTTCGCTTCCAGAATATTGCTGAAGCAGTCACGGAAACAGAGTTTAACGAGAGGCTAAGTGAACTAAGGGGAAGTGATGTATGGAAAGCGAACGAAAGATTGAGAAATTACATTGAACGTCAGTGGCTTCCTAAGTACCAAGTAAGATACTAAGTATTAATTTTTAAATGTACTTAATGTAAACCTATTGATATACTGTCCCCCCAACTGCAATATTTATGCATTTGATTTACCTGGCAGCTATTTATTTTCTAAAGTTTGAATTCTGTGATATAATGATTTTAAAAGATAAAAGTAATAGTACTAAGAAACAGACGATAGTCTAACCGACATCAATGCCTAGTGATAGTGTTTCCGCTTGAAGTACGGGAGGTCCTGGTTATACTTCTAGTGAACGCGTTATACAAAAGACGTACGGATATGGTAGAAAAGATTGTGCTGGAAACAGGCTAAACTGTACATCTAATGTTGCTATTCTAAGAGTTGTTAAACTATTAAATTTACGGGTCAATGATGATACAAATATCAACATTTGAGAACCTATCATGTCCCGAGGAGTATTTGATTGACCTGAAAATTTGAGCAAGCATTTTCTAGATGGTAGATGATCTCAGTTTCTTTAGCACTATTTGCCCATTATGACAATTGTCACTGGACCCTTGATAGCGCAAATAGCTTATTTGTTAGTATGACCTTGTACATACGTGTCATTCAAAATTTCTTAACTTGCTGCCATAGTGCGTCACTGACATGTCAGGTGAGCGACCCAGGACCACTTCGTCCTCTTGTTTGTTTCAGAACTGGGTTTGGGCATTCCCTGGATGTTGGTTAACTCTGGTGATAAACACCAACAATGGAGTTGAGTCTCAAAACAAACTAGAGCTATCACTAAATGTGATTAATACCCCCAAAAGACTGCTTTATAAACTGAAGAAGTTCGTAGTAACATAATGCCTTGCAAACAAACTAAAAAGAGATATTGTTCTTGGCAATAACTCTGTAATTTGTCAAGATAGAGTTATGGTTCTTGTACACTGCACTTCCTCTCAATGTGCTTGACCATTGTATGAAGTCGTATTGAATTCCAACTTGTAGTTTTCAAGTTATGCTTCGGACAAGGAAAACTAATAAAGGGCAATAACTCAGTAAATACTCAAAATAGAGTTATAGTTTATATACACTGCACTTCCTCTGAGTTTGCTTGATCATTGTATGAAATTGTATTGAATTCCAACTAGTAGTTTTCAAGTTGTGCTCCGGACAAGGAAAAGTAACAAAGGGCAATAACTCTGTAATTAGTCAAGATATAGTTATGGTTCTTGTGCACTGCACTTCCTCTCAATGTGCTTGACCATTGTATGAAATTGTATTGAATTCCAACAAGTAGTTTTCAAGTTATGCTCCAGACAAGGAAAATTAACAAAGGGAAATAACTCTGAAATTAGTAAAGATGGAGTTATGGTTCTTGTGCACTGCACTTCCTCTCAATGTGTTTGACAATTGTATGAAGTTGTATTGAATTCCAACCAGTAGTTTTCAAGTAATGCTCCGGACAAGGAAAAGTAACAAAGGGCAATAACTCTGTAATTAGTCAAGATGGAGTTATAGTTCTTGTGCACTGCACTTCCTCTCAATGTGCTTGACCATTGTATGAAGTTGTATTGAATTCCAACTGGTAGTTTTCAAGTTATGCTCCGGACAAGGAAAATGCAACAGACCGCCCGCCTGCCCGACCGACCGCCCGCCCGACCGACCGACCGACCGACCGACCAACCACCGGGTGACTCCTATATACCCCTCTAAACTTCGTTTTGGGGGTATAAATATTCAAATACGAATATCTCTGCTCGTACAAGGATTTCACAGTAACAAGACTGATGCAGTGCCTTACAGATGAATTCTTTCCGGATCATTATAGAAAGTGAGTCCATGATATTAACGTTTTTGTGCCCAGATTATGTGTCTGCTTACCACATGAGTTCCTTTCAGTTGAACATTAAAAACAGATATGTTAATATACGGATGTGTCGCACAATGGGCTTCGAAAAGGTATGCCGTGGTTCAGGTTATTGTATTGGGTTCAGGGAATGTTATTTGTAATTTTAACCAAGATAAAGAGGGCTAATATAGTACTTATTACAGTGTCCTTAAAATTACTTTTGATTTACAGGTGGGCTGTTTGATAGGAATTAGTTGGAGATAATGAATAAAACAGAATTGTCTGTAAAAGAATATTCAGGCATAATACCATATCACTTCGAGACCAAATTAGAATTTTGGTCAGCGACGTGGGAGATAATTATCGCGAGTAATTTCGTCTAAAAATTACATCATTGCTTTTTTGCAGGTACCTCACAGCTAATATTACAATGTCATATGGATGGAGGACACCGGCTGATCACGTACCAGTCGATCTCCAACACAAACCACTTCATCTGGTACAACACATGAAAGAAATAGCCATTAAAGCCGCATCAATCCCTGCAGAAAAGATTACTCGCCTAGACGACATATTATTTTTAGTAACTTCAGCTACGACAGTGTACCCAGTTTGCCTTGGTAATGAAACAACAATGCCTTCCTGTGAATGCAGATCCTTCTGAAAAACGCATATGCCATGTAAGCATTTTGGAGCAATTTTCCGTCATTTTGAGGACGTTTCATATTCTTCACTGCCCGGGATATATAAAGACAATCCAATATTGAAATTAGATGACGAACTCTTCAACAAGTCTGATATTAACATTCCAGACTTCGTTAAAGAAGAGAATATCCCTGATGGACTAGAAGAGGTAGACGTTGAACAAACGGAGGAGCATCCATGCAGTGCTAAACAATCGTCACTGAAAGGACTAGACGCATGTGCAAAAAAAGTCAGTGAGGCATTGTCCCAAATTTATACACTTAAGTTTCCTCGTTCAGTCAAAAGAATGCCTCGATGGTGTAAGGGAGTCGTTGGACAAAATTATCATAGAGATGAAAAGTGCATGTCCAAAAAGTGGGGGACTACTGCTTGAGAAACCAGAAACAAAGAAGACAGGTCTGGCTCATCTGCCAAAACGAAAAAGACGCAAACAGAGGGGCAGCAAGGAAGGTATGCATCCTCATTCTTTACAAAACAAAGGTTTCGGCACTGAAATAAAATATGTTCTAAGGCAAATTTAATTACTGGTATTAATAAGGAATCCTTTTGGGGCCATTTATAATGTCGCCGTCACGCTTGCAGGTAAACACGCGACAATGCAAAGTGACATCACGATACGACGATAGACAATGCCAAACTACGGACGACAATAATGTCGCGATATCGTATTGTAACCTGCCTGTCAAAAGCATGATGTATCGCAATGTCACCTCGCGTTGTTGTGCGTCGTATCGCATTGTAGCAATGTCATTTCGCATTGTCGCGATGACGCATCGCATAGTCGTGTGTCCTGCTCTCGACAATGTCAAGCGACGCTCCACAAAGCGAAGCGATCTTATTAAATGTTGTCACAATGTCACTTCGCAATGTCGTGTGTCTACCTACAATCGCGAGAGCGACACTATAAATGGCCTTAACAGGATTCCGTTTATTTACTGTTATAACTTAGGTGAACATATTCTTTCAGTGGTAATATATTTTTCATGTCATTTGGAGCTATAAAATTTCAGTGTACTGCCGTTTAGAAAATGTACTAATTCATAAAATAACATGTAGATAATATAGCAGTTTGATACCATTATGATAATGAACTATCGACTTGGTTTTAATCAACATCCTAACGGTTACATTGTCACTTTGCTTCTTGCTGTCATTGACATGTTCTGATAAAAACATGCTACGGGCTGTTATATATTTAAATCAAAGACTATCATAAAAACATACAAGGATGATTTTTGAGACACTACGCAAAGTTGTTATAACAGCTGTATACTTCTTTTTTAGTTTTACGACCATAATATGTATAGGTATAGGTCACGCTCGCTTAACTTTCATCTTGGATATTAAAAAATTGTTTGTCTTCGGTGTCATATGTCTCAGGGAACAGTCAGATTTTATATTGAAATTTCAAGGACATAGTTATGTCCCTTTTCCACTAACAAGCCAACTCTCTGGGTGAAAATATATTGCATTAAGGTTTTCGGTACTTTGTTTTCAGAATCTTATGCAGACATTGACGTTAGTCAGGAGAAACAGCCCTATCGATCAAAAGAAGGTAGAATATTTCAATACCGGTCTTCTTTTTATTCTTCAATAAGAAGTTTTGTATCAAGACTACATGGATACCATGTTTAGCTTAACCAAAGTTCCCAATATAATTTTAAGTAAGATACTATTACGAATGATAAATAGAGTTTGTGTTTAAATCTTTCTTTCCCTCTCTCTATCTCTTTTAATATTTTACTTTCCTTGTGAAAAATTACAGCTACCAAAGGTACCAAACGAGCCAAAATGTCCCTAAGTAGAACAAAGAAAAGACAGAATGACAAAAGATACTAGCAAAGGTAGACAAGAGCTGTCCATAAGACAGCAAGCTCGACTATTGTGGGTGTTTGCTAATAAAACAAAACTTTTATCAGTATAATAGCAAAACAAAACTTTTATCAGTATAATAGCAAAACAAAATTCTGCTAACTATTAAGTATAAACTAGGAAAGTTGAATCATAAAAAAAGTCAAAATCTATAACTATAGATTTAATTTTTGGTAAATTAATTGTCTGATACAAAATTTACCCCTGAACACTATTGCTAAGTTTGATATAACTACCATAAGTGGTTAATGAGATATGTGCATGATAGTACCTAGCAGGCAAAACTTTAACCAAATTTTCAAAGTCAAACAAGGGCCATAATTTGCACTAAATTTAAACAAGAGTTATCTGTCTTGACTGTGTGACACCTCTTAAGACATTAAAAAAGTTTCAAGTCAATATCATAAGTGGTTACTGAGATATGTGCATGATAGTACCTAGCAGGCAAAACTTTAACCAAATTTTCAAAGTCAAACAAGGGCCATAATTTGTACTAAATTTATACAAGAGTTATCTGACTTGACTGTGTGACACCCCTTGAGACATTAAAAAAGTTTCAAGTCAATATCATAAGTGGTTACTGAGATATGTGCATGATAGAGTACCTAGCAGGCAAAACTTTAACCAAATTTTCAAAGTCAAACAAGGGCCATAATTTGTACTAAATTTATACAAGAGTTATCTGACTTGATTGTATGACACCCCTAAAGACATGAACAAAGTTTCAAGTCAATATCGTAAGTGGTTACTGAGATATGTGGATGATAGTACCTAGCAGGCAAAACTTTAACCAAAGAAGCAACGCCGACGCCGACACACAAGTGACTGTAATAGCTCTCCATATTCTCCGAATAGTCGAGCTAAAAATGTGATTTTATTACTGCTAAGCCTGAGGAATCAGTGTCAACACAGTTGAACACACAGAAAATCTCCCATAAGTTGGAATACAAGTAACATCGGTGTTATCACTTAAATACTTTTACCTTAGAAAATGAACATTTTCCTCCTGACAAACCGGTTACATACTATGTTTTACCTCATGTTTATTTATTCTTTCTTTTCCAACCATTCAGCGTCACACAAATACGCATCTGTATATCTAGGAACTGTTGTGGCATGTTTGGGTTGAGGAATTTACTAGCGACCAAAAATATGGTTACCATGACAACCAAAATTCGCCTAAATATAGAGCACATGCGACAAATAGGGATCACGTCTGCGTAGTTTGTCTGTCTGTCCGTCGGTCTGTCTCTGTCCGTCCGCCCGCACACATATTTAGGTGCATGATAGACAATAGAGGAAATGCACTTTATTCCATAAACAATAGTTAGCTCACAATAAAACAATAGCAAATTCACAAGAAAAGAATGAAAAGAACAATAGAAATAGCTCATAAACCATAAATTTAGGAACGTCCGTTCGGGCCAAGGATGTTACTGCCAGAAAAAAAAGTTTTTCGTAATTGAACAGGAAATGGTTGGTCCTTTAACACAGTCGTTGTTTCTGATACAAGTTATTAACGTACGTTTACATTATTATTTTTATATAATGTGTGTATTATTCTTATACAGAGCCAGCCAAACGTGAAATGGGGAAAAGATCTAAAACTGTGAAATGGGCTGATCAGTTCGAGGACGAAAGTGAATTTTACAAGGATATTGACACTCAGAAAGGTACTTCAGAACAGTTTTTTTCCTAAATACTGCAAAACGTAATCATTGGCAGTATTTTTGCATCCATGCAAAGTACTAAATCAGTGTTTTTCGGCATTTATTTCTCCAAGAAGAAATTGTCAAATGAGGTCTCTGTACCATTTTGTGAACATGTAAGCCTCACAAACTCGCGTGTTTTTTATAGAAAATAATGCCATTTTTTTGGGAAATAAAGGGACTTTAAATGACAAAACATATTTGATCATCTCCCTTTGTGTCTCTGATGAAACTGCATTTTATTGAAATGTTATGACATCCATTTAGCACATCGGGTTCAGTGCAGAAAAACACACTTGTGCTGAAGCAAACTTATTAATGTCTTATTAAGTTTATTAAAAGGCTCACTCAATGTTGTCAATAGTGTCGTTGCTTTATCCTTTTTAAGCCATAAACGAAGTGGAAAAGGTATGGGCTTGGCCAGAAGGTACAGATTACATCGCTGGGAAGGTCTACAAGTTCAATATTACAGATAATGACATAAGATCGCTGGATGATAGAGGATGGCTAACAGACCAGGTATGTTCTTTTGTGTTCATAAAAGGAATATATTTTGCCAAGGGGTGTAACTGACAAACAATACAGAAATCAGAAAAGAAGCAAAAACAACAGATTAGGTCGGAGCTGTTTCAGATAAATTGCCATACATACATACATACATGTACTTTAAAATATTAATATGTAGTTGATTGCTTATACACAATGCCGTTGATTTGCTGATTAGCCTGTACACCTTCGATAAATGTGATAGACTGTTTGTTTGTTTATTTATCTGAGGTTCATCGCCTATTTTCAAGAGTATTTCAATCATGACTTGCGAACATTTAATATAACCAGTGTTCCTGGATTCTGCAGGAGTACTTCACGTTCCCCGCAAGTAACTACCATCTTCCCCACATGTACACGAAACAGCGGTGGATGACAAATGATCTAGGACACAATGTCCTCAATCAAATCGTTGCAGAGGTTATATGCCTCTACCGGGACTCGAACTCACGACCCCACGATCCGTAGAGTGATGCTCGATGCTACTGAGCATAGGGGGCGGGCTTTTTTGAGTGATTATTGAGTTATTGTACTTATTAACCAAGTCAACAAATATCATCTTTTCAAATATTAAGTCAAATGAAATCAGGCAGTGTCCAAACTGTTTTGTTGTACGTTAATTAATATGTGATCCGGACTGTTTTATATGGTCTGCACTTATTGAGTTTACTGTCTTAAATTGTATGGTGCCAAAACGGATACATTTTTCAGACTGTAGATGCCTACTTGGCACATCTAACCCAAGCGGAGATCGACAAAGGGGTAAAAGTGAAACAAGAGCCCTGTACGACGATGACCAGCATAATGAATGAAGATCACCGTCCCAGAGATAATAGGGTATGATATAATGATGAAACAACTTATAAATAATTCTTGTTAAAGATGGCCATGATTTCCATCGCTCACGATCTCTGGAAAATATCATTTATTATATATCTATAATTATTTTGCCAAAAATACAGCCTATATTCAACCATCAAATACGGCCTGACAGAAAAAAATTCCGTATTGTATGTACGTGGAATACAAAAAGCGCGGCAAAATTTGTAAGAGTGCATTCAATTGGCTCTAAAATACACATGACGTTAATAACATCGCTTTTGACTGGGTCGTTACTATTTGTTTATACGATGACGTCAATAAAATGACGTCGAACTATATGTATATTTCGCGCTAAAAAGAGTTTTCTTTAATTTTAAGCTTAAAATTTAATTTTAAGCTTAAAATTTCATTTTAATTCGGTTTATTCGCGCAGACAAGTGTCAATAGGTATATAATAAAAGGGTTATTAGTATAGTAATGTGATCCATAAGCCGGATTAGCTCTCGTCGAGGTCGGATCAAACTCGTGCTACGCACTCGTATGATCCGACGCACGACTCGAGCAAATCCGGCATGCTGGATCACGCTACTATACTAATAACCCTATTTTATCACATACGATGCAACAGACCTTTTATTGCAAATTGGGCCTTGAAATCGTTCATAAATTTGTTAGTTATATTTTAAACACCTATTTATTTTAGATTATTATCTGAAATATTTATGATACAGCATAAACTTCGAAATTTGATCAAAGTTTAAACAATTATTACGACCAATTTGACTTTGCGACTGAAGAATTTAGCAATATACAATGCCCATAATTATAACAGTTATGGGCTTTGTTGTAATCGTTTTAACCACCATTTCTAACGGCATAAAAACCTGTTTTACCTCCACATTTCTACCGTTTTATAGTAGATGTTTTGAATAATCGTTATTATTCTATATCTTTTTTATTTATCCAGTCATAAACGTTCATTTGCACCACGTGGCCATACAATATACTGAATAATACGCACGTTCATACAAAAATACTGTATTTTCCGTATTTAGACGGTACAACATGTTTAATGAAACACGTGAAAAGTACGAATCTAAATCGGGTGAAGTAGGCGCTCTATGTACAGAGTTTGAATATTTGTCATGAAATCAAGATTACATGTTATTTGTTATTCAGTGAATCATTATTGATTTAATCTATAATAAAACAGATATAGAACAAGAGCCATGTTACCCATGGTTAATCCCCCGCTGGGAAGAAGTTACCAGAAGATTCTTGCACACTGCACTTCCTACCAATGTGCTATGTCAGTGTATTAAGTTTGAAGTAAATCCCTCAAGTACTTTTGGAGTTATGCTCTGGACAAGTATTCTGATAAAGAGGAATAACTCTAAAAGTAGGCAAGGTAGAGTTATTGTTCTTGCACACTGCACTTCCTACCAATATGCTTTATCAGTGTATTAAGTTTGAAGTAAATCCCTCAAGTACTTTTGGAGTTATGCTCTGGATAAAACTCTTAAAGTAAATCTGATAAAGGGGAATAACTCTAAAAGTAGGCAAGGTAGAGTTATTGTTCTTGCACACTGCACTTCCTACCAATGTGCTATGTCAGTGTATTAAGTTTGAAGAAAATCCCTCAAGTACTTTTGGAGTTATGCTTCGGACAAGTAAATCTGATAAAGGGGAATAACTCTAAAAGTAGGCAATGTAGAGTTATTGTTCTTGCACACTGCACTTCCTACCAATGTGCTATATCAGTGTATTAAGTTTAAAGTAAATCCCTCCAGTACTTTTGGAGTTATGCTCTGGACAAGTAAATCTGATAAAGGGGAATAACTCTAAAAGTAGGCAATGTAGAGTTATTGTTCTTGCACACTGCACTTTCTACCAATGTGCTATATCAGTGTATTAAGTTTGAAGTAAATCCCTCAAGTACTTTTGGAGTTATGCTTCGGACTTGTAAGTAAATCTGATAAAGGGGAATAACTCTAAAAGTAGGCAAGGTAGAGTTATTGTGGTTGCACACTGCACTTCCTACCAATGTGCTATATCAGTGTATTAAGTTTGAAGGAAATCCCTCAAGTACTTTTGGAGTTATGCTCTGGACAAAACTTTTAAAGTAAATCTGATAAAGGGGAATAACTCTAAAAGTAGGCAAGGTAGAGTTATTGTTCTTGCACACTGCACTTCCTCCCAATGTGCTCTGTCAGTGTATGAAGTTTGAAGAAAATCCCTCAAGTACTTTTGGAGTTATGCTCCGGACAAAATTGGGACGGAAACATGGACAGACGGACACCCATACGATTGTGTTATTAGGTGGTTTTTCCATTGTTCTCGAACAATAGAGTGACCACTTAAGGGACAAAAGAATGACCACATAAGGGACAAAAGACGGAATGAAGACAATAGATTTCTATTGTCTTAGGCCACACCTCCTACCACCCAAGGTACCCAAGGACGGACGACGGACGGAATGCGATCCTAATAGCTCACTCTGGCACTTTGTGCCAGGTGAGCTAAACAAGAGGGCCATGATGGCCCTGTATCGCTCACCTGTCTACCATTGGCAAAAATAAAAAGGTTATTAATAGCAGAAAGGATCAATTTTTACCTTTGGCTCATGATATCCTCTTAATAAGCCTATGTAAAATCAAAAGACCCCCCCCCAGGCAGGGTTAATTTTGACCCTGAGGTCAGGATTTGAACAATCTTGGTAGAGAGTCAATTATTGCCACATGCTGAATATCTTAGCTCTAGGCCTCATTATTTTGCTGTCTGATCATATTCTGCACTGTTGGCTATTCATTTTTTTGCTGTCTGATCATGATCTGCACTGTAAGCTATTCATTGTATGTTGGCTGGTCATGATCTGCACTGTCAGCTTTTTATTTTTTGCTGTCTGATCATGATCTGCACTGTTTGCTATGCATTATTTAGCTGTCTGATCATGATCTGCACTTTCATAATTTAGCTGTCTGATCATGATCTGCACTTTCATTATTTTGCTGTCTGATCATGATCTGCACTTTCTGACAAATTTCAAGGATATCTGGGCTGAAAATGTAACATCTAGAGTGTTAACAAGGTTTTTCCATATTTGGGCTGTGACCTAGTTTTTGACCCCAGATGACCCATATTCGAACTTGGGCTAGAAATCAACTTAACCACCTTTCTGACAAATTTCCAGGATATTTGGGCTGAAAATGTTACCTCTAGAGTGTTAACAAGGTTTTTCCATATTTGGGCTGTGTGACCTAGTTTTTGACCCCAGGTGACCCATATTAAAACTTGAGCTAGAAATCATAGAAACAACCTTTCTGACAAATTGCCAGGATATTTGGACTGAAACAGTAGCCTCTAGAGCCTTAACAAGATTTTTCTATTTTTGGGCTCTGTGACCTAGTTTTTGACCCCAGATGACCCATATTCGAACTCGTCCGAGTAATTACTGGGACAAACATCCTGACCAAGTTTCGTGACAATTGAGGAAAAAATGTGACCACTAGAGCGTTAACGAACTAAATGTGGACGGACGACGGACATTCATCGATCCTAATAGCTCACCCTGAGCCAGCTCAGGTGAGCTAAAAAGTAATGAACAACAAGCGGTGGTATTGAAATGAATTTTTAACGTCAGTTTTCACTTCAGCTTTCTCTGTTTAAGAGTTTAGTTTTCTCTATTTAAGAGTTCAGTTTAACACAAATAGCTGTGAAAATGTCGTTTGTTGAAAAAAGAAATTATGACAATACAATAGCAAGAGCTACTTCAAAGTTCGGAAAACAAAAGGAGATATGTGTTAGTCCCTTCAATGGGAAAACATACATACACATTTCTGACAAAAAAAGTGTTTTGAGAACGGGAAATTTGATTTCACAAAAGCAAAATCCATTTCCTTCAATATGGAGGAAATAGAGGAGTTGATCAAGATGTTAAGAAAGGTTGACTACTATGATAGGATATTTAATCGCAAGGTTTGTCAGTATAAAATTATTTTTATAGCATTTAGATACCACTGTATTTGTTGTAAGAAATTAATGGTCATAGACAAAAATAGCATTTACTCTTTGAAAGGTATATACTTAAGATGTATGTATCTAAGTATAAGTGCTAACATTTTTAGTAAGATATATATTATATAAATTGTAATTGCATGTTTTAGACACCATCATTATCATCACCACCACCACCTCAACAGCAGCAGCAGCAGACACTGCAGCAGCAGCTGGAAACACCACCCCAACATAGGCAAACACCACCTCAACAGCAGCAGCAGCTGCACCAGCTAGAAACATCACCCCAACATTGGCAAACACAGTAGCATTAACTTTTATTTCAGATAACACTACCTCAGTGAATTGAGTGCCGTGTAATTTTGAGTGCTGTGTAATTTTGAGTGCTCTGTAAAATTAGACTAGAATAAAAATATGATTGCTGTGTTAAAATATTTTTAGATTTTTATTTTATAATGTCCATACGCTAGTGATGTAATACCATCATCTAAAAGATAGCGCTTATCATCAAAACATGAAAGTCCAATTTTGCTAATTTTTTCCATATAGATTTCATGGTTATGACTTCGAAATGAATTCATTCGTGAAATTAATCTTCAACAGGTATTCACTTCACCACGAATCAACTGAAAAACGATATATACGGCAATCTGATAGCATTTATAAAGTAGCTTTAATCATTATCACCACACTTTTTGTTTGTGTTTTGATTTTTTTAATCATTGTGTTAATAAATACATAAGAAACAAACAAACAAAATATGTTCTAACATTAGAACTTGATAACTTGATAACTTGACAACTCATAGCACAATTCACGACAGAATGTCCAGTTCTTCTATTGATACATATTTAAATACAAATCTAACCTCAGAAAGAATGCAGTCATCACCATCATCATCATCATCATCATCCACAAATCATATTTATTCGGAAGCAATGTAGCTTAATTTACATAGGTACTGTCAAATTATTCAAACTTTTAAGATCAGTGATATATATTTCTATTGACACTAGCAATTTTTATATTTTGTTTAGATGCTAACAAAAGAGTCATCCTTTTAACTGTCATACCTGGATGTGTCATGCTTACCATTTTCATCATTTTCATCACCTTCCTGTGCAAAAGAACATGCAAGAGATTCATAAGAAGAAATTCAGTTGAACAACTTGAAATGAAGCATGTGGGTGTATCATGATTATCAAATTTCTCACAGATCTCAAATGAAAGTTCTATTGTTGAGTTTGATGCAGAAGAATATAAACGTGACTGATTTAGTCTTTATTTTTAAAAGGTTGTCAAACATTATTTTATATATTTCATTTTTAGGTGCAGTGCTGATAAGCATTATATGCTTTTTCATTAAATTTTGTGGAACTTTCATACATTGTTTCATCTCATTCCTCACATTGTATATGAACTTGCGATAAAGTGTTTGGATTACATCATTATGGAAATATAGTCAAAACAATTTGTCGTTTTATCTTGAAAAACATTCATGTGGCATTCATTTTCATTCATCACACTTTGTTTGAATGTCAGAATAATATTTCGCAAAAAGTAGTGCAATTCTTTCAAAGATTTTCTACAAGAAGGAGGCGATATCCGTTGAGAAACAGACGTAGACCAATTAGACTAGAGTATAATTAAAATCGCTATGAGTAAAAAAAAAAACCTTTTAAATTTGTAAGTGTTTCACTTTCATATTTTGCAGGGTATACTTGATTGTTAGATTATACAGGGTGTGTTTGATGGAAAAAGTTAGCGCCAAATGCTTTTGTAGATGTTCTTGATTTATGGTTTTTTGTTGTATTTAAATAGTATCTTTTTATTTTCCATATGATCTTAAATCCCAATTTGCATTTTCAAAGTGACTACTACATAGTATGGCAAGTGTTAGTAATACTCAAATGTAATTAAAATTGTTTTAAGCATTTTAGGTCTACCTCAAATACTCAATATATAAAAGTTTATATAGTTCAATTTATATTATAGCCATTTTAAAAACAAATCATTTGCTCAATTATATGTACATTTATAATTCTTGTTAATTTTTTTACTGTTCAATAAAAGTTCTGTTTTTTTTTATTTTTTTCTTTGATTTTTAACTATGAAAAATAAACATGTGATCAGTCAATGGCCGTTAGACAAAACTTCAAATCAGTTTACAAAATCTTTACTGTTGTAAAACAAATAGCTTAAAATCTTAAATTTTGATAAAAGTATTTGGTGGTATTGTTTCTTGTAATAAAGCGGAACTTACCTTCTGTGTTCACGTCTCCATTTTGATGAAAATCATTATATTTCAAAACAAAACAAAAATTAATGGTTATGATTTTTTCACTTTATCATCAATCTTGAAACTAGTATGGAATTAACAAAAGAGAAAGTAAAACTCTTCTGTCTTCCCATCCATTTGTCTTTTATATTTTTTATTAAACCTTGTCACAACCAGTCCTACACGAAAATAAGGCAGATTCCCACGTTTGGATAACATTTTGCTGCAAATACTATAGGATCATGGACTGTATAAACATAACTTTTCGCTTTAAAATTTACAACAAAAGCACAAGCCAGCAGAGGGGAATTGTTAAGATGGACAAAATGATAACGCGCTGACCGTTCAGTGTGGCTGGTGGTATTTCTTAAAGTCAAAACTTCATAATTGGTACTTGTCACAATAAATCAAGATATGTATCCTGTCATATTTGTACTCGTTTATGAAAGTAGAACGTTGCCTTTGGCATATGGTCACTAAAATTCCACAAGCGGTAAAAGTTTATAAAGTAAAAATAGTTTAAGGGTTCAAAATTTTAAGTACATTTGTTGTATTTTAATTCGTTTCTACAGCTTTTTCCACCACCACACATTGTGAAAAAAACTAATACGGAAAATGTAGAACTCGAGCCCTTTCACTTGCAAATGCTCTACCAACTGACCTAATGGTTGTATGAAATGGTTCAAATTTTACTGCAAAGTATATCACCCATGCTAATAGCAGTACGCCTGCTAATAGCAATGCACCTGTGCACATACTTAAATTCTGAATAGTTTATAGACTTCACCGACAGTATTGGGTCTTGTCAGTTTCGACAAGCATTTCTTCTTTAATATACCTAAAATTAAACGCAATGGACTTTTTAAAAAACTGAACTGGAAATAAGTTCAATGTTAAAATTGCACGTATAACGAGTATTAAAATATAATCAGTTGTTATTACAAAAAGGGTTTATTTTGCTTAACTTCTACATCAATTTATATGTTCTTCAAATAAAATAGGTTTTCACAAACTTGTACAAAAGCAACGAATTTCTTTGGTACTTTAAGAGGACACTGACCTCTCATTCAATTCATGATCTTTACACTGATAAGCATTTTAACAACGTCAACTACCACTCTCAAATTATGGATACTTGATAGTCTGTCAACAAAAAGGGCGCACTGGTTTATAATCGATACCATTGTTTCCCGCTAAATGTTGTCGCTGTAAGTCAAATTTGAAAATATCAAAAATTAAAATCTAAAATTGGCGCCATAATTGGAAGCGTTCAAAAATGGGCGCTAAAACTGTAACCGTTCATTTGCATAAGAGCGCACTGAGTCCTTGGTGGGTCAAGGGTCACTGGGTGCTTGGTGGTTCAGAATGGCCGCCGTCTCTATATAAACTGTATATAAACCACCATCCAAGATGGCCGCGAAAACCCCCTTTTTACACTACTATTAATGCACAAATACTTGCAATTTGTCTGTGTCCCATCATAGCAAGGCTAATTGTGGACTACTTTAAAAAAGAACCCTTTGCCTTCTATCTGATGTCCATTAACTTCTTTCTTTAAACAACATTTCTGAACTCACAGCATTAAACTTTAACAATCTTTTTATGAACCAGAAAGCCAAGGGCTTAAATAATTCAGTGTTCCCACTCTCGTAAATTATTACGTAAATCACGCAAAAAAAATAAACATCGCGCAAATAATTTTCACCACGTGCGAGATCGCGCGCGTACGAAAATGCCGAGGACGAATAGGTTCAGCTGGAATCCCTCAGTATGTTCTAAAAATAGATCATGGAAATTCTACTTTCTCGACCAATCGGTCGGCATAACTGCTGGTGATTTACCGTTGACGTCATGAAATGTAGACGGGTTGCATATTTGAATGCTCTGGGAATTAATATTAGCACTTTAAAAGTGTGACCAATCTAAAGTTCCAGGCTTCGTCTGCAAAAATGTGGCAGACAAAGCATTGTGTTTTGCTTCACGGCGAATAAAATAAATGATGGCATCATGTCCAACAACAAAGTGAAGGGTTACCATCAACAAGTACTGAAACAACTACGAGTAGTGTTAAAAGTCAGAAAAAGTACCACAAACGGTTTCATAACAAGTGGTTGCCGCGGGTTGTAAAAATTTTAAACGATTGCCGGCTTGTCTATCATATAATTTTCATACCCCCAAAAATTGGGATATACCCCCACTTTTTGTATCCAGGGGGTAAGTATACCCTTGAAAAAAATACTGAGTGGGAACACTGTAATTGGCATGCAGCATTGTTAACTAAACCTCTACCAAGATTGCTAAAATTCAATCCCTTGATCAATATTATCCCTATCAAGGACTCGCTTGGGTATAATGCCTATATGCAAACATTTTAAATTCTTATTGTCTGAAACCAGAGTAACATGTGGCCATTTAGGCCCTCTTGTTTTAGCAGAATTGTTGCCATTTTCAACTTGGCAAGTTTTCAATTATAAATTATCAAAATGATCCCACTGTTCTGAACTCCACCTTCAAAATCTACAATTACAAATTTTTCATATAAATGCTTATTGTCCTTTTGTATTTAGCTCATAGCTGTACATCCCAATTATAGCATGATTGCATCTATCATACATTCATGGTACTTTGTATACAATGTATAAATCACTATTGATGGTTAATACACTTAAATTATTCATTCTGTTAAGTATCTAAGCTTTGTGAAAGACTATCTTCCATAAGACCTAAATATTAGATATTTGGCATATAGAATTGCCTAGTCCACCTTTAGAGCAATGCGTTAAATACAGTCAAAGTTTGTGTAATGTCATATGTAAATGCAATGCAAGCTAGTATCATCATGAATAGGGTTAATTGACATTTATCTCATCAGCAACACAATTTCATAGATAGTATGTAATATGATCTCAAATATCTGATCTCGTTCATTTGTTATTTGATTGCTTTTTTGTACATATGTTTTGTTACAATAGTTTATTGCAGTTTATTGCATTAAACTATATTTTATATATTTAAGACACATTTTTCAATTTAAATGCTCATTGTCCTTTTGTATTTAGCTCATAGCTGTACATCCCAATGATAGCATGATTGCATCTATCATACAGTCATGGTACTTTGAAATTGTAATTGAACCCAATGTATAAATCACTTTTGATGGTTAATATACTTAAAGTATTCTACTTTAAATCATAACTTTGTGAAAGACCATCTTCCATATATACACTTGTGATGCATTTTCAATCTGATACATAAAACTGCATTTTATGATTTTAGCTCACCTGGAACAATAGTGCTATTAAGATCGCATTATGTCTATCATCCATCCATCCACAATTTCCTTCAACAATCATGTTGTCTGAAACCATTATCTCATTGTTAAAACTTTGCAGGGATGTTTCTTGCATGAATCTATCAATGTTGTTCAAAATATTTAATTTCATGCAGAACTGTAATTGCTATGGCAACAAATAGAAACTAGAGCTATCACTAAATGTGATTAATACCCCCAAAAGGATTGCTTTATAAACTGAAGAAGTTCGTAGTAACATAATACCTTGCAAACAAACTAAAAAGAGATATTGTTCTTAGCAGTTCCTCTCATTGTGCTTGACCATTGTATGAAGTTGTATTGAATTCCAACTTGTAGTTTTCGAAAAATGCTCCAGACAGGGAAAAGTAACAAAGGGCAATAACCCTGTAATTAGTCAAGATGGAGTTATGGTTCCTGTGCACTGCACTTCCTCTCAATGTGCTTGACCATTGTATGAAGTTGTATTGAATTCCAACCAGAAGTTTTCAAGTTATGCTCCGGACAAGGAAAAGTAACAAAGGGTAATAACTCTGTAATGAGTCAAGATGGAGTTATGGTTCCTGTGCACTGCACTTCCTCTAAATGTACTTGACCATTGTATGAGGTTGTACTGAATTCCAACTTGTAGTTTTCAAGTTATGCTTCGGACAAGGAAAAGTAACAAAGGGCAATAACTCAGTAAATACTCAAGATAGAGTTATAGTTCTTGTACACTGCACTTCCTCTGAGTGTGCTTGATCATTGTATGAAGTTGTATTGAATTCCAACTAGTAGTTTTCAAGTTATGCTCCGGACAAGGAAAAGTAACAAAGGGCAATAACTCTGTAATTAGTCAAGATGGAGTTATAGTTCTTGTGCACTGCACTTCCTCTTAATGTGCTTGACCATTGTATGAAGTTGTATTGAATTCCAACTTGTAGTTTTCAAGTTATGCTTCGGACAAGGAAATCTAACAAAGGGCAATAACTCAGTAAATACTCAAGACAGAGTTATAGTTCTTGTACACTGCACTTCCTCTGAGTGTGCTTGATCATTGTATGAAGTTGTATTGAATTCCAACTAGTAGTTTTCAAGTTATGCTTCGGACAAGGAAAAGTAACAAAGGGCAATAACTCTGTAATTAGTCAAGATGAAGTTATGGTTCTTGTGCACTGCACTTCCTCTTAATGTGCTTGACCATTGTATGAAGTTGTATTGAATTCCAACCAGTACTTTTCAAGTTATGCTCCGGACAAGGAAAAGTAACAAAGGGCAATAACTCTGTAATTAGTCAAGATGGAGTTATAGTTCCTGTGCACTGCACTTCCTCTCAATGTGCTTGACCATTGTATGAAGTTGTATTGAATTCCAACTAGTAGTTTTCAAGTTATGCTCCGGACAAGGAAAATGCAACCGACCGACCGACCGACCGACCGACCGACCGACCGACCAACCACCGGGTGACTCCTATATACCCCCCTAAACTTCGTTTTGGGGGTATAAACACTTAAAGACTCTTCTTCTATAAAACCACAAGGCCTACAGGTTAGATATTTAGCATGCGGCATTGTCTACTGGATCTCTACAACAATTACTCAAATTATGACCCCCATGTCAAAATTGAACCCAACCGAGGTGTCACCTTGGTTTAACATAGGCATATATGGGAAAAACTTAAAATCTTTCATGCTGAATTCACAAGACCTAAATATCAGATATTTGGCATGTAGAAATGCCTAGTCCACCTTTACCAAGATTGTTCAAATTATGACCCCCAGGTCATGTATTGAGGGTGCTGATAATGATTTTTGTGTGACTCGATGTAAAAGGTAATCAGAAATTTTTAACATATTTGGAATGCAACAGAAATGCGTTAAATACAGTCAAAGTTTGTGTAATGTCATATGTAAATGCAATGCAAGCTAGTATCATCATGAATAGGGTTAATTGACATTTATCTCATCAGCAACACAATTTCATAGATAGTATGTAATATGATCTCAAATATTTGATCTCGTTCATTTGTTATTTGTTTGCTTTTTTGTACATATGTTTTGTTACAATAGTTTATTGCATTAAACTATATTTTATATATTTAAAATAATTTCTTAATATCTTGCACCTATTGATCCAATGCCACAAGTTTTTCAAGATCCAATGCCTCAGTCTGTCCCAACTATAATATAAAGGCTGTAACTCTCCTACATGGATTGATTGGGATTGCATTTTGTCTGTCGGACTCCGTCTGTCCGTCAGTCCACCATTTCCTTCAAATGACATCATTGAAACCACTGGTCCAATTTTGTAAACCGTCGGACTCCATCTGTCCGTCAGTCCACCATTTCCTTCAAATGACATCATTGAAACCACTGGTCCAATTTTGTAAAACTTTGCAGTAGTCGAGTCCCTGGAGGTGTTTGTGTGAACTTTTTGTCCAGAGTGTTTCTTAGTCTATTTGTGTAGAAGGATGATTAAAGTTTAATTTTATCGAGGGTGGACAGTTGATCTCATGTCAGTTTTAATGGAAACCTAGATGGCATCCAAGATGGCCGCCATTTCATAAGCTTATGACTCGTATAGATATAACGATCATAACTATTAAATGCTACACAATATTGATTTTAATGTAAGTGGATATTTATGTCCAGATACAAAACTTTCAAATGACCTCCTTTTAAATGCCATTATATTTCAAGGTCAAGGTCATTTAAAGGTCAAAATGTAGAAAACTGTTTAAAAAACTTTCTTCTGGCCTAAAATGTTTTTATTTATTTGTTCATTTTTCGTAACAGGCATATAAAAAGTAGTTTGTTACTTTTCCCATTCAATATAAGTTTAAACAAAACTTAGTCCATGGTCATAAATTGAATACTCATATAATTATAATGAATTGTGTGACAACACCAATCTGCAAATATGGATATAAAATGAAAATTTATATCATAAACACATACTTTATGGTTTGGCACATAACCATGTAGGCACATTTTCTATATATTTATGAATGTCTTTGCATCTCGGAAACTACATGACAATCAAGGTCACCAGATCCAATGTTCCGTAGGTCAAGAAAAGATCAAGGTCAGCATCACGAAAAGGTGACAAAATGTACTTAATCTACTGATATGAATTGATTTCTATACTTTCTCTGCAAAGGTTCGGCACCATGCTACCAATGAAGTACTTTATCTATGCAACAGCTACTTCATTCATTGATTATTATATTTTATAAACCATATATTGATATAATTAGAAGTAATGATTGGTCATGTCACCACTTCTAACTTTATGCTTTATGATAACATCCTATAGCTAATGCATCTTTCTTGTATGATATATGTCAGCACTTTTTCTTAAAAATTCTCTAAAAAAATTTGCATTTTCATTGGTTGGAATAAAATCAAGGTCACTAGAAGAATGAGTCAATGTCATTTAAAGAAGCGCCTGACAACGACTATAGTTTCATTCGCCAAGATCAACAAAGGTTTTTATCTTTTCTTGTGTTTAGATAGTTTTTTAATACATACACATTTAGAAATGTCATTTCAAAGTCAAAACAAATGGTGATGCCCATGTTTACAAAAAGAAACAGTGCAGTAAAATTAATAAAGTGTCTTCCATATCATCGGTTTTGAGTAAGCTTGCAGATAAGGGTAAACCTCTTGTACCAAAATATTTTATTGCATTGTATGCGCTATTCGTCATTGACGGAGCCGTTCTGTGTATTTCTGCTATCTGTCTTCAAATAATTTGTATGCTCATGGGTTTACTGTTACAGAAGGTTGTACCCCCAAGCACAAAATAGTGTTCATAAAAGTGTGACAACCGACTCCAAATATATACAAATGTATTGATTTATCTACTTTCTAAACATAATCAAAAAGATGAATTTGTTGAAAATTTTTGCATATATAACAGGTGCTACCTTATGGTCTTATTAATCAAAAGAATTTAATGAAAATATTTCTCAGTTAAACACATTTTGTTCTGCAATTATTCTGTGGAGATAGTTCAAATGAAAAACAGTTAATCTCAAATTGTCTAAAAAAAAACTTTTCTGTACACTATCGTCCAATGCGTGGTATTTGCTTGATTGGCAAAAAACATGCCAAATCCGTATTACGACTATTCAGCTTTGTCACTTGGCAACGACAGCAACAATATGTTTAATTTGGGTACGGAATACCAACTAGACAATGGCAAGCTACTGATCAAAACTTCAGAAATTACTGAGAATAATCAGACAAACAAAAGGAAAAAAGCAGCAACAAGTATCAAAGAAACTACAAATAGCAAGAAAAAGGAATAGTACTGTTTAGATTTCATTTTCCTGAATTTCATCTTTGTTGAGGTTACTTGTATCGAGGATCGTTTGACAGAGTTTTGACTATATACATATTTCATTTTTTCAATTTCACCAAACACGACGCCAGATTCAAAGGCACTGTCATTGACCCAGGAAATGAAAACAAACGTACAAGATCAACAGGAAAATAGGAGGAGACAACATGCCAAAGAAATTCATCTTTCTCTAATTGAGGAAAACAAAACGATTTATGATGAAATTCAACAAAGCTTGAAGATTTGTCGAATATACAACAGCAGAATGTCAGCTGCAATTGACAAATATAACAACGATCAGTGCATCCGTCAGGATATGATATCCTCATTGGAATCATGGAACTCTGTCATAGACAATGTGCGAAATCGCAAAGAACAAATTTTAATACCACAATGTAAATGGTGTAACGGTTCTCCACTATCTAACCCTCCGAAAGTAATTGGCTCTTTAAGGAAAGTGGAAGATGGTCGGTTTTTCCAGTGAAGGGAAACAAGAGGGCCATGATGGCCCTTTATCGCTCACCCGAGTACAACTGCTTTTAACAAAGTTGCTAGAAATCATCGAAACAACCTTTCTGACAAATTTCCAGGATATTTGGGCTGAAAATGTAACCTCTAGAGTATTAACAAGGCTTTTCCATATTTGGGCTCTGTGACCTAGTTTTTCACCCCAGATGACCCATATTGAAACTTGAGCTAGAAATCATCGAAACAACCTTTCTGACAATTTGGGCTGAAAATGGTACCTCTAGAGTGTTAACAAGGTTTTTCCACATTTGGGCTCTGTGACCTAGTTTTTGACCCCAGATGACCCATATTCGAACTTGAGCTAGAAATCATCGAAACAACCTTTCTGACAAATTTCCAGAATATTTGGGCTGAAAATGGTATCTCTAGAGTGTTAACAAGGTTTTTCCACATTTGGGCTCTGTGACCTAGTTTTTGACCCCAGATGACCCATATTCGAACTTGAGCTAGAAATCATAGAAACAACCTTTCTGACAAATTTCCAGGATATTTGGGCTGAAAATGTTACCTCTAGAGTGTTAACAAGGTTTTTCCATATTTGGGCTGTGTGACCTAGTTTTTCACCCCAGATGACCCATACTAAAACTTGAGCTAGAAATCAACCAAACAACCTTTCTGACAAATTGCCAGGATATTTGGACTGAAACAGTAGCCTCTAGAGTGTTAACAAGATTTTTCTATTTTTGGGTCATGTGACCTAGTTTTTCGTCCGAGATGACCCATATCCGAACTCGTCCGAGTAATTACTGGGACAAACATCCTGACCAAGTTTCGTGACAATTGAGGCAAAAATGTGACCACTAGAGTGTTAACGAACTAAATGTGGACGGACGACGGACGACGGACAATCATCGATCCTAATAGCTCACCCTGAGCCAGCTCAGGTGAGCTAAAAAGGATAATGCGTATGTGAAGGACATTGCTCATAGACTAAGAGCATTGACAATGAGATTGAATGACCGTGTTGGGATGAAGAAGATGATCCTAGGAGGTTGGCATTGCATTTGGCACCAAGTGAACAAACTTTAAAGAGGTCTACTAGGCAATGCTACATGCCAAATATCTAAGCTCTAGGCCTTGTGGTTTCAGAGGAAAAGATTTTTAAAGTTTTTCCTATATAAGCCTATGTAAAACTAAGTGACCCCCAATGCGGGGTCAATTTTGATACGGGGGTCATAATTTGAACAATCTTGGTAGAGGTCCACTAGCCAATGCTACATGCCAAATATCTAAGCTCTAGGCCTTGTGGTTTCAGAGAAGAAGATTTTTAAAGTTTTTCCTGTATAAGCCTATGTAAAACTAAGTGACCCCCCCATGCGGGGTCAATTTTGATCCGGGGGTCATAATTTGAACAATCTTGGTAGAGGTCCACTAGACAATGCTACATGCCAAATATCTTAGCTCTAGGCCTTGTGGTTTCAGAGAAGATTTTTAAAGTTTTTTCTATTTTTTGCCATAGCAACCAGAGTTCTGCATGGAATGGAATTCTTTGAACAATTTTGGTAGAGCTTCATGCAAGGAACATTCTTGCATAGTTTTATCAACATTGGCCTAGTGGTTTCAGAGGAGATGTCATTTGAATCAAAATGTTGACGGACGACGGACAATCATCGATCAGAAAAGCTCACCCTGGCGTAGCCAGGTGAGCTAAGAAGGATTGCTGCAGTTGACAAAATCACGTGGTTGCCTCTCCCTTACAAAAACTACAAACTCATCTGCTAAAATTTTCAAAGTAAATCTTTTTTTCTGGTTTCAAACTTATGTCAATATTAAAGTTTGAATACAATAAGCAAATCTGTTTTAGTAAACGTGGCTTCCCCTAGATGCATTGAACATGTTGAAGCCTTATGCAAAATTTGATTGCAAAAATTGCAAATTATGCAACAGATAAAATGACAAAATATCTGATGTAATAACAGGCTTCATCTTCTTCCATTTTCCGGCCACTTCACAACAGAGCGAGGCAGAAGAATGGGACGAGATAACTAGCAGCCTGACGGACAAAATACGAAAGTTTTTGGCAGGGAAATACCCTATGAACAGACTTCATTAATAGATCCACTTGCTTACACGAATAATGAAGACCATGCATTTTATGCAAAAATTGTGATTTATCATGATGAGGTTCGTCAAAATGAAGAAACTCACCCGAATCAAAACTATTGGATTTAAAATTTTATTAATTGTTTGTGGTCTTTCTGCTGAAAAAATAATGGAGTCTTAATTATTTGCAGTACAGCAAATACTATATTATGCTTTTATGATCTTGAATTTCCACCTATCATCATTATCACAAAAACATAATTATTATTAATTAATAATATATAATTCTACTAAAACACCATTATAACCTATTTAGAGAATAAATGTATCAAGGAATATTTTACTACAGTAGTATGGAATACCAGTTGAGAGTTATGGTAATTTAGCTAGAATCCAAGAAGGAATTCCACTGGCTTAATTTATGGGGGTCATTGGAATTCTACTGGTATTGAGATGGAATTCCACTGGTACCTAAGGGGTTCCAGTGGTATTGAGACTGAATTCCACTGGTATTGAGATGGAATTCCACTGGTATTGAGATGGAATTCCACTGGTATTGAGATGGAATTCCACTGGTACCTAAGGGGTTCCAGTGGTATTGAGATGGAATTCCACTGGAATCTTGATGGAATTCCACTGCAATATTGATGGTATACTTTTGGTGGAATTCCACTGGTATTCCAAAGGAATTCCACTGGAAAATATTGGCTATTCCAGTGGAATACCAACACTATTCCATTGAAAAATACCACTGAAACTGAGGTGGAATTCCAGTTAAAGTTCCAGTGGTATTCCAGATGATCATTTTCACTAGGGTAGTCTTTTGGCCTAGGATCCGGCTACCTAGACCAAAAGGCTAGGTAGCCGTACATATATTTTACCGTCAAAGAAAAGTTGAACTTCACTCAATGTCTTGTGATATGATATTCACAAATGTTGCTTTCTCTTTCAGCAAACAGGCAGAATTCCTCAAACACAATCTTGAATGAGATAATTTCAGTGTCTAGTGATAGCAAAGATGAATTGCCAGACATCTATCCGGCGAAGAAACAAGTGAAAGGAATCTGAGGCTTTCATAGGTTTCGTCCCTATAGAAAGAATACAACTGCTACTGACAAGAACAAATCTGTAGAGTCTCCGGCGACTCAGAATCAGAATCAGAGCAAACTGCAACCAGTAGAACATAGAGCTGAAATAAGATATGATTTGTTGCGTTGCGTGATTTGTTTGAGCAACGAGAAGGAAAGTACATTTGTGCCTTGCCGACACACTGTGTGTCATTGTGCTGTGGAAACTAATGCAACAAAACAGTGTTGCTTCTGTCGATGCAAAATAAAAGAAGTGGTGAAGGTGCGACTGACAGATTGATTGTTTGGTGTGATTCACTGTAGCATTGCAATAAATAAATGCAATTCAATGTACAGCTTTGGTCGTTGTCTTTTCTCAATGTATATCAATACTAGTTGATCTTGTCAAGGTTTTCTGTTTTGACTCTGCTGTAACCTGACAAAGTCATGTCGGTGAGATATTATTTGCCTGACAAGAACAAATCTGTAGAGTCTCCGGCGACTCAGAATCAGAATCAGAGCGAACTGCAACCAGTAGAACATAGAGCTGAAATAAGATATGATTTGTTGCGTTGCGTGATTTGTTTGAGCAATGAGAAGGAAAGTACATTTGTGCCTTAACGACACACTGTGTGTCAAGATGCAACGAAACAGTGTCGCTTCTGTCGATGCAAAATAAAAGAAGTGGTGAAGGTGCGACTGACAGATTGATTGTTTGGTGTGATTCACTTTATCTTTGCAATAAATAAATGCAATTCAATGTACAGCTTTGGTCGTTGTCTTTTCTCAATGTATATCAATACTAGTTGATCTTGTCAAGGTATTCTGTTTTGACTCTGCTGCGTTGCGTGATTTGTTTGAGCAACGAGAAGGAAAGTACATTTGTGCCTTGCCGACACACTGTGTGTCAAGATGCATCTGTTTGTTTACCTCATTTTTTATTTGAACATTCATCGAGCAACATCAACTAACAAGAGCTGTCAGTAGACAGCGCGCTCGACTATTCTCAGTGATTGACAATAACTGTAAACAACTGACTGTAAATGAGTCTCTAAAGGGGATAATTATGTCAAAATGCTTGATACAGTTACCTCCTCCTGTACACAGGTTCCGATCATGATGGTGAACAAGTGTGCAAAGTTTGAAAGGCATATGTCAATGGACTTTGAAAATATCTGAGGTAGTACGCAAACTTTAACGTAAGTTCTAAGTAAAAAAAGGGGCATAATATTGTAAAAAAGCTTGATACAGTGACCTCCTCCTGTACACAGGTTGAGATCATGATGGCGAACAAGTGTGCAAAGTTTCAAAGCCATATGTCGATGGACTTTGAAATTATCTGAGGTGGTACGCAAACTTTAACGTAAATTCTAAGTCGAAAAAGGGGCATAATTCTGTCAAAAGGCTTGATAGAGTTACCTCCTCCTGTGTACAGGTTGGGGGCATGATGGTGAACAAGTGTGCAAAGTTTCAAAGCCAGATGACAATTGAATTGGAAAATATTTGAGGTGGTACGCAAACTTTAACGTAAATTTTAAGTCGAAAAAGGGGCATAATTCTGTCAAAATGCTTGATACAGAGACCTCCTCCTGTGTACAGGTTGGGGGTGAACAAGCGTGCGAAGTTTCAAAGCCAGATGTCAATGGACTTTGAAAATATTTGAGGTGGTATGCAAACTTTAACGTAAATTCTAAGTCGAAAAAGGGGCATAATTCTGTCAAAATGCTTGATACAGTGACCTCCTCCTGTGTACAGGTTGGGGGCATGATGGTGAACAAGCGTGCGAAGTTTCAAAGCCAGATGTCAATGGACTTTGAAAATATTTGAAGTGGTACGCAAACTTTAACGTAAATTTTAAGTCGAAAAAGGGGCATAATTTTGTCAAAATGCTTGATAGAGTTACCTCCTCCTGTGTACAGGTTGGGGGCATGATGGTGAACAAGCGTGCAAAGTTTCAAAGCCAGATGTCAATGGACTTCGAAAATATTTGAGGTGGTACGCAAACTTTAACGTAAATTCTAAGTAGAAACAAGAGCTGTCACATGACAGCACGCTCGACTATTCGAAAGCTTGTTGGTAAAATGGGGTTTTTGTCTAAGAACAGGAGTATTGTGTAATTGTCTATAAGAATTAAGGTCAAAGATATAAAACTTGTTCAAAGACCTTTGTAAATGTACATTGCATTCAAAGCCTTACTCTGGATTCTGCAAGCCAACTGGAGGGAGGATGGGGGGGATAAATTCAAAGAAATACATGACCTTGTATTATTTGATCATGAATAATTTTGTAACTTTTCAAAATTGATATGTATAGAATTAAAAAAGCATGACCGCTTCATGCTGCATAATTATAAAACTGTGACAAAATTCTACGTTAAAAAGGGCATAAATATGTCAAAAATCAAAAACATTGGTGAAGATGTTGACAGTAAATATGTTCGATAGTATTCTATCTTTAACAAAAAATTCAAAGTTAAAAAGGGACACAAATCTATCAAAAATCAAAACAGAGTTATAGAGATTGTTTCCTCAGGTGTAGATGTTGATGGTTGACACATACTTTGAGTTTCAAGTCAATACTTTTGATAGTATTCAAGATATTTGACTTTATAAAATCTTTTACCAAAAATTCTAAGTTAAAAAGGGACACAAATCTATCAAAAATCAAAACAGAGTTATGGGGATTGTTTCCTCAGGTGTAGATGTTGATGGTAAACATATATTTTGAATTTCAAGTCAATACCTTATATAGTATTCAAGATATTTGAATTTACAAAAAAAAATTACCAAAATTCTAAGTTAAAAAGGGGCATAAATCTGTCAAAAATCAAAACAGAGTTATGGGTATTGTTTCCTCAGGTGTAGATGTTGATGGTAGACACATACTTTGAGTTTCAAGTCAATACCTTTGATAGTATTCAAGATATTTGAATTTATAAAAAACTTTAACCAAAAATTCTAAGTTAAAAAGGGGCATAAATCTGTCAAAAATCAAAACAGAGTTATGGGGATTATTTCCTCAGGTGTAGATGTTGATGGTAGACACATACTTTGAGTTTCAAGTCAATACCTTTGATAGTATTCAAGATATTTGAATTTATAAAAAAACTTTACGGTAACCAAAAATTCTAAGTTAAAAAGGGGCATAAATCTGTCAAAAATCAAAACAGAGGTATGGGGATTGTTTCCCCAGGTGTAGATGTTGATGGTAAACATATAGTTTGAGTTTCAAGTCAATACCTTTGATAGTATTCAAGATATTTGAATTTATAAAAAACTTTAACCAACGCAGACGCAGACGCCGGGGCGAGTGCAATAGCCTCCTTATTCTTCGAATAGTCGAGCTAAAAAGGCATAATTTTGTCAAAATGCTTGATAGAGTTACCTCCTCCTGTGTACAGATTGGAGGCATGATGGAGAACAAGTGTGCAAAGTTTCAAAGCCATATGTCAATGGACTTTGAAAATATTTGAGGTGGTATGCAAACTTTAACATAAGTGGTTACGCCGACGCCGACACCGATGCCGACACCGACGCTCGGGTTACTAGGATAGCTCTCCTTATTCTTCGAATAGTCGAGCTAAAAATGACTTACAACATGCCAAATCCGTATTACGACTATTCAGCTTTGTCACTTGACAACAACATCAACAATATGTTTAATTTGGGTACGGAATACCAACTAGACAATGGCAAGATACCGTACCGATCAAAACTTCAGAAATTACTGAGAATAATCAGACAAACAAAAGGAAAAAAGCAGCAACAAGTATCAAAGAAACTACAAATAGCAAGAAAAAGGAATAGTACTGTTAAGATTTCATTTTTCTGAATTTCATCTTTGTTCAGGTTACTTGTATCGAGGATCGTTTGACAGAGTTTTGACTATGTACATATTTCATTTTTTCAATTTCACCAAACACGACGCCAGATTCAAAAACACTGTCATTGACCCAGGAAATGAAAACAAATGTACAATATCAACAGGAAAATAGGAGTCAACATGCCAAAGAAATTCATTTTTCTCAAATTGAGGAAAACAAAACGACTTACGATGAATTTCAACAAAGCTTGAAGATTTGTCGAATATACAACAGCAGATGTCAGCTGCAATTGACGAATATAACAACGATCAGTGCATCCGTCAGGATATGTTATTCTCATTGGAATCATGGAACTCTGTCATAGACAATGTGCAAAATCGCAAAGAACAAAATTTAATACCACAATGTAAATGGTGTCACGGTTCTCCACTATCTGACCCTCCGAAAGTAACTGGCTCTAGCTGACTATGATTTAACTGAAATTTAAACTAGTTTGCTTGAATTATTTATCTACAGCGCTTATCAAGTTCAACAGGTATCTTGTCTGTCCCATTGTTATGTCCGGCTGACCGGCAAATATTATGTAACCTATGACCTTTTACTGTGGAAAACATCGAACTATTGTGCTTACACGTAGAACTCTTTGTATATGTTATGTGCTTAAAACGTCATTTCAGGTTGTTCTTTTTGTTTAAGTTACGACTGGCATGATGTTACGATCAAGGAATAAAATGAAGCTAAACAAGATTGGTGAAAGTTCCTATTGATGTAAAGGTTTTATTTGTTAACATAGCAACCACAGTTCTGCATGGAATGGAATTATTTGAACAACTATGAGAGGGCTTCATGCAAGGAACACCCCTGCCAAGTTTCATCAACATTGGCCATGTGGTTTCAGAGATGTTGTTTGAAGGAAAATGTTAACGGACGTACGACGGACGCTAGATGGAATGCAATCACAATAGCTCACTGTGGCACTTCGATCTTATTCAAAGAAAAATGGAAGATGGTCGGTTTTTCCAGTGAAGGAAAAGAAGGATTATGCGTTTACGAAGGACATTGCTCATAGAGCATGGACAATGAGATTGAATGACCGTGTTGGCATAAAGCAAAGAGTTCTGGAAGAAGATGATCCTAGGGCGTTGGCATTGCACTTGGCACCAAGTGAACCTCCTGCCATACAGGGAGGCATTTATTATTTCTTAATTATATGTTTATATGGTTCTGTGTAGCAACTGTAGCTACATAACGGCTACAATAGTCTGCTGACACAAGCTCTAAAAATGAGACTAAATGACATGGAAGGTATATACAGGTCCCGTGAATTGGAAGCTGGAGACCCAGGCAGACTGTCACAGCATCTGGCACCCGTGCCTCCTAAGCCAACTGTTGACATTTATCAAGAGCAGCAATCACAGTTCAAGTGAAATTTCAAACAATGGTGTATGTTCACCTGAAGCAAAAAATACCAAACATTGTCACTGGATACTTACAAGGAAACATTAGCTTATACATTACAGTTTATGTAGTGTAACAAATACAAGGAAATTCCTGGTCAAAGTCATGTTTATGAACTGAAATGTTCCCCTCTGCCATGTAAAACAGTCATTTCATTACATAACTTGATCCAGTTCATGTACAAAATTGTGGTATTCTGTGTCAAGTGCTTGTTAATTTATAAACTCCTACCTTCAAGATATACAAGAAACAAGAGGGCCAAGATTGCCCTATATCGCTCACCTTGGTACAAGTCCACTTGCCTGGTGGAAGATCACTAGATAATGTTATATACCAAATAAGTTTTCCTATATACACCTTTGTAAAACAAATGATCCCCCCTGGGCAAGGTCAATTTTGACCCCAGGGGCATAATTTGAACAAACTTTGAAGAGGTCTACTAGGCAATGCTACATGCCAAATATCTAAGCTCTAGGCCTTGTGGTTTCAGAGAAAAAGATTTTTAAAGTTTTCCCTATATAAGCCTATGTAAAACTAAGTGATCCATGGTGCGGGGTCAATTTTGACCCGGGGGTCATAATTTGAACAATCTTGGTAGAGGTCCACTAGACAATGCTACATGCCAAATATCTAAGCTCTAGGCCTTGTGGTTTCAGAGAAGAAGATTTTTAAAGTTTTTCCTATTTGTTGCCAAAGCAACCAGAGTTCTGCATGGAATGGAATTCTTTGAACAATTTTGGTTGAGCTTCATGCAAGGAACATTCCTGCATAGTTTTATCAACATTGGCGTAGAGGTTTCAGAGATGTCATTTGAATCAAAATGTTGACGGACGACGTACGACGGACAATCATCGATCAGAAAAGCTCACCCTGGCGTAGCCAGGTGAGCTAAAAAAGGACTTGTCAGTAAGGCACGGCATTTGTTAGAGAACTTGGACAATGTTCTACTATGCTTAGACCACGACAGAACAATTTCGTTTAGAGAACATTTCCTGTTTGCTGAAACTGAATCTGTATCAGAATGATATATTAGAGAGGCCTTGGCTGACATGGAGGAGATATCGGATGTGATTTCAGTGGTGACATTCTTGTTGGAATATGAGAAATACCTGAGAGACATAGGTTAGTTTCTTTCTCACTTTAGCATAAGAGTTTACTTTGATAGAACTTTGTAATACATTTATTTGCTAATTTACCGTCAAAAAAAAGTTGAACTTCACTCAATGTCTTGTGATATGATATTCACCAATGTTGATTTCTCTTTCAGCAAACAGGCAGAATTTCTCAAACACAATCTTGAATGAGATCATTTCAGTGTCTAGTGATAGCAAAGATGAATTGCCAGACATCTATCATGCGAAGAAACAAGTGAAAGGAATTTGAGGCTTTCATAGGTTTCGTCCCTATACAAAGAATACAACTGCTATTGTTATGTTGGGGTAGTTGAACATTGACAAGAACAAGTCTGTAGAGACTCCCGTGACTCAGAATCAGAATGAATTGCAACCAGTAGAACATCGAGCTGAAATAAGATATGATTTGCTGCATTGCGTGATTTGTTTGAGCAACAAGAAGGAAAGTACATTTGTGCCTTGCAGACACACTGTGTGTCAAGATTGTGCTGTGAAAACTAATGCAACGAAACAGTGTTGCTTCTGTCGATGCAAAATAAAAGAAGTGGTGAAGGTGCGACTGACTGATTGATTGTTTGGTGTGATTCACTGTAGCATTGCAATAAAAAAATGCAATTCAATGTACAGCTTTTGTCGTTCTCTTTTATCATCCCTAGCTGTTTGTTTCTCATTTTTAATTTTTTATTTGAACGTTCATCGAGCAACATCAACTAAAAATGACTTACAACATGCCAAATCCGTATTATGACTATTCAGCTTTGTCACTTGGCAACGACAGCAACAATATGTTTAATTTGGGTACGGAATACCAACTAGACGATGGCAAGCTACCGAACAAAACTTCGGAAATTACTGAGAATAATCAGACAAACAAAAGGAAAACAGCAGCAACAAGTATCAAAGAAACTACAAATAGCAAGAAAAAGGAATAGTACTGTTAAGATTTCATTTTTCTGAATTTCATCTTTGTTCAGGTTACTTGTATCGAGGATCGTTTGACAGAGTTTTGACTATATACATATTTCATTTTTTCAATTTCAGCAAACAAGACGCCAGATTCAAAAGCACTGTCACTGACCCAGGAAATGAAAACAAATGTACAAGATCAACAGGAGGAGACAACATGCCAAAGAAATTCATTTTTCTCAAATTGAGGAAAACAAAACGACTTATGATGAATTTCAACAAAGCTTGAAGATTTGTCGAATATACAACAGCAGATGTCAGCTGCAATTGACGAATATAACAACGATCAGTGCATCCATCAGGATATGTTATCCTCATTGGAATCATGGAACTCTGTCATAGACAATGTGCGAAATCGCAAAGAACAAATTTTAACTAGAACTGCCACTGTCATGGCCTGAATACCCCGCATACCGCTTTGTCAGAATCAACAGTGGTTATTTACAGCTCAATAATAAAAGTGTAACACAAAAAATATTCTCTAACTTTGATAGGACGTATTTTAAGGAAACAATATCCATGACAACCAGTATCAACTCAAAATCTATAGGGGTCTTCTACATGTCACAACCAACTGCCCAACAAATTTCTAAGACTGTACATTGTATAATTTATTGGGAGGTCAGGTTTTTCAGTTAAGGCCACTATAACCATGACCTTTGACCTACTGATCTGAAAATGAATAGGGATCATTTACTGGTCATGACTAATGTCCATACCAAATACAATGTATGAAGACAGTGTGCAAAAGGATTTTTAATTTATTCAGGGCAGACAAGCAAAACCAAACAGACAAAAAAGCTGATTCCAGTATGTCCTCCTTACAACTTTGTTGTGAGAGGAAATTGGTCATGACCAAAATGCACTTTGGACAGTCATTGTTAAGCATTTGAGCAGACAAGCTTATTGTAGTAAAAGCCCCTGTGATCTTGACATTTGACACAGTCACCTAAACAAGGGGTCATCTACTAGTCATAACCAACTTCAATACCTAATAACCACCATGTCAAATATGTCTTAAGTTATTGGGCGGACAAGCTTTTTGAAGTCAAGGCCCCTGTGACCTTTGACCCGGTGACCTCAAAATCAATAGGGGTCATCTACTAGTCATGACTAACCTCCATGCCAAATATGAAGACTGTGGGTCAAAGGAATCTTAAGTTATTGGGCGGACAAGCTTTTTGAAGTCAAGGCCCCTGTGACCTTGACCTTTGACCTGGTGACCTCAAAATGGATAGGGGTCTTCTACTAATCATGACTAACCTCCATGCCAAATATGAAGACTGTGGGTCAAAGGAATCTTAAGTTATTGGGCGGACAAGAAAAAACCGACGGACGCCGGACGGCCGGACAGCCGGACGGCCGGACGGACAAGCTGATTCCAGTATACCCCCCTTACAACTTTGTTGTGCGGGGGTATAATAACACAATGTAAATGGTGTCACAGTTCTCCACTATCTAACCCTCCAAAAGTAATTGGCTCTTTAAGGAAAGTGGAAGATGGTCGGTCTTTCCTATGAAGGGAAAAAAGGATAATGCGTATGTGAAGGACATTGCTCATAGACTAAGAGCATTGACAATGAGACTGAATGACCGTGTTGGGATGAAGATCCTAGGAGGTTGGCATTGCATTTGGCACCAAGTGAACAAACTTTAAAGAGGTCTACTAGGCAATGCTACATGCCAAATATCTAAGCTCTAGGCCTTGTGGTTTCAGAGAAAAAGATTTTTAAAGTTTTCCCTATATAAGCCTATGTAAAACTAAGTGACCCCCATGCGGGGTCAATTTTGATCCGGGGGTCATAATTTGAACAATCTTGGTAGAGGTCCACTAGCCAATGCTACATGCCAAATATCTAAGCTCTAGGCCTTGTGGTTTCAGAGAAGAAGATTTTTAAAGTTTTTTCTATTTTTTGCCATAGCAACCAGAGTTCTGCATGGAATGGAATTCTTTGAGCAATTTTGATAGAGCTTCATGCAAGGAACATTCTTGCATAGTTTTATCAACATTGGCCTAGTGGTTTCAGGGGAGATGTCATTTGAATCAAAATGTTGACGGACGACGGACAATCATCAATCAGAAAAGCTCACCCTGGCGTAGCCAGGTGAGCTAAGAAGGATTGCTGCAGTTGACAAAATCACGTGGTTGCCTCTCTCTTACAAAAACTACAAACTCATCTGCTAAAATTTTCAAAGTAAATCTTTTTTTCTGGTTTCAAACTTATGTCAATATTAAAGTTTAAATACAATAAGCAAATCTGTTTTAGTAAACGTGGCTTCCCCTAGATGCATTGAACATGTTGAAGCCTTATGCAAAATTTTATTGCAAAAATTGCAAATTATGCAACAGATAAAATGACAAAATATCTGATGTAATAACAGGCTTCATCTTCTTCCATTTTCCGGCCACTTCACAACAGAGCGAGGCAGAAGAATGGGACGAGATAACTAGCAGCCTGACGAACAAAATACGGAAGTTTTTGGCAGGGAAATACCCTATGAACAGACTTCATTAATAGATCCACTTGCTTACACGAATAATGAAGACCATGCATTTTATGCAAAAATTGTGATTTATCATGAGGTTCGTCAAAATGAAGAAACTCACCCGAATTAAAACTATTGGATTTAAAATTTTATTAATTGTTTGTGGTCTTTCTGCTGAAAAAATAATGGAGTCTTAATTATTTGCAGTACAGCAAATACTATATTATGCTTTTATGATCTTGAATTTCCACCTATCATCATTATCACAAAAACATATTATTAATAATATATAATTCTACTAAAACACCATTATAACTTATTTAGAGAATAAATGTATCAAGGAATATTTTACTACAGTAGTATGGAATACCAGTTGAGAGTTATGGTAATTTAGCTAGAATCCAAGAAGGAATTCCACTGGCTTAATTTATGGGGGGGTCATTGGAATTCCACTAGTATTCCAAAGGAATTCCACTGGAAAATATTGAGATGGAATTTCACTGGTATTGAGATGGAATTCCACTGGAATCTTGATGGAATTCCACTGGAATCTTGATGGTATACCACTAGTATTTAAGTGGAATTCCACTGGTATATTGATGGAATTCCACTGGAATATTGATGGCATACTTTTGGTGGAATTCCACTGGTATTCCAAAGGAATTCCACTGGAAAATATTGGCTATTCCAGTGGAATACCAGTAGTATGGAATTGAGTGTACAGAATACGTCCCAGAAGACGTAAAAAGGCACTGAGGTGCGAAATACGTCCCAGAAGACGTAAAAAGGCACTGGGAGGTAAAAAGGCACTGATGGTGCGTTTTACGTCCCTAAAGTACAAAAGCACTCGGAGACACCAAGGCGTGAAACTGGGAACATAAAACACAGACGTGAAACACAGCGTGACGAACTTTGTAGTTTAAATAATACACCGCCTGAAAAATATGATTTTTTAGTATAGATAATGGATCCAAATGGAGGAATGTCATTCTTGATAATAAAAAGCTAAATTATGTAAAGTATAATTTTTTGATGTAAAAACCATAAAAACATCTGGAATTAATGGCATAATAGCTTGGACTGTCATCATGGAAAGACCAAATGATGAAGTGTTGAGAAATTATTATTTTAAATCGAAAAAGGCTGCTGCATTTTCGGGACCCAAAAAGCTATTTGAGGTACTGAATAAGAAATATCCTGGAAGATTTTCTTTAAACTTTATCAAACAATGGATTAATGATCAGGATGCGTATGCTTTACAAAAACCAAGAAGATATAAATTCAAGACAGCGCAAGTTCGAGTGTCATCTATTGGAGAACAATTAGATGTGGATCTGTTATCCATGACAAATTTGGTTGAATTTAACGATGGTGTGAGGTATCTACTGTGTGCTATAGACATTTTATCAAGGAAACTATGGGTGGAATCATTGAAAGACAAGACAGCAAAAAGTGTTTTAGGTGCAATGAAAAAGATTTTAAAAGACATGACTCCTTTGAACATTAAAAAAGTGCGCGCTGATAAGGGAAGTGAGTTTGTCAATAGATGGTTCAAGAAACTGATGAAGGACAACGATATATACTTTTTTACCACCAATAACACCCCGAAGAGCAACTACGTGGAAAGAGTGCAGCCTACGTTAAAGGAAAAACTGTACCGAATGATGAGACACAAAAGAACATATCGTTACATTGATGAACTAGAAAATGTGGTGGCAAGTTACAATACCACACCACATCGCAGTTTAAACTCTATGGCGCCAAACGATGTGAACAAAAAGAATGAAGCTGACATCTGGGCAGCGATTTATTTAAAGAAAAACAGAAAAAGAAAACCCAAATTTCACTTTAAAATTGGTGATCTTATACGTATCAGTTTTACGAAAAAGCCTTTTCAACGGGCTTACAATGAACAATACACTACAGAGGTATTTAAAATAGCTGGACGCATTCTAAAGCAGGCTATACCCATGTATAAAATAAAGGACTTAAATGGGGAGAGTATATCAGGATGGTTTTATACCAGTGAGTTGCAAAAAGTGAATAAGGATGAAAACAGTTTATGGTTCATTGAGAAAATTCTGAAAAAAAGAAAGCGAAACAAAAAAGTACAATATTTAGTTGAATGGCAGGGATTTCCAAAATCATTTAACAGTTGGGTAGATGCTGACGAAGTCAAAGATATTAAGTGAAACACCCCACTGAAAATTATGGATCGATACATTTACGTAAAAGGCGATAGCAGTGATAAGTATTTTACGGATAATGAAGTGTATAAATTCAAAGTACATTTGAATACAACTTTACCTTTGATGGGATTTTGGAAAATTGGATTGACAGAATTTTTTGCTACGGACACCACTACCAGTTCAAAATCCAAAAGCGGTAAAACGAATGAAGAGCTCTACATATACACTGACATTTGTAAAGAAAGCATTGTACATGACTCAGAGCAGCCACTGTTGAGACGAGTAGAAAAAAATACAAAAACGGGTTGGAGCTACCAATTTAATAAAGTGTATTATTTACCAATTAGAAAAAAGGAACTTTTGGAATTTACGGTGTACATAAAATGCAAAGACGGGAGTGATCCCTCATTCTTAGCTTCGCCATTGCATCTAACACTTCATTTGAAACCATATCCATTTTTAAGTGACTATGAATAGTTCTAAGTTGTATGTGCCTAATCCACAAAAATGGATGAATTTTTTTGATAAAGTAGCTGATGGAAAAATGAAGCTTTTGCAAAGTGGTGGTGCGAGACATTCTGAAATACAAAACACAGTGCCTCATTCAGATACGAAACAGCTACCAATAAAAGCGGTCATACCATCAGAGCAGACAGCTGAACAAGCCAAAAGCGAATTGAAACGGGACAATATAAATCCATCTACTGTAGCAGAAATGTTTCATAAATCGAAAGGTTCTCGAAGGAAGCAGACGTCTAAACGAAAACCGAAGAAAGGTTCTGGAAAAATATATAAAATAAAAAAAACGAATCAGAGAGGCGGTAAAAAATTGAAATCTAAAAAAGTAAGAAAACAGTCGACTAAAAGAAAAAAGAAATCAACTACTTCTAGATCAAAGCAGGATTTATTGAATTTTTAAGAGTCATGTCAGCGCTCAATAAGGACAGTTTTCACGAGGGACTACCTTCTGAGTTATCGTTATTTGACCTACCTCCGACACAGGTGGGCGTTAGCGATGTATACTTTGAGGAAATTAGACCTTTGAGCCAAGTAACTACTGACAGTCCAATAGAATTCAAAATCAGTAATCAGAATTCAGTGGACTATTTGGATTTAAAAGGATCCCAACTGTACGTGAAACTGAAAGTGACCAAAGCAAATGGAACTGCCTTGGGGTCTGCAGAGAAAATGGGACCAGTAAATATGTTTTTACAAGCTTTATTTTCAACCACAGAGGTGACTCTTCAGAACAAGGCAACCATTACTTGCAATTATAATGGATACCGAGCAGTGATAAGTACGCTGATGAAATACGGAGCAGATGCAAAAGACTCTCAGTTACAGTCACAGCTGTACCTACCAGATGACGCCGATTCTCCTGGAGTGACTGATCCGTCAAGTACAAACAGTGGTTTACTTGAAAGAAGTAAATTTATAGCTGAATCCAAAGTGTTGGACATGCAAGGACCCATTTTTCATGATTTGTTTACGTTCGATCGTTACATGTTGAACGGGGTGGATGTGAAACTCAAACTGTACAGAAACTCTCCAGCGTTTTGTTTGAGTTCAGGCGAGGCCAGTCCAGACTATAAGATCGACATACTGGGTATCTATTTGCTAGCTCGAAAGATCAGAGTAAATCCGACTCTTTACTGTCATATAATTTCGATTTTATATCATCCGCTATGTTCAGTGAAGCAGTACTTTTAGGCGACTGCTTTATGTTTTCCTGCGTGTTTTGTACAGTGTTTTTGTTACTTGAATTCGTTATTTCTTGCTGCTGTATGTTTTCACCACCAGTTTGTTCCACAACTGTGCCGATTTTCTGTTGTTGCAATGCATTAAGGTGCTCATATTTCGTTTTTGGAACTAACACCAATTCTTGCGCCATATTTCAGTTTAAAAATTCAAGTGTTTTTAGCAGTGACACAATGAAATGCGTATATCGCTCCAAAATTTTCCTTCTAGTAGCAAGTGATATCCCTTTCCTGACAAGCTTGCGAATAATAAGTTTATGTTTTCTGAGTTTGTTTTTAAGTTTAGGATTTAACGTTTCATGATTAATGACCACGTTATATACTGCCTGAACTAATGCTTTCAGTTGTGTCCGTTCTATAGTTTTTATGAGCGCTTTTTGCTGTTTATGACTTGTTTTTAGAAAAAGACGCAGAAAATCCTGTTCTTTTTGCATCAGTGGGTCCATAATGACGTCTTTTCTGGTTGAAACACAATCATTAACTGATGTGGTAACACTTTCGTGCGCAGTTTATACAATGGGTTAGAGAGGGGTGATAAATCAATGATCAAATACCCATACTTTTGATCCGTTGCTTTTCGATAGGCATCCATAAAATACTTAAGTTTACCAGGGAACATCTGTCGCCCCAGTGTTTGAACCTGTAGTTCATCTCTTTGATTTTTGAATAATATAATATATTGTGTATTTAGTGAAATACTTCTGTATTCTTTCGTTGAATTATACGCATTTTGGCTGATGAAAAAAGGGGAAAAATTAAAATGATGGCTATACTGGCAATAAATATCAACAATGTCAGCGCTTTTAGCTGCTTTTTGCATTAAATCATCTAAAACAAGTAATTCATGTCCAGGAACTTCCATGTTCCATGTTTCCAACATATCTCTTGTAGGCAAACCTTCATAAAAATGTATATTTTTCACTTCCATTTTCATTTTGTCAAACAAAGGCTGATAAATGCTATAACAGTAATAGACAGCCTTTGGAGGGTCTGTAAATGATCCATCAGAATATTTTAGAAGTTCCGCAACAAAAGTGCTTTTGCCTACACCAGTGGCGCCAATGACTAGGAAAGTGGCGGGAGATTCAAATTTCACTAAACTTTCCATGATGTGTTTGTCACAAAGGCTCGTTTTGAAATGTACTTACGTTCTCAAAATCATCATAGTATACCTTAATAAGGTCATATTAAGAAAATAGAAAACACGGTTTTTATGAATACATATTTTATTTTTATCCATTTTTGGAGAACTATATGCTATAACATAATCATATATAGGTAACATATAGAGAATAAAATATTTTTACATTTTTTTCTTCATACATTCTATACATGTAAAAAAAGGAAGAATTATAACATAGTACGTAATCATTGAAAGTTAAATATAAGTTTATGTGTAGAATATAGATATTACAAATATTCGTGCACATACGGAAAATACAATGCAAACATACAAACAAGACGAATTTTGATGCAAGGCATCAAAGACGCCGCGCATGTTTTTTTAAGCATGGCTGGGAGATGGGCACTGGGGCAGGTTTCTATATAAAATGTGCGTGGTAAACATCAGCGAACCCTTTTTTACTACATAAAATGATCATTACCTCTGTCACGGACCTATATACACATTATGTTAATTATGTTATATGTTTTTATTCATCCTTGTAATGATATATGCAAATAAAAAGATTTTAAATGATTTTCTAGTTTCTGTTTTTTATTTTCATTCACTCATGGGAATTTGCGTAACTGGAATGCAGATAAGTTGTTAAACTGTCAAAGAACTTGAACAAAAAATAACGCTAAAATTTATCGAACTATTTAAATACAAAACAAGAAAAGTAATACTTTTCTCTAATAAAGATCTTTCATTTCAACACGGACCTATACACATGTGTATATAGGTCCGTGATTGCAATGATTTTGGGTTTTAATACCGTCTAAGGGAGGTAATCGTTACAACATAAAGTACACACTAAGTAACATCGAACTAATTCGCTTAAAATCTAACGTATCATTCTAAAATTACACATATTCAACAAATACATTAATTTTTATCATTTAGAATAATAAAAAGTGTATTTAACATAAAAAAAACTATTGAATTAAGACTTGTTTCCGGTAATCTCATTTGTTTTTGGTTGTTTCCGGTAAAAAGTTGTTTTCGGTAATCAGTAATATACCGGTCCGTGCCTCTGCGTATTTAGCTGTATTATCCTTTTTGTTTATGCAACTGATTTATAAAAATAAATTAGCATAATACTAAACCCTTATGTAACTTCCATATTGTTTGTCTATTGTGATAATTAAATACCTCTTTTCTCACAACATTAATTATTTTCAGATGCTAATTTTACACTGGCTATTTTTAAATACGAAGGAACTGATACACAAAACTATTTATAACCATGGTTCCTCCCACAATTTCACTGACTACAGGTCGGTTAATTGGAAGCAGAGGCAAAAACCTGTGCAAATATAATTTACACCGGGTCTAAATATTGTGAAAAAGAACTATCTGTAAAACAGATATACCTGCCCCTCCCTCCCTGTAGCTGGTAATGTGGATTTTTCTTTCTTTCTATTCCCGAAGCATATACACTCCAGCAATATGGCGGAAAGAAATGAAATCCACATGATTAATTATGCTGTGACGTATACATTTTACAGAACTTCCATTGGCTGATTATTGTTTTTGTTTACAAATGATGGAATGGAATTCCGTTAGGGCCCTACGTATTGCATAGTTGGGTGAACGGTTTTTCTTTACAGTTATAGTTTAATATGTAGTAATTAAGATGGGTTTTCATTGATTTTTCACGTTGGCGCCATGTATTCTATTACCTGAGTGTTTTAAGATAGCAAAACATCTTCCGAATCTTTTTTTCTGAGCTTTGATGAATCGGGTCGTAAGGTCCGTAAACAAAGCTATAAAAAACCCGTGGTCTACGAGTTTGTGGAAAAGTTATTAAATACTCATTAAATGTGTCCAAAGTTTTGAAATAAGGGAAGGAGACATGTGTATTTTGTATTGTATTGTTTTTTTAATGACTTAATACAATTTAATGATTCATAAAAGTCATTTTTCATACATAGAACATAATTTAGATTTACAATAATAATGTTGGCTGCTCCCTATTCGATTATGCAACCCCATGGTACAAATTTGAAACCTATTCAATACTGACGCCGCCGTTCAACGGCGGCGTCAACAAGCAAACAAAAACACGAAACCTATTCAACTATGACATTTTTACATAGTTTATTATATTTTCTTTACTCTTTTTGAAAACGCCACTCTAGTTTTAAAAGTTGTGTGGCTAAATCTGTAATTCTTTGCTTCCATTTTTCATTTTTCATATCCGCTTCTCTCCAGTCAGTGCAGTGTAGTTTAAGTTTATATAGTTGTATCAATTCATCACTAACGTCCTCTACAGATCGTACTGCATCTTCCCATTCGGAAATGACATACTGTTCATCCACCGTTTTAATTATATCATCAAAGTACATTTGCACTAGTTCAATTTCTGTGTATATTAAACAACTGTGTTCCCTTTGAGATAAACCATTCGTTTTACATCCGAAACAAGTGTTTTTAAAATGAGTTTTCATGTTGCTTATAACGGATCTAGCATAGAAAAAATCAAAATACGAATCCAACAACGGTACGAAGTTCACATTCATATCCATTACGTCTAGGGATGCTTCAAATACCAATTTTTGAAAGGTGTATACAAGGTATATCCTTGTGTTGACTGCTTCGAGTTAGAAGGAGAACTGAACGTGTTTGTGACGTCAAGCGAAGAAATAGCTTCTTGTTCCGATTTCCGTTCACCATAACCAATCATTTTCAAATAGATGCATGAAGGGCTCCATTTTTTATGTTCAGTTAGTGCTGAATCTTCTGTACACCATTGACACAAGCGAAGATCACAGGCAAAACATTTTACCAAATCAGATTCGTCTGTGTAAATAAATCCTGCCTCCGCCAATGAATATTTATCCGGAATAAGTTGCTCAGGCCACTTTACAAACGTCTTAAGTCTGTCCTCGTAAAACATATAACGTCCTGAACAAAAACAAGAATTTGCCATTGTTATTACTAAAGTGCCGTCTATACTACTTTTGACGATATGAAAAATAATCATGTGTTTTTATATGTAGATTTTTAGTATTCTTTCCAATTTGAAAAATCATGAGGATTACATATTTTACATTTTAGGAAAGCGTACTGATTGTCATGAAATTCAATACATATTTCCTTACTTTCTTAATTTTGCGAGTCTGTACTTTCAACTTCTTCCCATTCCATCCACTCAAAATCTTGCGCTTGCGGTACAGGTAAATAGTCATTTTTATACATTTCCTCCATTTCCCGCTCGAATAATCTGTTTCACATTCTGAAACATGTCATCGTTCGATAAAGGTGCGCCCGTCGCAAAACAACCGCAAGGTTCAAGAATAGTTTTGTGTTTGTGTGGACACTTCTTTATGGTACTGCCTTGAATCTGATAATGCTCACATGTCCCTTTGTCCGGAGTTTTATTTCCGAGTTCTGCTATACTTCTTTTTTCTGAATGAAACTTTGCGCGTAGGTGACGTTTCCAATGCTTTTCCGTCAGCCACTTTTTACATACTTCACAGTATTTCATCCTGTTATTTCATTTAGAAACGATGTTAAAAACTGAAAACTCACTTCAGACTCACAAATGGTCTCATATATGTGAAACGGTAATGAAATACTTTGTTTTCCTTTCACAATGACAACTTTAACACCCTTTTTTGCTTTACGTAAAATCACAGAAATATCTTCATTGACACGGCACCTTATTCTGTTATTAAGTCGCAGTGTATAGACTGAAATGTATCACTTTCTATATGAAAGTTCACTCTGTTCAGTTGTGCTTGTGTCATTGTCCAACTTATCTAAATAACAATGTTACTCGTGACAATACAATGCTTGATCGATTGAACGTTTACATTCGCTACATATTCTATAAATGACAACACTGTTGAATATTTCTTCCTGAATTAACACCGTAACTTCTCTTTTTACAAAAGAAGCAAAAGCGTATATCAGTGACACCACTGTCTTTTAAAAACGACATGTTTTACGCTTCATTTAACAAAGGGTCAGACTTGTCTATATCATCTTTTACCATACAGTTCATACATCGTCGAAACCTGGCAAATTCTTTAAAATTTTAACATATGATAGAGTTTCCTCGCTTTGCTTTGTTGTAACAAATAACGCAAATGAAAACATAGCTGCACACATTTTACATTTAAACATTAATTCGTGTGCGGCAAGGTTTGGAAAATAGTGAAATCCTACTTCACAATACATTTTCATATATACACAACTATTACTTACATTCTAATCAAGTCTCTGTAAGTTCTCTCTAACAGTCTTCTTGGTCCTTTTAAAATATAATCACACGGTACATCTTCAGCATTAAAATCGCTTCTGTCAATATAGGACACTTTTTACAGTTTAAACATTTGTACATCCAAATGTGTTGTCTTGCTTCAGATATATAGCCATGTTCCTTAATCAACGTTAACCGCTCGCTTTCACATCTTGGACATTCAGTTATGACCATGTTTATTTTAAAGTTGATAACAAATGAAAAATTATTGTTTATTTTTGTTGTCTTAAATAGCGTCTTAGTAGTTTACGTTCACACGAAAAACAATTCTCATTAATGTAAAAATCATGTGATGAATGAGTATAGTCTTGAAACCACCAAATGCAATACCTTAAAGGGAACCGAAAGTCAAAAAAAAATTTATTCCCATGTTGTAGTCCGTACAATTTTATACAGAATCGCTTATTTGCAATCAAAATTAATGCGATATTAATTTTGTTATACTTGATTTAAAACGTCAAATTTTAGGCGGTCGCTCGCTCAATGTAATTCGCCATATTTGCTTTATTGAGTCACGTGACCCACTATGTGTGACGTCACACTGCACTGATCAGTATCAGCGGCCAGCGAGCGCTACCTTTTCTTTTAATTGCTGATAGTATATATGTGACATTTTCCTTTGATCCATAACAAATAATTTTTTTATTATCTATAACGAGCTTCTTTACCATTGATGGCCTTTCAGTTTTCACGACAAATTTCTTGCGATCCTACATAATTAAGATTTTTTTAGGGACCGATAATTGCAGCGCAATTTTCACCCATTTCTTATAAACAAATGAGGCAAAATGCGAAGATTAATTTCAATTTACGTCAAAAGTATTTGTGCAGCATTTGTTGCAAGTATAACACATATTTTATAATGGGTGATCACGGACTTGTGCCGTATAATTTTGAATACATGGAGGAAGAACTGCATTCTCTAGAGGAAATTATGCAAACTTAATACACCCCAGATCCCTCTTTATTACATGGGGACAAAATATAGATCGTGTTAAAATCATTTATATATTATCGCTTCATATATTAATCTTGATTGTTCTTTTTTTTCAAGTTGTACCGAGTCAATTTTAATGCATGTGATGCAATAAACTTACATGTGGTTATACCTAGTTAGTGTTTTTTGTACATGCTAAAAGTGCCCCTAGAATGCACCAGATGCAATGTTAGATTTCAATTTTTTCCGGGGGGAACCCCCTAGCACAACCGTGCATATACTTTATTTTTATCCAGGTACGCCTCTGCATAGAAAAACGTTTGATCAGAGTACATAAATTTTGTCATCAATAGCAAAAATGATGTTTTTTACCAAGGTATATATATGTTAGATGACTAAATAATATTTTTATGCAAACTTGATCATACATTATAAATGTAACTCGAAAGTAGGTGACAAATAATGTATATGTATAAACTTTATATCGGCCTATCATTCATTAAATATATGGTTAGTTTTAATCAAAGTGATAAATTCATATGTAATTTACCTCGATCGTTCACATCCCAAAATGTTGCATAATTAAATATTGGGCACTATGCATTTTGTTGTGTAATTATCAAATGCATTTGACCACTGACTGACTGATTGGATTTGACCAGTGTGCAATATGCAATAATGTTTGTTGACAGGGGGTCGCCAATTAACAACAAATCATATCGCATCCTTTGTTGTGAAATATGCCCTTGGGCTATATCCAATCAAATTCCTTCAATTGTAAGATCTACGCTAATTATTTACCATGGCAACGTTGTCAAAATGAGATATTGTTTGTGCAGTTTGATTTATTGAAAGCGAAAATTAAAATTTAAGGAAGATCTCAGCTTTCAGTGTTCCGCAACATGTAAGTATCTTCTATATTATCTTTTTCACATTTACTGTTACTACATGACTTTTTGAAATTATTTTGAATATAAATGTCAGCCCTTTATATAGACTAGAATCTAGATCTAAAAAACAAATTTGTGTCTAAAATAATATCATATGGTCCTCTAATAAAATACGTTTTGTGACAGTAGTTTCAACCTAACATTCTCGTATAATGATGTGTTTCGGCATGATTTTAGTTATACGAGAAAAGTTGTGCACTTGGGAAAATCTATATCAAGATAGGATAAATGTGTAACAAATAAATTCTTAATCTTAATATTAGAAACTTAAAGAAACTAATTAAAATATACAGATCATTTCACAAAGGCCGAATTTGAAATGCATTTTCTGTGTTGTCATGCATGATATTTTACCGAACGTCATTAAACAATAATTTTCAAGATTTTTGTAAGAAAAACCTGACATAAACATCGTTAAGACATTGAAATAAGTAAAAATGTATTATATGAAATGGTTTGCCTCAAAACAACCGACTTCCAATTAGCAGGTGCGTGAAAGACCTAAATGTACTTCCGTAATTTAGACAGCGCAGTGTTACGTCACATCTGGTTACTTGGCGCAGGCGCAATAAGGCTTTAAAGCTATCAATGGCGGCGTCTGTATACCAGGTGGAAATCACGCAATTTCAATGAAAAATTAAATAAATTATTAAAACGCAGGTGACCACATTCAAACGCATTTTCGGAAATGAAATAAAATGAAAGGCCCGTTTGAATTTCGCTGTCGAGTTTTCTGACTTTCGGTACCCTTTAAACCACACGATACACAATTTAACCATACTAATTTCTGTTTGATTCTCAAATTGTTTCTAACATCAGTATATGCCATATATAACAAGAGCTGTCACATGACAGCACGCTCGACTATTCGAAAGGTTGTTGGTAAAATGGGTTTTTTGTCAAAGAACAGGAGTATTGTGTAATTGTCTGTAAGAATTAAGGTCAAAGATATGAAACTTGTTCAAAGACCTTTGTAAATGTACATTACATTCAAAGCCTTACTCTGGATTCTGTAAGCCAAGTGGAGGGAGGAGGGGATAATTTCAAAGAAATACATAACCTTGTAAATTCGATCATGAATAACTCTGTAACTTTTCAAAATTGAAATGTATAGAATTAAAAAAGCATGACCGCTGCATGCTGCATAATTATTCTATGACATTTCAAAAGAAAGCCATTTCGAGTATTTCCATGTTAGTCTGGTAAAAACTGTGACAAAATTCTAAGTTAAAAGGGGCATAAATGTCAAAAATCAAAAACATTGGTGAAGATGTTGACAGTAAACATACATTTTAAGTCCATAAAAAAAATTAAAGTTAAAAAGGGGCATAAATCTGTCAAAAATCAAAACAGAGTTATGGGGATTGTTTCCTCAGATGTAGATGTTGATGGTACACACATACTTTGAGTTTCAAGTCAATACCTTTGATAGTATTCAAAACATTTGACTTTATAAAATCTTTTACCAAATATTCTAAGTAAAAAAGGGGCATAAATCTGTCAAAAATCAAAATAGAGTTATGGGGATTGTTTCCTCAGGTGTAGATGTTGATTGTAGACACATACTTTGAGTTTCAAGTCAATACCTTTGATAGTATTCAAGATATTTGAATTTATAAAAATCTTTAACAAAAAAATCTAAGTTAAAAAGGGGCATAAATCTGTCAAAATTCAAAACGGAGTTATGAGGATTGTTTCCTCAGGTGTAGATGCTGATGGTAAAGATATATTTTGAGTTTCAAGACAATACCTTTGATAATTTGCAAGATATTTGAATTTATAAAAAACTTTAACCAAAAATTCTAAGTTAAAAAGGGGCATAAATCTGTCAAAAATCAAAACAAAGTTATGGGGATTGTTTCCTCAGGTGTAGATGTTGATGGTAAACAAACAGTTTGAGTTTCAAGTCAATACCTTTGATAGTATTCAGGATATTTGACTTTATTAAAAACTTTAACCAAAAATTCTAAGTTAAAAAGGGGCATAAATCTGTCAAAAATCAAAACAGAGTTATGAGGATTGTTTCCTCAGGTGTAGATGTTGATGGTAAAGATACATTTTGAGTTTCAAGTCAATACCTTTGATAATATGCAAGATATTAGAATTTATAAACAAGAGCTGTCCCTCCCAAGTGACGAATGCCCCCGAAAGAGGTGCCTCACAGTCTGTGTCCTCTCCATGTGCTCAATAAATGTGCTATGTAATTTTAAAATCCTTCCATGCATGACAGAGTAATCATGCATACAGTATTCCATTACTTTAAACACTAAGTGTGACCTTGACCTTTGAGGTAGGGACTTGGGTCTTGCACGCGACACATCCGCTTGATGTGCTAGACATTTGTGCACAGTTATTTTAAAATCCTTCAAAGCATAATAAAGTTATAGTCCGGATACAAATGTATGCATATATACAGGATTCCATTACCTATAAACTCTAAGTGTGACCTTGACCTTTGTGGTAGGGATGTGGGTCATGCACGCGACACGTCGTCTTGATGTGCTAGACATTTGTGCCAAATTATTTTAAAATCCTTCAAGGCATGACAAAGTTACAGTCCGGACACGAATGTGTGCATATATGCTTATATAGAGGAATCCATTACCTTCAAACTCTAAGTATGACCTTGACCTTTGAGCTAGGGACGTGGGTCTTGCACGCGACACGTCATCTAGATGTGCTAGACATTTGTGCCAAGTTATTTTAAAATCCTTTAATGCATGACAAAGTTACAGTCTGGACACGAATGTGTGCATATATGCTTATATGGAGGAATCCATTACCTTCAAACTCTAAGTATGACCTTGACCTTTGAGCTAGGGACGTGGGTCTTGCACGCGACACGTCGTCTTGATGTGCTAGACATGTGTGCCTAGTTATTTTAAAATCCTTCAATGCATGACAAAGTTACAGTCCGGACACGAATGTGTGCATATATAGAGGATTCCATAACCTTCATACTCCAAGTGTGACCTTCACCTTTGAGGTAGGGATGTGGGTCTTGCACGCGACACGTTGTCTTGATGTGCTAGACATGTGTGCCAAGTTATTTTAAAATCCTTCAATGCATGACAAAGTTACAGTCCGGACACGAATTTGTAAGTGGGGACGCACGGACGGACGGACAGACGGACGGACAGACGGGACAGACGGTGCGATTTTAATATGCCACCCTTCGGGGGCATAAAAACTTTAACCAAAAATTCTAAGTTAAAAAGGGGCATAAATCTGTCAAAAATCAAAACAGAGTTATGGGGATTGTTTCCTCAGGTGTAGATGTTGATGGTAAAGATATATTTTGAGTTTCAAGTCAATACCTTTGATAGTATTCAAGATATTTGACTTCATTAAAAACTTTAACCAACGCAGACGCAGACGCCGACGCCGGGGCGAGTGCAATAGTCTCCTTATTCTTCGAATAGTCGAGCTAATAAAATTATAATAGTGAAGTGTTATTCAACTAACTTAATAATATGTGTTATATGGATGAAATCTTTGCCCACGTCCGTTACCCCCGCGATTTATGGGAGAGAGATTATCATCGTCAACTCTCAACGTTGTGGGTTGAGCACCATCAACTCCTTTGTACACTGTAGACCGTACTTGTCCCGTACCTTCTGCTGGAAGGAGCGTGTTATCATTACTTGGTGAATGCACCAACTGGACAATACGTTGACCTGGTTTTATGTTTTGCTCACTATACTGATCCCTTGCAGCTATCTCCTGTAACACATCATTTATTTATTGTTGACTTTACAAAAGCTTTAACGGTAAACAGGGTGAGCAGTAATTATATGTATTATCTGATGGGAATCAATTTAACAGATCTTTTTCTTTGAAAGTAAGCATTAATTAGTATGGAATTAAAGGACTTTTTCTTTATTAACAAGTATCCTTGCACTAATCTGGTCTGCGAAGACTGTATTGCAAGATGTACATTCATCGATCCTTACACTCAAAAACAGATGATCAAGTGTCCATTCTGTAGAACACAATCACCAATGGTAAAAGTGTATTACTGGAGATATTCAGACGAGAGAAGAAATATGATCAAATCGAAAGAAAACTGGAACTATTGGTTTAATCGTTTAGGTTATAAAAACATCATCCGATCTTACATTAGAAATCCTGTGTTCAACAATGACCCTATTCACAACTTACTTCATACTGGACGGTTTGATGATCTCCATGGTGCTGGTGTATGTGTAGATAGACAGATGGCAAGGAACTTTGTGATCAATCAAATGGACGTTTTCCTGAGACAGCAAGCGCAACGCTAAAGACAACATTATTGTATCATTACAAAACTTTTTTTAACAACAGGGCTGCGATACATCGTCTTCATTTAGTGTTTTAACACCTAATGTACGGTATTCGCAAGGATAGTACAAGGCTGTTTCATATTTTTCCTTCCTATATTACTGTTTACTTTTTTACAATGATAAATGTATTATAAAAGACTGTTTTTTATATATTTGTAACTTGTTATATTAATAAAATAAAACATTAGAGTGTTTTTCATGTTTTATAGTCAACGTACGCTGTATTCCTGAAATATGAGTGATATACTTGTGACCTTTCTTGAATAACATAAAACATTCTATTTGAATAGCATTTTTTTGTTGCATTTAGGTAGGTTTTTAAGATAGTGGTACACTAAAAAGATGGACAAACACCATAGAATAAAATGATTTGATTTATTTCCTCTAGAAGATAGCAGACATAACACTTTCAGCACTGTGTACCCTGCACGATATCCGTTTAACGTGATGATAGTCTAATACAGTACGGTAGCGCTTTTTATTAAAGAAAAGGTCACGTGGTGAATTGCGAATGAATATTGTGTAAACATGGACCTATTTTCATCGATAAAAAGAAGAATAAACTGTTTTCATAGAAGTTATGCATTACAACAATCTTTTCCTATTACATACTTATTTTAAACTACATTCACGTAAAGGTATAACCTTTTACCGATGATCGTTCATTCAAAACTAAAAAGTAATTAGATACCAAATATTGGTACTTTATCTTGAGCGAGATGATCACTGCTGATTCATCGATTCCCGCCATCACGAGATCAAATATGGCTGCCTTTTTTGTCTTCGTATTTTTAACAGTGTTTACTGTATATCTAAACGCAATCACCGTCATAGAAGACTTGAAGTGTAGTAACAATTACCCTGTTATGAATTGTCAGTTCCAAAGAGATGATAATTACACGACAAGAAACATATACAGAACTGTAGAAAGAGTCGTATTCAACAATTTTCAAGACAGCATTTTGAATTTGACTAATTTTCCTAGTGTAAAACGGTTTCAATATGAACACTCAGCATTCGATCAGCTGAAACCATGCCAGCATCTTTGGAGCAAGGAAAACCGGAATGTAACTGTAGCTGAGATAAATTCATACAGTAGCACAACAGCTACAACGATTTGTCACCTATTTGGTGTAAGTATATCTTACTTCAACCCTGACATTCTAATGGTTTGAATGTGTCTTCACATAGCTCGTATGTGTGTCTTGTCTTTTAAGCTAGGTACAAATCAGTTTGGTGTGTTGTATCTAAAAGGTACAAACCATTTGATTCGCTAACGTGGCAAGTGTTTGTTTTTCCTATTGATGTCAAACCCCATTTTGAGGACATAGACATGCGCTTTAAGTCAAGTCAGTTGACTGCTTCCTGGGTGTCATAACCAGTAATTGCATTAATGTGGATTGCGGAAGTCGAAAGAGAATCTCACCACTAGTGGGATTCGAACCCACGACCCCCGGGTAAGGAGTCCGATGCTCTACCCCTACACCACTCTTCCTCCAAGTGCTCTACCGAGGGATCTAAAAGGAGCTTCTGCAAACCACTCATAGTAGTTATGAAGTTCATACCATGACACATATATTCTTTATATTCTTTTTTATACTTTTTATTTTTATAAAAGTGTTAGCTCACTTTAACATCTATTTTAGTCACAAGAAGTACCAAATACCTCAACTATGGAAATGACGAGTAGAACACCATCTACAATCAGTAGAACACCATCTCCAACAAGATCACCTTCAAGGACACATAAAACACTATTTACTATGAGAACACCATCTACAACAAGAACACCATCAGTGACAAGTAGAACACCATCTACAACAACACCTTCAAGGACACGTAAAACACTATTTACGACGAGAACACCATCTACAACAAGTAGAACACCATTTACAATAAAACCAAACATTAACACCCAGGCTGTTAGTGTGAATGGTATACACATAGATGATGGAACATTTGATGATAATGCCCAACAACTTAAAAAATCAGGTTTTATATTGTTCATGTTTATTCCTACCTCCCCTAGTTGTTTTTTTTTCTTTTTTAAGAAAAACATTTGATTGATGTATATATTCATTTTTTCTAGTCATTTTTATTACAATGAATGTTATGATATAGTTTTAATACAGAGAATGTTATGATATAGTTAAAAGATAACACTGTTTGGTTTATGACAGCAGTGGTACTGAAAACACCTGATCAATGTAGATTAAAGTGGTGCTACCTGTTAGAAAAGTTTATTTTTCTTAATAATAGAAAGTTATGTGTACTATCATACTAGTATTAAACTCAGTATTACTTCACAATACATAACCGGTATTAATGCTTTATGAAAGTTGTTGTATATGTTCAACATTCCTATAAATATTGTTTATGATACTCTTCAGGTTTTATATTGTTCATGTTTATTCCTACCTCCCCTAGTTTTTTTTTTTTTTTAAGAAAAATATTTGATTGATGTATATTTTTTTAAGAAAAACATTTGATTGATGTATATTTTTTAAAATAATAAAAAATCATTCGATAAATATTACTTAGCTGACTCACTAATTTCCTCCTCCAGTATTGGTATGTCTTGCTCTTCATCAGAACTCAAATCTATCCCTCTCAAATTGTTCATTGATAGTATAGTATTGCACATTTTCAATTTTCTCTTCATCTTTCTATTTCTTCTTCTACTTTCATTTACTAAATCTTTTGCAAGTTTGAATTTTCTTTTTCCTTCATTTATCTGTCTTTGGAACATACAAAGATGAATTCTTACAGTCTCCTTCATATCATCGTACATATCTCTAGTAAAATGTATCAACTCTGATTTTTTTTATATATTTAATGTTAATTCTGAAGAAAGAAAATAAACAACTGCTTCTTTCTCAATGTGCTTAGGTTGTGTGTAATGATTTGAAATGTGGTGATTTGAAATGTGGTTCATTAATCAAACACGTGGAATCAAATTTCTTTTTTATGATCTAAATTTAAACAGAATAGTTTACATAAGATGACAATGAATGCTCTTTAGACTAGCTTTATTCCATTTTTTACATCGTTTTTACATATTTTTTGTCTTTGAAAAGAAAAAAAAACTTGAGAAGTGTATAAATATGGTTATTTCATGTCTAGTTGTCCTATTATATTCTGATAAAAACCAAGTGGAATTATCCATTTCATCAAATTGCTCCCAAAATAACAAAATGTCAGCATAAAAAAGTACTTACTGCATAATCATTTGATACAAAAGGGTAAAACTGATCCTTGATCATAGTCTGTTCAGTGGGTACTAATTCAAATAATGTAATGTATAAAAAAGATGTACTGTCTTTTTATATATGAAAATATTATAACAAAAGGTATCTACTTTAAATCCAACAGCTCCAGCATTCGTCGGAGCATTCGCCCTCGTGAAGTGTTCCCCAAGGCGGTGACGACTTCTCCCTGATGAATTGGTCTACCATGGGAGACACCTACATTAGTCCTTTTCTGTATAACTGGTACCACCACTCCCACAGGTCGTGTCCTTCGTTGCTTTACAATTCCAGCTGGTGAGTTACACTGACCTGTGTTCCAGTCCTCGCACGTTTGTCCAAACACCATAGTATTTTCGGGGCGAGATGGAGACTCCAGTGTTTCCACTGGAAGGGGCACAGGTTCCTCTACTTCCTGTGTCCCTTCTTGTACTGGCGACTCACCCCTATTAGGAGATACTGTAGCAACTTGGCAGTGAGACATCTTCACAGTAAATGATGATAGTATTACAGCATTTGAGTTTACAGGTTATAAACTCCGTTTAGGAGACATGATTGGAAATATGTAGATGTGTGATGGTCTTAATTATGGTCTTATGATCTTTTTGACAGTTGCTTGAGTTTTATTTTACAAAACATCATTTAATTTTTTTATGAAATCTTACATTCAGGATTTTACTAGAGTTTAATGAGGCACAAAAAAATGGTACATTTACGAGATAATGAGGTATAAAAAATATGGTATATACCTGAAGTCACTATACTTTAAGTTCAAGTCAGTGCATTTTACCTCCGAGTGCTCTGGGATGTGTTATGCACCATCAGTGTCTTTTTACGTCTGGGACGTATTCTGTACCCCCAGTGCCTTTTTACGTCTTCTGGGACGTATTTCGCATCCTCAGTGCCTTTTTACGTCTTCTGGGACGTATTTCGCACCCCCAGTGCCTTTTTACGTCTTCTGGGACGTATTTCGCATCCTCGGTGCCTTTTTACGTCTTCTGGGACGTATTCTGTACACTCAATTCCATACTACTAATACCAACACTATTCCATTGAAAAATACCACTGAAACTGAGGTGGAATTCCAGGTGAAGTTCCAGTGGTATTCCAGATGATCATTTTCACTAGGGTAGTCTTCTGGTCTAGGATCCGGCTACCTAGACCAAAAGGCTAGGTAGCCGTACATATATTTTACCGTCAAAGAAAAGTTGAACTTCACTCAATGTCTCGTGATATGATATTCACAAATGTTGATTTCTCTTTCAGCAAACAGGCAGAATTCCTCAAACTCAATCTTGAATGAGATAATTTCAGTGTCTAGTGATAGCAAAGATGAATTGCCAGACATCTATCCGGCGAAGAAAGGAATTCGAGGCTTTCATAGGTTTCGTCCCTATAGAAAGAATACAATTGCTACTGACAAGAACAAATCTGTAGAGTCTCCGGTGACTCAGAATCAGAATCAGAGCCAATTGCAACCAGTAGAACATCGAGCTGAAATAAGATATGATTTGCTGCGTTGCATGATTTGTTTGAGCAACGAGAAGGAAAGTACATTTGTGCCTTGCTGACACACTGTGTGTCAAGATTGTTCTGTGAAAACTAATGAAACGAAACAGTATCGCTTCTGTCGATGCAAAATAAAAGAAGTGGTGAAGGTGCGACTGACAGATTGATTGTTTGGTGTGATTCACTGTAGCATTGCAATAAATAAATGCAATTCAATGTACAGCTTTGGTCGTTGTCTTTTCACAATGTATATCAATACTAGTGGCATGATCTTGTCAAGGTATTGTGTTTCGACTCTGCTGTAACCTGACAAAGTCATGTCGGTGAGAAATTATTTTCCTTACTTAAAATAAGACAATGATCCCTAGCTGTTTGTTTCTCATTTTTCAAATCCGTATTACGACTACTCAGCTTTGTCACTTGGCAACAACAACAACATGTTTAATTTGGGTACAGAATACCAACTAGACAATGGCAAGCTACCGATCAAAACTTCGGAAATTACTGAGACAAACAGAAGGAAACAAGAGGGCCAAGATGGCCCTATATCGCTACCTTGGTACAAGTCAACTTGCCTGGTGGAAGATCACTAGATAATGTTATATACCAAATAGGTTTTCCTATATACGCCTTTGTAAAACAAATGACCCCAATTTTGACCCCAGGGGCATAATTTGAACAAACTTTGAAGAGGTCTACTAGGCAATGCTACATGCCAAATATCTAAGCTCTAGGCCTTGTGGTTTCTGAGAAAAAGATTTTTAAAATCATTCCTATATAAGCCTATGTTAAACTAAGTGATCCCCGGTGCAGGGTCAATTTTGACCCGGGGGTAATAATTTGAACAATCTTGGTAGAGGTCCACTAGCCAATGCTACATGCCAAATATCTAAGCTCTAGGCCTTGTGGTTTCAGAGAAGAAGATTTTTAACGTTTTTCCTATATATTCCTATGCAAAACTAAGGGCCCACCCGTGCGGGGTCAATTTTGACCCGGGGATCATAATTTGAACAAACTTGGTAGAGGTCCACCAGACAATGCTACATGCCAAATATCTAAGCTCTAGGCCTTGTGGTTTCAGAGGAGAAGATTTTTAAAGTTTTTCCTATTTGTTGCCATAGCAACCAGAGTTCTGCATGGAATGGAATTCTTTGAACAATTTTGGTAGAGCTTCATGCAAGGAACATTCCTGCATAGTTTTATCAACATTGGCCTAGAGGTTTCAGAGGAGATGTCATTTGAATCAAAATGTTGACGGACGACGGACAATCATCCATCAGAAAAGCTCACCCTGGCGTAGCCAGGTGAGCTAAAAAGCAGCAACAAGTATCAAAGAAACTACAAAATTAATAGCAAGAAAAAGGAATAGTACTGTTAAGATTTCATTTTCCTGAATTTCATCTTTGTTCAGGTTACTTGTATCGAGGATCCTTTGATAGAGTTTTGACTATGTACATATTTCATTTTTTCAATTTCAGCAAACACGACGCCAGATTCAAAAGCACTGTCATTGACCCAGGAAATGAAAACAAACGTACAAGATCAACAGGAAAATAGGAGGAGACAACATGCCAAAGAAATTCATCTTTCTCTAATTGAGGAAAACAAAACGACTTATGATGAATTTCAACAAAGCTTGAAGATTTGTCGAATATACAACAGCAGATGTTAGCTGCAATTGACGAATATAACAACAATCAGTGCATCAGTCAGGATATGTTATCCTCATTGGAATCATGGAACTCTGTCATAGACAATGTGCGAAATCGCAAAGAACAAAATTTAATACCACAATGTAAATGGTGTCACGGTTCTCCACTATCTAACCCTCCGAAAGTAATTGGAAAGTAGCTATGATTTAACTGAAATTTAAACTAATTTTGCTTGAATTATTTATCTACAGGGCTTATCAAGTTCAACAGGTATCTTGTCTGTCCCATTGTTACGTCCGGCTGACCAGCAAATATTATGTAACCTACGTATGACCTTTTACTGTGGAAAACATCGAACTATTGTGCTTATACGTAAAACTCGTTGCATATATGTGCGTAAAACGTCATTTCCGGTTGTTCTTTTTGTTTAAATTATGACTGGCAATAACCAGGGAATAAAATGAAGCTAAACAAGGTTGGTGAAAGTTCCTACTGACTTAAACGTTTTAGTTGTTAACATAGCAACCACAGTTCTGCATGGAATGGAATTATTTGAACAACTATGAGAGGGCTTCATGCAAGGAACACCCCTGTCAAGTTCCATCAACATTGGCCATGTGGTTTCAGAGGAGATGTTGTTTGAAGGAAAATGTTAACAGACGTACGACGGATGGAATGCAATCCTAATAGCTCACTGTAACACTTCGATATTATTCAAAGAAAAGTGGAAGATGGTCGGTTTTTCCAGTGAAGGAAAAAAAGGATTATGCATATGTGAAGGGCATTGCTCAGAGAGCACTGAAGATGAGATTGAATGACCATGTTGGGATGAAGATGATCCTAGGAGGTTGGAATTGCATTTGGCACCAAATGAACCTCCTGCCTAGACCAAAAGGCTAGGTAGCGGTGCATATATTTCATACGTTTGTTTCTTTTCATTTTTAACAGTTTAATTAGTTTAATACATCTTGCATAAGTCATAACTTTTCCTCGCTATATTGTTGGTACAATACACCAGTCCTGTAAAGGCGACCTGTTACAGTTAGATCCTTTGGATCAATCGGAACTCATCGGTGATGAATGCTTCACCAGTCTCGGATGTATCATGTAAGCCGCCATTGGAACTATTTTTGGTCACATGATAAAAAAACATGGCGGCACAGGAGCAAAACAAATGTTTGCTGTGCAGTTCAACTGTAAAAAGATTGTTTAACCTAAATAACAATAAGTGTAGAGGGGTAAATGCATGTGTTAAAATTAAGCTGGAAAGAATGCTGAAATGTGGATTAACGTTACAAGAGCATACTGAGAAAGTTTACTTTTGTGAGCAGTGCATTGACTACATTATAGAACACGAGAAAGAAGTAGCAGTTTCGTCGGGGAATGTTAAAGCTGTTATAGAAAACAGTAGAAGAACAAAGTGTGGTGTTTTAACTCCAAGAGCGAAGGTAGCTGATTCCCTAGCATTATCTGTGGAGAAATTGAAAAAATGAAATTGACAGGTAATTTAACGTAGAACACATAGTTTTCACCTTTTATCTGATTTTACTAGTGTTTTCTTGTTTTCCATTGTTTCTATAATTCATTCAGCTCATCGATCTGACCATTTTTTTGATCTGATATTTTATAGTTGTCAAACCTCAGAGAAAGAAAGCGCACATCGAAAAGCTATCTTGCTGGCTTCAACGTTTAATTAATAAGACTACCATATGTCTTACTGCCTGAGGCTTATAGAGCTTATAGAGCTTTAGGACATAAGTTTGGTTATCTGGTATCTCATCTCATTATTATTACTTTGCCCTCTCTCTTCATCTTTCTATCTTCTCTCTTCATCTTTCTATCTACAGACACTTTCGACAATGGCTATTTCCTACCATAATTTCTGACAATTTCTTGGTAGACTTCATACCATATAATATTATAGTATCTTTAATTTGTTTCAACCTTATTTTGCTTACAGAGACATGTGGTTATGATGCTGCTGAAAAAAATACTCTGAACAAAATTGCCTTTGGAGATAAACATACCTATGCAACATACAGTGCACCTGTGGAAAAATAAAGATGTTTCAGGTATCTTATCAGAAATTGACAATCAGCTTAAATTAATACGTTTTATTTCAAAACAAGTCACAAAATATTTCTGATATTAACTTATTCAACGTAGCAGTTGTTGAATTTCAAAAAGTATGCCCGTTCCTCTTCCAAATTTTACTTGTTGCATTTACGTAGAATTGAAAATCCTCTGTCAAAAATTGCAACGCCTGCAACTGTTTATGGTATGATCCTGCATAGTCGCAATAACAGGATTTCAGCTATTCAGCGATTGTATTCCACAGTTGCACTTGCATACAGTGCTGACAATAGGGTAACATTGTTCAGAATGTTCACACATAGTCTTGCTCCCGGCTGTACATTATTCAAGTCTGTGAAATTAAGAGAACCAAATACTTTCTTGATAACAAAATTATACAAAGTGTTCAAGCTATGTAAATCACAAATGTAATCCTTGATTTTAAGACTTAATCGCTGACATTACAGTTGAATTTTCATGTTTGGAGGAATTAGTTTGGGGATATTACTCTTCAGCAAATTTTCTCTCCCAACATATTGTTTTTAAATTAATTCCACAGACTATAAACTTATTGTAAAACCAGAATGAACATATTTTTTATGAACTCCTGTTTGGAAGTTATGTGAAACCTGTATAAATAAATGTTTCATGATTTGAAGTACTTATAAAGCATACAGTGCAGATGTCTGCTTAAATCTGAAAATGTTACACTGTTTCAGCAGTGACCCTTTATAAATTATTACCGGGCGCTAATCATAATTGGATTGAAGGAATACAATTATTTTAACTAAACAAATTGTAAACAGTTTATACATGTACCTAAACCTATTCATGTAAATTTGAATCTTTATACACAAACTAGATTTCTAACTGTTTTCATATTTGACTGAGAGAGCCAAGCATATAAAAAAATGATGAAATTTCAGCGCACTAAAAATAAATCTTGTCCTGTGGCATCTTGGAAATTTCAGTTAAGAGTGATCTTATGCTGGTTAGTGCATGTAAATCTAAATAAATGGTTAGAGATGAGTTTATCATATTTTAGGGAATATGTGACACAGAAAGAGTTCAAAGAACTTCAGCGAAAATACAAGGCTTTAAAGGAGCAAGTGATTGATCTGAAGGAACATAAAAGTACAAAAGTCCTGCCTTCTCCAAAGGTTCCTTCATCGTCAGCTGAGGAAATTACAGTGCAATCATGTTAGGGATCATTTACAGAACTTTTCAATAGAAAAACCTAAAGTCAACTAGAAGACTCTGTCAGTCATGTTGACAGCCTTTTTTCATGTGTTCATAGCTTGCTGCTACAGCTTTTTAATATGGACTACATACTTGGTCAGTGTTAGCGGCCAAGCCTCAAACAGCAGTTGTGTGGCAAAGCCAAAATGTGATAACCGATTGTACAGCACCATGCTGTCAATAATTGTTAAAAAGTATCCTATAGCAGCAAAGACTGACATAACTAAACACGAGGGCCAAGATGGCCCTATATCGCTCACAAGTCCACTTGCCTGGTTGAAGATCACTAGATAATGTTATATACCAAATAAGTTTTCCTATATACGCCTTTGTAAAACAAATGATCCCCCCCCCCGGCAAGGTCAATTTTGACCCCAGGGGCATAATTTGAACAAACTTTGAAGAGGTCTACTAGGCAATGCTACATGCCAAATATCTAAGCTCTAGGCATTGTGGTTTCAGAGAAAAAGATTTTTAAAGTTTTCCCTATATAAGCCTATGTAAAACTAAGTGACCCCCAGTGCGGGGTCAATTTTGACCCAGGGGTCATAATTTGAACAATCTTGGTAGAGGTCCACTAGCCAATGCTACATGCCAAATATCTAAGCTCTAGACCTTGTGGTTTCAAAGAAGAAGATTTTTAAAGTTTTTACTATATAAGCCTATAGAATGTAAAACTAAGTGACCCCGGGTGCAGGGTCAATTTTGATCCCGGGCTCATAATTTGAACAATCTTGGTAGAGGTCCACTAGCCAATGCTACATGCTAAATATCTTTGCTCTAGGCCTTTTGGTTTCAGAGAAGAAGATTTTTAAAGTTTTTCCTATATATTCCTATGCAAAACTAAGTGACCCCCGGTGCAGGGTCAATTTTGACCCGGGGGTCATAATTTGAACAATCTTGGTAGAGGTCCACTAGACAATGATACATGTCAAATATCTTAGCTCTAGGCCTTGTGGTTTCAGAGAAGAAGATTTTTAAAGTTTTTCCTATATATGCCTATGCAAAAACTAAGTGCCCACCCGCGTGGGGTCAATTTTGACCCAGGGGTCATAATTTGAACAATCTTGGTAGAGGTCCACTAGACAATGCTACATGCCAAATATCTAAGCTCTAGGCCTTGTGGTTTCAGAGAAGAAGATTTTAAAAGTTTTTCCTATTTGTTGCCATAGCAACCAGAGTTCTGCATGGAATGAAATTCTCTGAACAACTTTGATAGAGCTTCATGCAAGGAATATCCCTGCAAAGTCTCATCAACATTGGCCCAGTGGTCTCAGAGGAGATGTCGTTTGATTGCCAATTATTGGTAAGGTAAGCAGTTTCCTGTTTGGTACGTAGACAGATGCAGTGACCATGATTCGATAAAAAATAACTTGAAAGCATTAAGTGATAACCAACATTACTACTTTATTTCCAAGGAAACACCTCGTATATGATTACAGATCTAAGCCTTAACCTCCTACATTCCCGTTTGAATCTCACAAACTTGAAGCTTTGGAAACCAATGAAATCAGAACTGGGCCAAAACTATACGCCTGTTAAGCTACCTGACCAACTGAGAAATCTGCCCATTTCGGAACTCGTAGGACAGGTTAAATCTATAAATACAGTGGTTGTATCCGGAACATCAATATTGTATTATGTTATTGGGGCTATTTGCACATTCCTAGTATTGCTAATAATTGGTTATGTTGTTTACTGTAAGATTACCTTTCCTCCCAGGAAGGGTTAATTTTCAACTGGGGGTCATGATTTGAACAATCTTGGTAAAGGTCCACAAGGCAATGCTAATGTATGCTAAATATTCAAGTTCTAGGCCTTGTGCTTTCAGAGAAGAAGACTATTAAAGTTTTTCCTATGTAAAATCAAGAGACCCCCCAACCAGGCTGAGTCAGTTTTGACCCAGGGGTCATGATTTGAACAAACTTGGTAGAGGTCAACTAGCTACATTCCAAATATCTCTGCTCTAGGCCCTTTGGTTTCAGAGAAAAAGATTTTAAAAGATTTTCCTATATGAGCCTATGTAAAACCAACGACCCCCGGGCGGAGTCAACTTTGACCCAGGGCTCCTAATTTCCAATATAAGCCTATGTGAAACTAAGTGACCCCCCGGGCATGGTCAATTTTGACCTGGGGATCATAATTTTAACAATCTTGGTAGAGGTCTACTAGAAAATGCTATATGCCAAATATCCGCTCTACGTCTTGTGGTTTCAGAGAAAAAGATTTATAAAGTTTTTCCTTTCCAGAGTTCTGCATGGAATGGATTTCTTTGAACAATTTTGGTAGAGCTTCATGCCAGGAACATCCCTGCTAGTTTCATCAGCATTGGCAAGGTGGTTTCAGAGGAGATGTCGTCCGAATCAAAATGTTGACGGATGACGGACAATCATCCATTAGAAAAGCTCACCCTGGCAAAGCCAGATGAGCTAACAAAAAGAGCAAGATACAATAATCAACCTGATTTGTATAATCCTGAAATATTGCATGCTATGAAAACCAGAGATTATTTCAAGAGAACTGAAAATGTGCAATACAAACTGAAGCGCAATAAGGTAAAGGCAATGATAACTAATGCCAAAAAAACATACTAAGTAAATTAATAATATTTAATTAAACTTGATTGCTGAGCATTTCTTTCCAAATTTCAAAACAGTTCTTCATCATGGGATGCGTCTGCACCCAAAAAAGCCTGCTACAGAACAGGCAGCCGCTGCAATAGAATTTGCCCCACATCACAAGAAAACAGAAGTAGAAGTGATGAGAGACTACAGACAGAGGTATACCCAGAAGTCTCACCAAGAATCCGAGACATTGTGTTTGAAGCGGTTTCGACTAAATGTCTGATGAACAAAATAGGAAGTAAAGAGAGAAAGCAAACGTTTGATGTTTATATCTCTGCAGTCTTGCTTAAGTGGCACTTCATTCTTGCCAAAGGACTTTCCAAGGACCTTCTAGCACTTTTCAAGGACCTTTTTATGGTGTATACTGTTCAAGTCTGTAACCTTATTTCATGATTTCTAAAACCAAGTTCTCTTTCCAACAACTGGTAAACGATGGCAGACGACATTTTCAACTGGAGGATTGTTCGACGAAGATTTTTGACAGTAACTGTTTTGAATTTTGATTTATTCAAAAGAAATTTTACAAAACTAAAATAAGGAGACCTAGAAACTTATGTAATCCCGTCAAAACAATATATATTCCCACACGACAACAATGAAACACCACCAAAACATCTATGTATTTAAACTGGAGCAATAATATTAACGTATCCCAGATTTAAACCAGGATATTGAATTTTATGGGAAATACTAGATTCCATGTTTCACCGGCCATAGTCTAGGTTACATGCCGCTAAATTACGGCTTAGAATAAAAGCCGTCTAAAAACTGTTACTGGCTCCGTAAACTGCCACTGGCTCCGTTAACTTAGAGGCACGTGGTGTCTGAAGGTCAGATGAGAACAGGAAGAGAACATTTTGACAATAATCACATTTCGCGACTGTAAACAATGAGTTTAAAAAATGAATAGATTGTACAAATAACGTAGTAATCCGATAATGAAAAAAAACAACACATTTATGTGTTGATTGAATATTTTTTCATCTTTAATAACAGATCTGATTAAGTATAGGTATGTACAATATACAATCATATAAATTTTCATAGATACTTTTATTTTGAATCTTAGATGGGGACCTTAAAATAAAATGTTGCATTCAATCAACTTTGCACTATTGTAGGCCCAAACTATACTGCAATATTAACAAGTGCAGTTTAATTTCACTAGAATCGTATCATATACTAGGGCTTTTTCGTTGGTACCAGTTACCCAAATGAGCAACGCCCCCAGAAGAGATTATTTATTTTAGGTTTCAGAGGATAGTGCAAGATACAGAAAGCGTCCCGATTCCAGAGACATCCCAGGTTCTTATACATACCAGGTGTATAGCACCCATACATGGGACCTCGGTTTTTGTCCCACCCGAAAGACTGTAAGCAATGTTAGTTAGTCAGCCCCGGGAATCGAACCCGCCACTCCGAGATTACAAGTCTCGTGCTCTACCGATTGAGCTAACCGGACTGACTTTCACTAGAATATAATTTCAGTCGATATTTAGTTCTAGATTCTAGATCAATTTGATTAGAACCTTATTTTTCATGTAACACGACCAATGGTTGTATTCTAGAGTGAGGGAAATGGCTGCATCCATGTATGAACAGTTTGACTGTTGCTCTCTTGAAGAGGCATTAGAAAGGCTTCAGACACATGAGAATAAGACGAATTCTCGTTTTGCTGTACACATGCAGCAAAGATTTCGGCAAGTCAAGTATGTACAGTCTAACCTGCCTATAGCAGTCAGCAAGGGGACTCGGCAAAAGTGACCACTATAGACAGGTGACCACTATATCCAGGTTTTCAATGATATGATAAAAATTTGATAAAATAAAACAATATCTAGTTACGGTAGGTTATTACATTACACATATGGCATATCAATTTATATGATGCACTTATTAAAGCTTTTAATGTAAAACAATACACAAATGTACATGAACATAATTAGTTAACTTTCGTAGAGAAGTCTGTTATTTTCTTCTGATTTATTGAAGCTGCAATCCCACACAAAATTGATCAGCAAGTTTTCGAGAACTATTCCCACATTCAAACGCTTTTATTACACGAACTCGCTCTTCTAACGAAAGCGCTTTACGTTTAGGTGAAGACATACTGGGGAAAAAATGGCATACAGACTGCCTTGTCATAGATTTTTATACCTAATAATGTTTCAATAAACCTGTAGTTTTGATCAAACTAACACAAAAACACCGGAATTCATAAAAAATCTCATGCATAAAGACGATGTCGCTCAATCATTGCTCAAGATAATCACTAAAATATCAAGCAAACCAAACAAACTCACCTAAATTATCTAATCCTTTGAAATTTATGTATTATTCACACATATTCAATGATCATAATCCACATTTAATGGGTTTCAATCAGCTGTTTATTTAATGCTTCTGGCTAATTGCCGTAATATTATTACTTGCACGATATATTTTTTAAAGTTCTCGTTCAAAACCCGTCACTGGCCGTTATATAATCAGTTCCGGACTAAAATAAGTGGCCGCTGACCGCGTTAAACAGGGTCACGCTATAAACAGGTTACATTTAGAGTAATTTCCTGCCGTCGCACCTTAGACTGACCGTTACAGACAGGGTCACGTTATATACAGGTGACCGCTAATGCAGGTTAGACTGTATTTAAAAATTGTGTTCTCGCCATATAAATGAATAGTATGGCTTTAGTATAATGATCATTTTAATTCACTACAAACATGAATAACAAGTCAACTTTGGCGACAGTATCAACTTTGCCGCAGTAAAATAATCTTTAAAATTCACTTTATACCTTATTAACAAATCCACTATGGCAACAGTAAAGTTACCTTCAATATTCACCATATACACGAATGACAAGTCAACTATGGTCACAGTAAAATGATCTTTAAAATTCACCATATACCTGAAGAACAAGTCATACGTTGCCACAGTATAATGATCTTTAAAATTGACCATATATATGAATAACAAGTCAACTATGGCCACAGTAAAATGATTATTAAAATTGACCATATATATGTATAACAAGTCAACTATGGCCACAGTAAAATGATCATTAAAATTGACCATTTATATGAATAACAAGTCAACTATGGCCACAGTAAAATGATCATTAAAATTCACCATTTATATGAATAAAAAGTCAACTATGACCACAGTAAAATGATCATTAGCAGCCTTGTGCCATTTTTGTCGACTATGGCCACAGTGACGGCTATCTAGACGTACCCGAATTTTATTTCCACGGTCGCCATCTTGAGGTTATATACCACTAAAAGATTTCTAAACTGATTCGACTGTGTTACTTCCCTTGTCATTCAGACATCGGGACAGACTCGCAAAATTCACTCTTGTCATCAAATTGTTATAAATTTACACGCTAGCGAACGCCACCACGTCGCTAAGATAGGAGAGCTCAACACTGGCGGGATGGTCTAAATTCCAGTACTATTCCTGTACCTTTACTGTACATTGCCAAATTCACAGACTTTTCAAGGCCGGAGGCCCCGATTTCGAAATTTAAGGACTTTTCCTTATTTCCCGGAAGCGTGGGAACCCTGTATACTAATTCATGTTACGGGTCTATTTCACTTTTAAACACTGTATTTCATTTGATTTGCATTCTTGGCAAGATTGTATTACAACAAAGTATCATGCAAATGGCTGATTTGTTATCACATGGATAGAATGAGCTTGGGTACAGATTTTTATGGTCATGCACCTGCATATATATATATTATTTCTACTTGTCTACCATACAAAATTTGTTTTAGGCAAAATGTTCAACAATTTCCACCAAAGTGCCAGTGAGGAGAAAACCAGGATCTGGTTGGAAACTGTTGTGCCTAAACTAACTAGAGCTATCACTAAATGTGATTAATACCCCCAAAAGACTGCTTTATAAACTGAGGAAGTTCGTAGTAACAGAATACCTTGCAAAAAAAAAACTAAAATAGAGATATTGTTCTTGGCAATAACTCTGTAATTAGTCAAGAAAGAGTTATTGTACACTGCACTTCCTCTCATTGTGCTGGACCATTGTATGAAGTTGTATTGCATTCCAACCAGTAGTTTTCAAGTTATGCTCTGCAACAAGGATAAGTAACAAGAGCTGTCAGTAGGACAGCGTGCTCGACTTTTTTAGTGCTTGCCAATAAAACAAAACTTTGACAGTTAAGGGCACACAAGACTTTAACTAGGAATTTATAAGTACAAATCAAGAAGAGTTATCTTCTTTTGCTTACAGATAGGTCTTACGATGGTACGTAAGTACTCCAACTTTCAAAGTAATATCTCAAATGGTTAAGTTAACAAGTGGAAATTTTAACTGAGTTTCTTAGTCAAAAAGGGCCATAATTCAAATAAAATCCTTGACAGAATTACCTTCTCCTCCCCATGTTTGGGAATCATGATGGTAAACAAGTATTCCAACTTTCAAATTAATATCTCAAACAGTTCAGTCAAAAAGTGGACTGGTACGAAAAACTTAACCAAGATTCTAAGTTGATAAAAGGCCTAAATTTTTAAAACAAATCCCTGACAGAGTTACCTTCTCTTCCGTACAGATGGGGGTAATGATGTGAAATAGCATTAAAAGTTTCAAAGCAATATCTCAAAGGGTTAAGGTAATAAGTGGATTTTACCCATATTCAATGTATTTTCTAAGTCAAAAAGGGGCATAATTCTGTCAAAAACCTTGACAGAGTTATGTCCTCTTGTCTGTTGATGAAGGTCGTGATGGTAAACAAGTACGGTTAGTTTCAAAGCAATACCTCCAGTGGTTTTGAAATAAAGTGAGGTGGTACGAAAAACTTAACCAAGCTCAATACACTTTCTAAGTCCAAAAAGGGCCATAATTCTGTCAAAAACCTTGACAGAGTTATGTACTCTTAGATGGAGGTTATGATGGTAAACAAGTATGGTAAGTTTCAAAGCCATACCTCTAATACTTTTGAAATAAAGTGGGGTGGTACGAAAAACTTAACCAAGGTGTGACGCCAACGCCGACGCCGACGCCGGGGCGAGTAGGATAGCTCCCCTTTTCATAGAAAAGTCAAGCTAAAAATGGACAATAACTATGTAAATACTATAGAGACATGGTTCTTGTACACTGCACTTCTTCTCATTGTGCTAGACCATTGTATGAAGTTGTATTGAATTCCAACCAGTAGTTTTCAAGTAATGCTCCAGACAAGGAGAAGTAACAAAGGGCAATAACTCTGTAATGAGTCAAGAAAGAGTTATGGTTCCTGTGCACTGCACTTCCTCTTAATGTACTTGACCATTGTATGAAGTTGTATTGAATTCCAACCAGTAGTTTTCAAGTAATGCTCCAGACAAGGAAAAGTAACAAAGGGAAATAACTCTGTAAATACTCAAGATAGAGTTATGGTTCTTGTACACTGCACTTCCTCTCATTGTGCTAGACCATTGTTTGAAGTTGTATTGAATTCCAACCAGTAGTTTTCAAGTAATGCTCCGGACAAGGAAAAGTAACAAAGGGCAATAACTCTGTAATGAGTCAAGAAAGAGTTATGGTTCTTGTGCACTGCACTTCCTCTCAATGTGCTTGACCATTGTATGAAGTTGTACTGAATTCCAACCAGTAGTTTTCAAGTTATGCAACGGACAAGGAAATGAAACAAAGGACAATAACTCTGTAATTACTATAGAGTTATGGTTCCTGTGCACTGCACTTCCTCTTATTGTGCTTGACCATTGTATGAAGTTGTTTTGAATTCCAACCAGTAGTTTCCAAGTTATGCTCCAGACAAGGAAAAGACAAAGGACAATAACTCTATAACGAGTCAAGATGGAGTTATGGTTCTTGTGCACTGCACTTCCTCTCAATGTGCTTGACCATTGTATGAAGTTGTATTGAATTCCAACTAGTAGTTTTCAAGTTATGCTCCGGACAAGGAAAATGCAACAGACCGCCTGACCGCCTGACCGACCACCTGGTGACTCCTATATACCCCCCCAAACTTCGTTTCGGGGGTATAACAACAAAATCAGAGGAATTAGAAACAATAAACATAAATTAAAAGATTTAAAAAACTAAAACTAAAACTTTAAAGGGACATGTTGACTTAAAAGTTGATTTTAAACTTGAAGTTATTTCAAGTTTTTAAAATATTTTGATTAAGTGCAGCTAGCTACCTTAAACTTTGGAACTGTTGCCAGCTATTACATGTGCAACACTGTGGATGCCCATGCTTTCAATTATTTTGATCTTCCTGCCATGACTAGTTCATTCTGAAATGGTGACCATTCAATTTTATTGAGAATTTAGTTAGCAGCATACTTATTTGGCGATATTTAACAGGAACCAGTGTCTCAAATCTTGCATTTTTATCCCACTGTATGAAAATAGATACATCAATCTCAGCAGAATGTAAGCAATTATCAGACTGTCACCGGAAGAAATTTAAGTACATGTATGTGTCATGTTTGGTGAATTTGTTCTACTTTGATACAACTTCTACAACTTGAAAAAGAAGTAAACTTGCACAAATAATAGAAGTTCCTGTTCATCACTTGTAAATGTGCACACTCAGTGTAGAGTAATAGGACTGAAGGAGGCTGGCAGCAAAATGCCACACACTGGAGAGTAGTAGCTTGCAGCTGGAAGAAAATGTGGCAGGAAAGTGAGCTCAAGGACTTTGCAAGGAAATTAGCTTGCCATCAAATTTTAACAGTGTGCAAACTAAGAAGTGACTGATCTAGTTACAGATAGATTACAGATTTAGTTAAACTGAAATCATTTGTATTTACCTAAAAACAGAAGAAATCTACTGAAAACGCTTCCGTTTTGTAACGCATTTCGCACTGTTTCATCGTAATACCCCACCCACAACGGTTGACGGATATTTTCACAACATTTATTTAATAAGTCGTTGGGCCGATATTTGATGTTTGTTTACAATTGAATAAATGATTTTCATAACTTTCTGGGTTTTAAATTGATTGAATTCATTTAAATTTCACATTCAATTAAAATTTGATTTCAACAAGTGGGAATTCCCATTTTACGGCATTCAAAAACCGTCTACATCAACAACATGTCTAGCATCGAGGAAACCGTTGAAATCGTAGATCCTCTTTACTCTATAGATAGTCATGTCTAGTCATTTTTTACTAAACGGTTCTAGTCATTAGAACCCAGAGTTCTTTAAGTTACATGCTTATTGTACTCAGTGTTCTTTTTACGTTTGAACAGTATTATTTCACAATGTTTTCAGTACCAAGAAAGTACTATTATCTAGTCAGCAGACTGTAATATATTGTTGGCAAAAGCCATATAATGCTCACTTATTCAATGATTTTAGTATTGTATTCATATTCATGAATAAATATTCGTATTCGTCACCCTGTATTCGTGATACGTATCGTATTTGCCTCTTAGTGTATTCGTTACAGCCCTAATCAAGTCATTTAAAACTTAATCAGAGTGCCAGTGTCACAGATGTCAGAGAGTGACATAATCTTTACTAAGAAAATTGCAAAGCATCGTGTTCATGTAGAAAGAGCTATCAGACGTATCAAGTCATTTAAAACTTTATCAAACAGAGTGCCAGCGTCACAGATGTCGAGTGTGAAATAAATTTGGTTATTTTCTGTGTTAGCTAATTTCATACCCCTGGGTTTAAAGAAATGTAGTGCTGCAACGATATACCAGTACACAAGTATATTGCAATACAGAGCCTGACTGATACGTACCCCAATACAAATTCCCATACAGCATTATTCAGAGTTAAATAACTACTCACTTTACACATTGCTTTGCTGTAAATAAACCAGAAAAAGAAGATCATGTTTGACCATCTTTGCCAGTTTGGTTACAAATTTTTTTTTTATGTAAAATAACTTACCTGCAAGAGTTAGCTTTCAATGGCAGTTTCAAGATCTTTGTGATCAACTTGTGACACTGTATGAAAGTTACAGTATTGATTTGGCTGTATTCCCTTTTCTTAGTTTTTCTGTTACATCAATATATCGCAATACGTATTGCAATATGGGTTGGCTGTATCGCAATATATCACAATACGGCTTTGACCGTATCATTGCACCCCTACAGAAATATTAAACATACCTGTGCTGAAATACCACTTCCTATAGGAACATTGCCAAGGTCTGTGTTCATTGAGAGAGGTGGGTCATACTATGTAGGTGATGGCACAGCCATCCAACGACTGAACGACGGAAGGAAATTGAAATCCCTCTCTAACACACATATCTTCCTGAAATATAAATTTGATATTCAGAATTTCATGTTTATATAAATAATGTATAAGAAATATTACATCTGTAAATTTGAGTGGTCCCTACATTGGACTAAGGTTGGCAAGGGAAGTTCCTCTAACATATCTCCAATATTATGACTTTTGTTCCTCCACCTACGACAGCACCACCTAGCAGCTGTTCTCTAGACTTTTTCTAATTTGCCAGCATCTGTAGCTGTGTATGGACTCCAGATACTTGCTGCAAATTCAAGTTGGGGCCTTATCTCTGGTATTTTAGGCGCAAGTGAGAGATTACGTCTCAGAAAACCAAGTGTCCTATTGACCTTACTAGTAACATTTTGTATGTGCAGAGGAGTAGGAGCTGGGGCGGCAGCCGCCGCTCCAATATTTTGAGGAGCGACAAAATATAAAATTTGCCTTTTTATGTAAAAAGCTTAACTAAACAAAGGTGAAGACTGTTGCGGTCCTTGATTCAATAAAATTATGTTCACCAATTACAGTCATAAAATCAGTGTCTGGTGTAGGTCACCTTGATAACTGGATAAAGACTGGGCCCAGGACAGAACCTTGGGGCACCACAGCTCGAGACCACATCGGCCGAGTGAAGCAGCACCATCCAGGACACCATTTAGGGTACTGCCTGAAAGAAATGGAATGTATCCATTTGTTTGCAAGTCCTTGTATTTTGTAACAACTAAGCTTATGTACTAGTCTATGATGTTGGACCTTATAAAATGCCTTGCAAAGTCCATGATATTGACGTCTGTTTGTCTGCGACCTTTATTGTTAGCCCTCGGGCCTGTCTAGGTTGAAGGAATTAGATCGTGTACTAACTGAACAACTTTGGACCCGCAGGACCTGTGGTTTCTAAATCCTGTAAATATCCTGTAAATATCAAATTTATGTAAAAAAGCCTCTAGACAGCTAAATGTTCTTAAAAGAATAGGTCACCATATATGTAAACTTGGAAAATTAAACATCTATTATTCTTTCATTTTATCTAACTTTAATTTTTGTCCACTAACATGGCATTTTTGTGGTGAAGTAAATACTAAGAAAATAGAAAAAATACAGGAAAGAGCACTGCGCTTTATTTATAATGATCATATATCAGACTATAATACTTTACTCTCAAAATCCAAATTACCATCGCTTAAAATAAGGAGAATCAGAACAATGGCTTTAGAAACTTTCAAAATTATAAATAAACAATGTCCAGTTTACCTCCATGATTTGATTCAAATTAAACAAAATGCTTATTCTTTTAGATACACAAATACAGCTGTAGTACCGCAGGTAAGAACATCTAGCTATGGACTCAACTCCTTCCGCTCAGGGGCTGCAAGACTCTGGAACTCCATGCCCCAACATTTTAGGGATGCAAATAATTTTAACCAGTTTCGAGTCTTGTAGCATCCTGGGACGGAGGGGGTTGTGCATGTAGTTCCTGCGGGGACACTTAATCCTTTTTCGGTTTTGTTTCATGTTTTTGCTTTTTGCTTTTTTTCCCGAAGTGCTTTTTGCATAATTTTTGTGTTCCTTTAGTTTACTTATTTTTCCAGTCATTTATATACTTGCGCTGCACTTAAGTTTTCTTTTGTTTTGTGTTTGCCTCTATGGCAGCTTCCCCTCTACCAATATGGTTCCTGTACTAGAATACTATGTATGTGTGAAAGTTGCTGATCAGTTCCCTCCAAATCTGATTTGGAGTGATAAATGTTTTAAGAAATTTCTTATCGGTCGCACTTTTGGGTTTCTTTTGCTTTCAGTTTTTTACAATTAACTTCTTATGGCAGATTTTAGACTTCAAGTCAAGATCAGCAGCTTTCACACAATTCTTAAATTTCAAACAATTTTTAAATATTTTTGACACTTCTTTTAAAATGTTTTTTTTGCCTCCTTAGCTTGTCATAATGCATGATGTAAGGTCTTTTAATTTATTATTTTAAATAATCATTTAAAATTAATTATTTAACTTAAGGAAATGTGATAATGTAATGTATTATAATAATAATTTGATAAAGTATGTTATTTACTAAGATTTTTAGCTATTTCAAATATGTGATAATATGTGAAAATTGCATGAATTGTTATTTATTGTTGTTATCAAGTCGGTCAAAAGCTATACATAGCTTATGTTTATACTGTTATTGTAACATGCCGACAGAAAATAAACTTTGTATTTGTATTTGTATTTGTATTTTTTGCCTCAGCATGTTTCATTATGTTGCCATTATATGCTCCATTCATTTGCAACAAATGCATGTTAGATGTTAGTGAAAACGGGTGGTAATTTATTGTTAATATTTTAGCTCGTTCGCGCTATTTACCCCTATCGCGAGATTTACTCAGCCTGTTCAAATTTCAAGGACATTAGGAGTATATCTGTTAAATGCCTGTGTACCGAACTGTGCAAATACACCGGTACGAGATAACCAAGGTACGAAAATTACTTTAATTAAAATTACCGTACGACTTAAAACAGTGGCCCCTGATACCGTTAAGCATAATATGCCTATCTAACGTTTTTCGCAGTAAGTAACAAAATGATATACTGCTTCAAACTGCCATTTTCCTCACTTCTTTATTGTAATGTACGGACCCAGCTGAGTGCAGTCCGCTGGCGGGCTGGCGGGAAATTGCGTAAGCCAAAAACAGGAGTTTAAAATCCGGAAATTATCGGAAAACACGGAAAATATTTAACTGTTTAAGGAAAACCCGGATTAGACGGCTGAAATAAAACAAGTATCATAATTTTGTTCTTTACATGTTAATCCCGAACAATCAGTAATGCTTATAATTTGGAGGCAAAGTAAAGTAGACGTTATAATGTTTCCAAATATATATATATACCAGTAATTATATTGCAATGACAAATATTTTCAATGACTTGAATTGGATTTCTTTGCAAACTAGAAGGCAATATATATTATAGTAGGCTAACATTATTTCATAAAAAAGATTTATAATCATGTTATTGTTGATCATAAACTCTATCTCACACCTTACAATAGACAGTCATGTGGATTATTACAAATATTCATTCCCCTCTCGGACTGTTGTCCAATGGAATGCATTACCATCTCATGTATTCAGTGTTGAATCAATCTCCCGGTTTGGGTCAGCACTGGCTGCATTGACGTACAAACCATAAATGAACATACTTGCTTTTATCTTGTTTTTAACCCTACTATAATATCTTCCTTTCTGCACAACGGATTATATGTACACATTTGCAGGATAGGGATTATAAGGTGTCAGGTTTTGTACCATTTTTTTCTCACACACTGTCAGGAGATACCGGGTGGATTGAGTAGCTCGGGAAACCTGACAGTTCTTTCTCCTTTTAACCCCCACGCATGACCATAATGTTTCAGTATTGAACGTTAGCTATTAATGTAGAAGAAGACGAAGAAGAAGAAGAAGAAGAAGAAGAAGAATTAAGATAATAAACAAACACTTTTATACCCCTTTATGTACTAAAGTTTTTGTCATGAAAACTTAACGTTGGCTATAACTTTGCCATTTCTTAAGATTTCTTCGTCAAACTTTCAAATTGTACTGCTTATGACAAAAGGGTCGTGATGCCACCAAATTGTGTAGGTCAGTGTGATATTTGACAGTTATGCCCCTTCTTGTACTTAGATTTTGTCGAAATTATTGGTTATTCTGACAAAGTGTAAGAGGGCTACACAAGTGATCTACTGAACACCCATCTAGTAATGATTTCATAGTTCAGATCTTTGAGGCCTGAGCAAATTCTGTATACAATTACTTTTTTTGACTATGACAAGGCTATTTACCCATTCGATTGGCTCGGAGACCATTTTGATGACCTTTACATCAATCAGATTTTAGCAGTTCGGTCTTAAGTTTGTTTGACTCTTGTAGGCGAATGGGTGTATCACTGGGGTAGCAAGGCATTTAATCTGAATGACACGAATACATTGCTAGGATTTTGTATGTTCAGAGGCATATCAAGATTGTCCACAGACAGCTCGGGTAAACCAATACCGATGCAAGATTTGAGTCCTAGCAGGGAAATAGAAAATGTACTTAAAAAGTGAAAGGTTCTGCATGAGAAATATAGTGTAACTCTGCCGTCAGCCTTTAGTTTGGAACTGTCATATGCAGTAAGGGCTTTGCCATTTGATTTTACATGACCCTTTATGTTTAAGGTTTTCAAATCTGACCCGGGACGTATTTCATCTGATCTTAAATCTGACATAACTGGCTTTTTGAAAAACCGGTTTAGTTCATAACATATACCTGACTGTACCCACAGGAAGGGAGGGTTGTATGTGACTATACTAACAAGAAGGGAGGTTGGACAGGACTGGTTGTACGTGACTGTACTACCATGAATGTTGGAGTGGAGGGATCAAGATACTTCATTTACGTTATTCCACCTGTCCATCAGTTTATATTTACACCCACAGGCACATTGATTAGACGTATTACAGTACAAGCCGTTTTCAATGTTTTAGATGTTTGTTTTTTACCACATAAGCTAGGTTATAAGTTATTTCAGATAACTTACAAATTATGTATAGACACAAAATGCAATATTTTTGACCCGATCTTTATACAGTCACAGCTTTCGCTTTAACAAAATCCAGGTCAAGACAGATTATGGTTCACAAGGACAAAGCTCTACAGGACACCAGGTCAAACCACCGAAAAAAAAAATAATATCAAACAGGGAAAGCCACATACCAAAAACGCAGCCTCCCCAAAACGAGCCCCATAGCACCCAGAAGTGCACACCACCAACACACACACACACACATACACACACACACAACACACACACACACACAATCATGTACACACACACACATACACTACCAACACACACTAGCATACAAAGCAAACACACGAGGACAAAACGAACAATTAAAGGAACACAGTGGGGCACCGCCTTGGAACGGTCAGTGGCAACCTTGCAAAGAGGTCCGGCCGTCTGTGTTGCTAATTTAATGTTCCGAGTTAGCAAGGTTGGCTATAAAGGACAATCGTTGCCTCTTATTTACATTGGTGTTTTGTTTTACAAAGAATAAATGATTAAATAGTCTGTCTATTTACCGGAACATGTACAATGAAAATGAATTAAAAAAAAAAAGAATTATGAGTAATATCTTTTTCATTCCATTTCGTCAGTTAATGGAACGGATATCATCAGGAAGTTTCACTGAGTGTACTCTATTTTTAGAATTGGTCGCTGTTTGACAAAAGGCGAGTAGAACTTTTGGTATACATTTTAACCATCTTTAACAATAACTCATTTATTTTACCATATAAAACATATATTTAAGATGTACATTATGTAGGATACCTGATAAGCGCGCCTAACATGGCGTTAAGTCTAACTATAACGACCTTTAATTGTGTCAAGATCCATGGAACGGAAACTATTAACCGGCCATCGAGAGCTAGGAAAATGCATGGATGGAATGTGAGTAGCTGGGACCAAAAACACTGCATCTCCTGTTTTTTTATTTCATTTTATGTTTATACATAGGGGCGTAGCTAGACATATAATTGTGTCCAGGGAGGGGGCGGGGAAAGCTCCGTAGTTTTAGCAATTTCTGAATGACTCGGATGTGTTTCCCTTTTTCTTTCCAAACATTATCGGTACATCAACATGGTTTCTGGCGAGATTACTTCTGCATCTCACGATTCCTAGAAGTTATAAAGGACTGGTCGGATGCAATAGAAAAGGAACAAGTAGATTTTCGTGCTGCCTTCGATAAAGTTCCACACAATTTAAGACTGTTAAAAATATTTGGGTTATGGTATCAGAGGGGATGTATACAATTGGTCAAAATACTTTCTAGAAAACCGTCTGCAGCGAGTAGTTATAAATGGTCACCAATGTGAAAGATGGTCAAAAGCCGTGTGTCGAAAGGTAGTGTGTTAGGGCCAGTTCTTTTCCTAATTTTCATTAACGATTTACCAGAAATCATGTCTTGCAAAACAAAACTATTCGCAAAAATCTACAGTAATATAGTAGACCGTAATAGTGAGAACTTGTTGCAAGCAAATATTGCAAATGCTTGTGATTGAGCAAAGTGCTGGCAATTAACATTCAACACAAAAATTGTAAGCACACATGCGCATAGGTAAAACACAGCCTGACAGTTATTACATAAAAGATAACACAGATAACATACATGAAATACAACAGGTGTCATCTGAGAAATATTTGGGCATTATTCTTACAGTGAATACCTTCAGTCCAAAATTAAATAAAGCCCACAGAAACCTTGGATTACACTTTTACATACATGGATAAGGACATGTTCCTCAAGTTATATAAGGCCCTTGTGAGACCCACTTAAAATTTGGCCCTGTAATCTGATCTCAAACATTGAACAAAGATATAAAGGCTGTTGAAAATGTTCAGCGTAGAGCTACCAGAATTGTGGGTAACCTCATTTTTAAGTCAGGCTAAAAAGTACAGGATTACATTCCCTTCAGTATCGTAGAGAACGAGCAGACATGGTACAGGCATACAAACTCATTAATCATTTAGACAAGATTGAAAACAAGTTATTCAAATTCTTCTAGTGTTAAATAATATGGAATAGAAGTGAAGTTATATATTGAAACATTGAAGACATACAATGCAAAATAGGGAAAATGTCATCAAAAAGGCCAAAGAAAGCATTGGTTTAATGTGCTAGAACTAGCACATCATAGGCCTACAACAGTATGAACAGTATAAAAAACGTATCTATTGTCTTGGTTACTAATTGTTTTGAAATTAAATTACAAAACTTTCAAAAATGATCTCTTCTCCAGACCGTATGATGTGAAAACGTCCTTAATTTGGAATAAAATGACCCTTAATGCGAACTCTCTTATTCTAAGCATTAATGGTCGTGCATACCCTGAAAACGTAAGGCAAAACGCCTACTCTATTAGTGTATTTTAGCTTGGATCTGTGACTGCTACGGCTGATAATGACTTACAACTGCTTAGATGTTTCCTCTTTTCCGCCGAACAGATAACAAGGACCCATTTAATGTAGCATGAATATCTTAACCATAACATGTCATGTTGATGAACCTAGGCACGGAACCAGGAATTTAGCTTGTGGGCGTAACTTTTTTGGAGTGAAATCGATGCGTTAAGACATTGATAAATATCATTTAAAATGAAAGGATAACTAAAACGAGAACAGAATAGATACTTTTAGGGCCGCTAAATTTCCAATTTGCATTAGTCGAGCGACCAAAGCGAGCGAAGAAATTTGCAATTTTAAGTCTTTTTAGTCCTTCTCAACATATCTGAGAAGTATGTGGAATGTGACAATGTTAAGGGAAAGTAGGACAAAATGGATACTCTAGATCCATTTTTCCGTATTCAGGCTCGAGCAAGTGAGCTAGTGATGAAGTTATGGGGGTTTGAATTGAATAAAAAACTAGGTCACTTGAACAAATCAAATAACAACCTTGTTAACAGTCTGGGGGCCACATTTAATACCCAATCGTCATAAAATAAAGTCAAAGTGTTTGTGTGGATCACCAGGGATTAAAAACTAGATCACCAGGTCAATTCCAAGGAAAATTTTGTTCATACTCTAGAGGTCACATTTTATAGCCAATCATCATGAAATTTGATGAAAACATGAAAAGTGTTTGTGTGGATCATCATAAATTGGTCAGATTGTTTGTCTTGCCGTCAAGGTCAACCGGAATGTTTGTGTTTATGATAATTTAGGTTGAATTTTGGTTACATTGGGTCATTAGTAGGTCTCATGGGAGTGATACAGTGCCATTTTGGCACTCTTGTTTACTTATTAGGTCAATTTAAACAAAATTTAATTTCTGTGCCAGAGTAAGTAAAGACATTGAAAACGTGAAAGCAAACAATATACCTAAATGGTATTTTTCCATAGCTGCCTAGTGCTTCACATTCAAAAAGAGCATTCTGATAGATGAGGGTTTTAGAAAGGTGTGTGCATCACGTGACCTTTAAATATAGGCGACATTGATAAAGTACATTTTACTTCTAAATTCATTTTTCCTGCATAAAGAGCATTCGTTCACTGAACTATGCCAATTTTATGAAAATAAAGTCAGCTAATAGGTCATTAGTTGAACAAATAAACATATCTATTCTATACCAGTTTTAGATAATTAGATTAAACTTATTTTTGAGCATCCTTGAATTGACATTTGTCATTTCTATTAGACCAGATAAAAGAAAACTTAGTCAGCAGATCAAATGAGCGATACCTTGTAAGCCACAGTGAGAGGAAATACACATACACGTTTATCGTATTATCAGAGTTTCTCGTATTCTCGTGGCATAACATAAAATTTGTGACATTCAGTGTTCTTTAATAACATATTAATTTTTTTTCTCGGCTGTCATAATATCCTAATTTCTGCGATAAAATGCAACAGAAGTAGGTATACGCAGAAATGTGTCAGATCTGTTTAAAAATACAATTTTCTGAACATATGCACATGTAGAAACAAAAACAACAGTTATACAGATAACAGGTAGGTGATAAGTGGTAACTTGGCACTGAACAGAACTTAATAACTACATCGACACAAGCAGCGAAATATAAAATTCATGATAATACGAGAATGTGTCAAGCTTATGAAGATGATGAAGGTTATCAAATATATTTTTAATATTCGGCTCACATGTTAGCATTACATTGTTATTAGCAAGTGGCTTTTTACTGCAACGGTATCACAAGGACGACCAGATAGGAAATGGTAAAATTGTTAATCGCTGTTTTGATATTCAGGGTCCGTACATTAAATACGGACCTTATGATATTTTAGAAAAAGGGCGTTTCGAACTGGGTTTTGTTATATTTAGTAGAAATATCAAAAGGAATCTATTATATACCATTACCATTTGCACATTAATTATTTTTAAAAAGTGTGTTCAGTTTTCAGAGAAATGCTCCGCTCCGGCGTTAAGAAGCAGCCTGACAGAAAATAATGAATCCTTTCACAGATTTGATGAAATACATTAAATTTGAAATGTTCTATCTTTTTCAGACTTGGAGCTAGAGTAAGTGCCGTTCAACTTTGGGTGTTCTTTGAGGCTTGTAATAAACATAACGGGTGAACAGGGAAGCGCCTTTGTAGCTCAAAAGACGATTTGGAAAGGACTCATATACTCAATTAACATCTGTGAGCCATTTGCTGTCAGCGCTTTCAGTGCTTTGATTTGTTGAGTGCAAGGCTTATTTAGAGGGTTTGTCAACCTTTTATACAAGAAGAAAATAATTTCTTTCAGGTTATTTGAAACTGCCTGCATGCACTTTGTACAAAAACCCCTGAACATTTGAGAAAAAAGGCTATTAGACTACTTTTAACTGCACTTTATGTTGACAGTTTTTGACATAAACCAGTTTTAGACATAAACCAGTTTTAGACATAAACGTGTATGTTTTACATTCAGTGGTTTCCCAGGCCGGTTAGTCTTCTATAATTTAATTTACTACTTATAGTATGTCATCAAGCCTTCAAGGTCAGTCGAGCGTCATTTGAAAAAGGATGTTGAAAGTCAAATTGCACTGTCATATGTAAATTGCAAATGTGTGAAAGTATAACATTTGTCTTTCTTCATTCACTTATATGGTAATAGCATATTGTGTGTGTATTGCAGATGGCTGACAGATATTATCGTCTGGTGACCTTCGTTGTAAATATTTGCCCTCAGCCCCTGAGAGAGATGTTTGTGAAGATGGCAAAATCTGATAAGATGCTGGCTGTGCCTTACACTGATCTAGATACATATCTTCAATGCCGACAGCAAGAGATAAATACCTTAAGAAAAAGAAGAATATTGAGACATGATCAAAGAGATTTACTTTTGCCAAACTCTGGAAATGCTGATGAATCTAAATGGGATGTGTCTTTGTTGATATGCTTACTTAAGAATCTTTTTAAGAAAACTATTTCTTTTGTCGAAGAACAACATATGGATGCAATTCGTGATGTGAGAAATAGCATACAACATTATTCTAGAACGTCAGAAATGAGTAATTCGGATTTTGAACATAATTGGAGTCGTTTGGAGGATGCAACGCTATATTTAGCTCAGACTTATTTCACAAACGTTTACGTACAAAACTTAAATCAACAGATAACTGATGCAAAAATAAGTAATATGCCAAAACTAGGTGATGTTTTGAGAAACTGGTTTGAAGGGTTTATGTATGAAATGAAGAGCACGTTGGAAGAAATTAAATCAAATACAGCATCATTAAATCAAATTCTTCAAGGCACTGTCAGAACAAGGATTACTCCTGCAGGTTAGATAAGTATTTATTAAGGCTAAAAGACTAAGATCCTATTGAACAACATGTACACACACATGCCAGTTCAAGATGGAAGAGTAACACATCGGTATTAAAGACGCTTATATCTTCGGAAGAACACTAGTTTAGAAAGATGAACAACTTAGACTGCTATTGATATTATTGTGATAGTTTACTGCTAAGTTTTGTGAACTACACATATCAACAAATGTTGCCTCTCGCGAGCGAGCGTGATAACATCTGGAATGAGTGTTAAAGAGCGATTAAATAAGCTACAGAGCTTTCTTCGAAATCGAACTAAAATAAATTCGTATGAATGTTGAATATCTTACTCCATCCTTTCTCATCATTTTTGTAATTAAAACTGAAATTTCAAATGAATATCTATCTACAGTTCTACATTATTGTGTCTATACATGTCTAATTACCTTAAATAATACATGAACTGTTTTGACTCTTTTTTCAGGTGAAAAGAAGAAAAGAGTGAAAACTGTTGATGATATCATGACACGAATGGAAGGTAACTGTGTATAGTTTTCTACCCCTAAATCTTGTGTTACGCATCTTTCAGAAGATCGTATTCTTTAACGGCATTAAGAATGTAAATTGTTTAAATAAAATAAACACTGTTTGGAAAAACTGATTGGTTTTGGCATGTTTTAATGTATTGAGTAAGTTTGTATAAACACTAGCATAGGAATGACAGTCCAGGCTTTGAACATATCTTTGTTTAATGTTATCTTGTTTAAGGCGCCAGGATGATTGTTGCCGTACATGCATAAAGTAAATACTTTCATTTAGTTGTTTTACAGCTTTCATAAGTTTGAATGCCAATATCTCAATATTTCTGTTCGACTTATACCACTTTATTCAGGGGGTTGACATGTCAAACTGAATACTAAGAAAGTCAGTGAACCGTTTTTTCTGTTGTCGATTGCATTTCCCTTCTAACAATACCAGATTGGCAAATTGGCAGTGTATGAGTTACACTGAACACATGCAATTTCTGTTTGTTTTTTTCACCTACCGCCGACAGTCCACCAGTAGTTACAATGCCTTTACTTTAATTGGTGCTTTCAACTACATCTCTAAATTATGAAACAGGCAAACCTTTAAGTTGATGTTTTAATAGCGTTCATACGTCTTAGCATCTTTATATACATGAGCCAAACCCACATATAAAAGCCTTAATCCTTAAGTGAACATGTGAGAGAATCACTCTTTCACCTGTCCTGCTATTCTAAGTAAAGCTATCAAATTGTCATTTTTTCGCAGAAGGATTAGAGTTAAAATGATTATTCTAAATAATTTTCTTAACAAACTTTTATCATTGTACTTCTATAGGACGATTTACGAAGACAATCAGAGATTTCCTACCGGATAATTTTGAGGCCCCATCAAAAGAAGCGGCCATCATAAAGACAAACCTTAGAGACAAGAATCATTCGGTTGTAACAGGGAGTAGGAATACTAGTTACCTGGCTGCAGCTCTCAGTGTCATAAAAGAAATCAATGCCGACCTTTCCCGTTGTGTTGAAATTGACAGACCGTCAGACTGGCGCACCATCGATCCACCGGAAGTAGATCTTGTTTTGTTCAGAGATCCATTTGGGTCAAAATCATTTGATGATGCGAAAGCTAGGGATATGGCAGACATGTTTGATAGTATTTTGTCTGCAACAAAAGATGACGAAAAAATTGTGGTTCTTTTTGTGTCTGACCATGCCGTGTTGACCACATGCAAACAGATGCATGAGCATGAGCTCCTGGACGAGGTAGTATCAGTGTACGAGATTACAACAGAAGAACAACCAGCAGATCTAACTTTTGGTATTTATTTAAATTTGCCATTTAACTTTTCCAGGTTTTCGGCTCACAATTTATTTCTTAATTAAAAGTCAATTTATTCATTTCACTTAGATAATATGACATTGTCTAGAGAAGGGCGTCATTAGCTAAAAAAATGTTATTGTTACATGAGCTAAGGGAACATGGTTACATTTTTTTACATGTCTGCAAAATGACACAGTCATGCTCTTTGAAATAGTTTCGCTGTTTTTAAAAATAATATTTAATACTTAACATTTGGGATGTTTATTATGGCAGTCCAGAGATATTCGAAGTCTTAAAAACAGCTAAGCGTTCAGTGTGCACTATACGATTATATACAATGTTCACCTATCCGATAAATAAAGAACACTTCTGTAAGTATGCTTGCTATTTCTGCCTAGGATTTAGTAAAGATTGGAAAAAAATATGTGTCAAGTGTAGTTGATATTTATAGGGAGTTGAAATCAGTTAATTTCTTTTATTTTAATCACTTTAGGGATTGTAAAGAACCATTAGATATTGATTCCGATCAGGGTGTGTCCAGTATCTGTTTTGAGATACAGATTATTGTTCCATCTGTTTCTAAGTGTGCTATATTACACAGACGTTTTGTTCAATTTCATTGACTAAGGGCAGTATGTTAACCTTGTTACTTAGAGCTCAAAAGTCAGATTAAACTTTAACATGTTATGAGTCAATTCCGTGATAGACACCTCAATAATTTAAACTGAAAACATTGCAGTGTGTGCATTCTACCAAGGCATCACTAATTTCAAGTGTTTTTCAGGGTGTATGAATCAAACAGTATCAAGTTTTCCTGGAAATTATTACTTGAAAGGTATGAACAAATATGTTAGTTCACTATTATAGTTTGTTTTTAGATATGAAACATTCCTTCTATTACACTTTGACTATATCTTCAGGAAACTTGATAAAAGCCACTGGTTAGTTTAGCTCACCTGGGCAGAATATGCCCAAGTTGAGCTTTTAGGATCACCCTGCGTCCGTCGTCGTCGTGCGTTAACAATTCGCTTCGAACAACATCTCCTCCTAACCCGCTTGACAGAATTTCATGAAACTTGGTAGGTATGTTTCTTTGGTGGTCCTCCATCAAGTCTGTTTAAAGAATTCCATTCATTGCAGAACTCTGGTTGCTATGGCAACATATACGACAAATTAAATGTTCTTCTCAAAAATCGCAATGTCTAGAGCTTAGATATTTAGTATGAAACGTTGTCTAATGGGCCTCTATGCAGTTTGTTCAAAATTGTCCCAGCCTGGGAGTCCGTGGTTTTTGGAAAATGTTTAGAAATCTTCTTCTGCAAAGCCACAGGTCTAGCGCTTAGATATTTAGTATGTAGATTGTTTAGTGGACTTCTACCTAGTTTGTTAAAACCTTTTCACCTGTTGTCAATGTTAAGGGGTTACTTGTTTTACATATACTTATACAGGAAAACCTTTAGAAATTTTGTTCTGCAAAACAACAAGGTCTAGAGCTTATATGTTTAGTATAGTAGCATTGTCAAGTGGACTTCTACCTAGTTTGTAAAACCTTGCCCCTGTGATCAATATAGGGGGGTCACTTGTTTTCCATAGACTTATATAGGAAAACCATTAAAAATCTTCCTATCCAAAAAAACAAGGGTTAGCGCTTAGATATGTGGTATATTGCATATGGCATTGTCTAGTAAACCTCTGCCTTATTTGTTAAAATCTTGCCACTGTGCTCAATATTTGCACCGTCCGTGGGCGGGGGAGGGGGTCACTTGTCTAACTTATACTTATATAGGAAAACTTAAAAAAAACCCACAATGCCTAGAGTCTAGGTATGCGCCGTAGGTCAAAATTGACCACGCACTGGGGTCCCTAGCCTGTATATAGTATTATATGAATACCCTAGCAGCTTCCAATGAGTTCCTTTAGCAACCAGCGAATGGTCTAGGAACCACTGAATCCTAAGCAACCAGTGACTTCCTTAGCAACCACCAACTTAGACCAGTTACAAGTGGCTTCATTAGCAACCTCTTCCTTAGCAGACAATGACTTCCTTAGCAACAAATGAGTTTCCTAGCAATAATTTACTTACTTTCCCTAGGAACAAATGACTTCCTGAGCAATCATTGACTGCGTTAGCAACAACTTAGTCCCCAGCCAAACCAGTGAGTTTCCCTAGCAACCAGTGACTTTCTTAGCCGCCAGAGGATTCCCCAGGCAGCTAAAGCCTAAATGTAGTAACTTTAGCGACCAGTGGCTTCTTTAGCAACCAGTGACTTTTCCTAGTAGCCATTGACTTCCTTAGCAACTACCGACTCCCTTTAGCAACAAGTGACTTCCTTCAGTAAGTGCACTGGTACTCAGGTGAGCAAGTAGTGACATCATTGCCCTCATGATTATGATAATTTGTTATACTCTGTGTGAGTCAAATGGGGCCAACTTGTTTCTTTCTATTTGTTTATAGGTATGACAGACACCTTCATAAAATATAACAGTAACATCGGTAAACGATTAGATAAGGATCTTGTAAAGAATGCAAAGACAATATTTAAAGAAAGAAAAGCTGTCGTCCTTGTAGGTTCTAAGGAAAAGACAGATACTGTTGCTGCCGTATTGGCAGCGTCGTCTTATGAGACATCCAGGTGTTTGTTACTGACAAAACCTGAAGAGGTGTCGTTTATAGATCAAAATGTTTGTTTGGTGATCATTGAACAATTTGCTGGCAACTATAACTTTAATGAAAATTCTGTATATGACTGGTATTCCAAATTTGACCACCTGAGTCTTGCTGTAAAAGAGGGGAAGATTAACATAATCATCACATGTGAAAAAGATAAACTGGAGCGGTGCCGTAAGATCTATATGCATCCTCTTCTAGAACATACGGTTGATGTGCCTGCCTATGACATCCTCAAAAGTGGGGAGTTAGTGGTCGAACGTAAGTATGTAATTGTATTTATGAAAATATTACAATTCGGAAAATTATTTATATTAAATTGACTTTTTGGAGAGGGCTGGTGCTAATGTTGTTAAAGCTTGTAGCCAATTCCAATAGCAATTTTCATCGATGTATATTTTACTTGTTTTTATACGTTTTGTAAAAAAGAGGCAATGAAATATTTCTAAATTAATTATATTTATTTGCATGTGTTCTAAGATTTTCCTCACTTCTTTGGCAATAGGCTGCCTTCGGTTCAGATGAGCTAAAGATGAAGAAATATCATTAATGTAGTCAAATGCAATGCAACACCCATAATAGATCGTGTAACATGTTTATTTACGATACACGTACCAGATACCCCAATTTGTGCTATATACTGGGAATAAGTCAAATTCATAATTAACATATATGTGTATGCGTAGAATGATACATTATAAAGTTGTATGAATTTTAATTTCTATAATTTCATACGTTATTAATTTCGAGAAATTTTGTAATTGCAGTAGTTCTTGATCCAAGAAAACAATCAAACACATCTAGGAACACCCGGACCAAGTCAGTGGTCAAGAAAAATGCGCAAATTCGGTTGTCAGTGCACAGGACAGCAAAGACAAATTACATGAAGTTGCGGCATCTTACTGGAACTAGGGCTGGTATATCATATTTAAGATAAGGCTAAATGTATCCGTTTTGTTGTACAATGTAATATGATTAAATGCTATACCACTGAAAATACGGATACAAACTACATTTATATATTACAACTTATTTCGTTTCTTTTGTTTCATAAACTGGCACGTTCTTTGTATAAGGCTACTGCTGCTGTATATAAGCTATGACTTACTGCACACGTTTCTCACATGAACAGACATGGTCGGTAGTCAACTATCAGTTTTCGCTACGTGACCATTTGATATATTTGTGTCACGTGACATTTTGCTACGAGAATCTCCCTTAAAGTTAGGCTACATTTCGTTTGAACAAACTTTGTGCCAACAAAGTTATATTGTAATGATTTTTTTACTACACCAAAATCAAACAAAAAAGAAAACCCATTTCATGTAAACAGACCCATGGCCAGATTGCTGTCTTAGGTTAGATAAAAAAATATAAAAACAGAAAATGAAGATTATTATTCGTGTTAAAGTGGAACCGCAGTGGCGCGTTTTAGCGCGTTCGCCTCGGAATCGGAGGGTCCCGGGTTCGACCCCTAGCAGTGCCACGGCGGTTGCGTCCTTAGGCAACACACATATATTTCCACATTGCCTATCTCTCTCTTTGAGATTGATTTCTTCTGGAATGAATCTTGATAGCGATTGTTTTAATTTGTAAGAACTTGTTTCACAATTTGTTCACGTTATAAAAACTGAAGGAATATTTCTGTTTTGCATTTTAAAAGAAAAGACTTCACACGACGACAATCTGTGCATAAATCTATTTAACAGGGTTTTTTTTAAACACGAGTACACTGCAAAACGTTTTACCTCGTCACATGGATACTACTTAACCGAAGAAATCTTTGCACATCAGCTGCTATCCCTAGTATATAACATTGTAGCCCTTTACTCTCTTACACTAAGGGTTACTACGAGAGTGAGTGGAAGGCAAATAAACCTGCTTGTACCATCTGTTTTGAATAAAGGAATTATTATGTATTATGTAAATGTCTTGAGTTTTAGAATCTACAGTTAAGAATGCAACCAAGCAACAAAGCAGAAACAGAACTATACACAAGCGAAAATCAGCCAATGGGAAAGGTGAGGAACCTATACATGTGGCGGCCAAAAAGATAAAATCAGAACACTTGCTGGAAATACTACAAAATTGTACCAACGTCAATGTTAGAGACAATGCTGGTAAGTTTTCAAAGGATGCAGTTTCCTTGGCTTGATTGAGATGTTGATAAATGTTTATTACAAACATTGCAACTCTTTCCTTATCTATATATGCCAGTTTTAGCAGGTAAAATCAACTAATTGTTTAGGAAGGGTCTCCAGGCCCAGGTCCGGATCTCCAGATTTTCAGTCTTTATGTCCGGACCCGGAACGGGAGACTAATTATATGGCTTGTCTCCGGGTCCAGGAAATTCATTTCATACAAATTGTGTTATATGTTTTGATTATTAAATCATTTAGAATGCCATAATCTGGCAATTATCTATCTATCTTGTAAAACTGTCTCTTGACTCTCGCGAGTATTATGGGCAAGGTGCACACCGGGTGTTAATAAAAGTAAAATTAAATAACTGCAAGACAGTTCTTCCAGTTAAGAGAATCGATCAAGATTGTTAAAATTGTTAAAAAGAGTAAAAGAACAAAAGGTTTAAAAACAACTGCTGTATGATTCGTAACTGACCTGGGCCACTGCCTGCTTGAATGATTCAAGATCAGGCAGGGTTGCAATATGTGGGGGTAACCTATTCCACAGGGCTGTGGTATGGGGGAAAAGGGAGTACTTAAAGAAATCAGAGTTGGCATGGGTTTGGTGGAGACTAAGGGGGTACATATGCCTTGTTAACCTGTTTGGGACTTCTAGATAACTGGGTAGGGAGATTGCTACAAGACTGTAGTATATTTTGTAGAACATAACCAGTTTGGAGACTAGACGCCTGTTCTCAAGGGTGCTCCGGCCAATGGTGTTCTCCAGGTCTGTCACACTAGTATCTCTTGAGTAATTATTTTTGACCCATCTGGTTGTGCGTCGCTGAATCATTTCCAGATTAGGGGGGCCAATGTATATTGACCTGTGTGTGTGTGTCCTCCGAGTTAAGCAACAACCTGACATATGCAATCACTTGTAATTTAAGACGATAGCAATTTATCCTCAATAAACACACCACCTGTCTTAAGAGACCACATTTTCAGCTTACCCTGTACAGTTGCTTCAGACAAGTTTGACAGTATGTCAAAAATGAAAAAATAAATCAGAAAACTGAAGCAAAATAACCCAAAGGCATATTGGAAAATACTGAGAATAAGCAGTAAGAATCAAGCGTTTCATTGCACGATCTTTATATTCTGTTTAAAACATTAAATCAAAAGGTCAATTAACTCGATTATTTGAACACTGGTTCACTCATTCACTAATGCATGCATTAGTTCATTCATTTATTGGATTATTCATTCATTAAGGAACACATACTTTTGAGTTTCCTTGGAGTCAATAAATTGGCAAATTCTCATCTTTTTCTACTCTCTATCTACTTTTGTTTTGTCAGAGCAATTAAGATATTTCATAAAAATATTGCATGAACAAGAATGTGAGATCTTCTCGTCTTCTCCTTTCAATTCTCTACTTGCTTTCATTGATTAATCTCTCTCACCTCTACCTTTCTCTCTGCTTACTTTTTATTTTTAAAAAAACATAGCATACTTCACATTATTATACTTTAAAATACTGTGATTGTTTTGTCATAATGTGTATGTATGTCTCAAAAATAAATGATAAAAAAAAGATCTGGTGCTATGTTTGTATGTTGTATACTGATGTATTACATAGGCACTCTCCTTTGCATTGCACAGGATGGACTGCACTACATGAAGCCTGTTACATGGGGCGTTTAGAAAATGCTCGACATCTTTTAGATGCTGGTGCATTAGTTAATGTTGAAGGCCTGGACAATGACACACCATTACATGAAGCTGCTGCGCGTGGCCACAAGCAGGTAATGAGGATGCTTAAGCTGTCAAACTATATTCAAACTTTCAGAGTACTCCTGGCACTGTGCTTACCACACATTTTTCATGCTCAACTATGTTTCATGCTCAGACTTTGGATCAACAGAATATTGCAATACATGTACTATATAAATTCTTTATAAAAGTATGTCGGACGAGTTTTCTGTAAATAATCCAAATGACTTTAAAACCTTAAAACTACAGTGCTAGAAGTTAACATTTTGTGTGCTTCAACTTAGTTGAGCATTGAAAACGTTTTATGAACATTAGCCCTGTTATATGATCTAAATAATCTTATCAAAGTAAAATGACTAATAATGAGTCTCGTTTTGGGATGGCTAATGCCTTGTTAGCTCACCTGGCACATAGTGCCAGACTGAGCTATTAGGACCACTCACCGTCCTTCAACCATTTCCTTCAAACGACATTTCCTACAAACAACTGGGCCAATGTTGATGAAACTTTGCAGGGATGTTCCTTGCATAAAGCTCTATCAAAGGTGCTCAAAACATTCTATTCCATGCAGAGCTCTGGTTGCCATGGCAACGGAAAGTAAAACACTTTAAAGATCTTCTCAAGAACCGGAAAGCCCAGAGTATATATTTGGCATGTAGCATTGTCAGATGGACCTGTACATTCAAATTATGACCTTTGGTCAAAATTGAACCCGCCCAAGGGGTCAGTTGAATTACATAGGCTTATATAGGAAATACTTTGAAAATCTTCTTCTCTGAAACCACAAGGCTTAGAGCTTAGATATTTGGCATGTAGCATTGCCTAGTGACCTCCTCCAAGATTGTTCACATCATGACCATGGTAGCCAGGTGAGCGATATAGAGCCATCCTGGCCCTCTTGTTTAATTTTACTGGCATAAAACAATTAATCTGGCGTGGGATTCGGCACCTTGATATCATTAACGTTTTTTCAGCTTTGGGAAATAAATATATATTGGTTTCTTGCCATTGCAAAAACATCGACTTGGGACTTTTAAACGTGCCTTTCTGTGTCATTTTAATTTTCATTGTCCACTCCTTGCCTCTTGCATCCATCTGAAGTGTACTCGTGTACTTAGATGTTTATAGAAAAATGTTTCTTTGTGTTGACGTCTAACTTACAGACAAGTTATTTATACATTATTTGGCGTTAGGTCAATGTTCTAAATGACAACCATTCATAAATTGAAGTGTGTTAAGTAACTCATAATCTCACGGAAGAAAACTATTTTCTATCCCGTTTTATTCTTAACGACTCTTTGTTTGTTGATCAGCGATAGATGTAAACCACAGTGTATTACAATTGCAAATTATTTGACAGTGGCTTTTAAAATTCATCAAAAATTGACTTTGGCCTAGCAGACATATGACTTATATTGTATTGAGTGCCTTCTATTTACTAAATCCCTTATCTGCATCTGGATCTAGAAAAGTATATGACGATTGTTCCGTATAAAACAAGGCCATTCCTATACGTTTTTCAAATATCTCGTTCTATGTCATTTTCAGTTAATGACAATACAGTTCGTTCATTCTTTTGATGAGATAATATCAATTTTCCCCAAAAATTGAATATATGTCCTAATTTAGGGGATTACATCTCTAGGCAAAATATACTGAAAATAGGCTTTTTATAAAAAAATTCAGATATACTTACCAATTCACCATCTTACACCCTTTGCGTTCGAAGTTTTCGTCGTGCAAAGTTTTACAAGTCACGAGATGTAAAATTGTAAAATATATGTGTAATGTGATCTTTTGCATTTTAGGTAGTAGAGTTACTGCTGTCTAGAGGTGCTAACCCAGAATTGAGAAATAAGACAGGACAGAAACCAATGGACCTTACATTTTCTACGGATGTTATTGCTACGTTGAAAGCAGCGCGCCACTGGTGAAACTTGTGGCATGTCAATGTTACAATACAGGCTTCTTAGAACAGTTTCGTTGTTTGACTTATTCAAGCTACTGTTTATGTCAGTCATGCATATGTTAATAATGTTTAATAACTTTTTATCCCTTTCTAATTAAATGACTCCTCCTTTGAAACGTAAAAATACTAAAAAGCCTCTTTTAATGATCATCAGACAATATTTTCAGGCATGTATAGCGTCTAAATAAACCGACACAATGGAAGTATGATTCATTTTCTTTGCTCCATACTTTCTGAGGATTTGAACATTGGTCTAAGAGTTTTTTACAAAGCAGCACACATAGTTATGTTCAGAGTACTTTCACATTTTCAAGTAATTACACTAAACTTGTAAACATGACAACTACAACGGCCATATACTGTGCTTTATATTAATCACAAGGATGGTCGTACTGCAATTCTTACTGACAAATTTATCGAAATCAACAAAGAACGTCCACAACAATTAACTCTATCGAATACCTTCCTTACATGTTGTATTTCAATAACTATATCATGGCCCATAAACGAGCAACACCTTTGCCGATAAACTTTTGGCGAGTCGTCGAGTGCAGGGGTTTTATAATTTTGTCAATTTTAGGTTTTGCGCGTTTGCATTTCGCGAGGTAACGTTGAAATACCGTTAGGATCGAAAAGTTAGCTAATATTTTTATACACCTTTTTATTTTGATATATCGCTTTAAAGAATTGATTTTCTAAAATAAAGTAAACACATACCTTCCTCCACAACGTTTTCCATTGATTTTTCTTCTAAAACATTTCGCTTTTCCCCCAAGCTATGAAGGTGGTGCTACATTTGTAACTGACGGGCCGCCATTGGACACTGTGTTAAAACATGGCTGACACTCGTTAATACGAATGAAATACAGGCTTACAGAAAAGGTCGCTCAAAACTAGGTTTGATTGCTAAGTAGGTTTGATGAACTGTCCACAAAGGAAAAAAAACACAGGCTGTCTTCTGTATCATATGAAAAGGGAATTCATTGATATGTAAAATCTGTCAACAACGCACCAACATCTGGACGTCCGAGACCAATACTGTCAAACAAGAACTATCTTTAAAAAAAGATGGTCGGCGTGATTATTTTAAGTATATGAAAATGGGAAGCTAGATTTCATAACATTTCCTGTCAAGTTTTCCTAATGCAGCAAGAGGGCGCCAAATGACACAGGGTGAGAAATATGTGTACCCTGACCTGGACTCAAACCAGGGATCATTTGCTTACAAGGCGAATGCTCTCCCGACTGAGCTAACCGGTCGCTTACATATTTTCTCCCCAATTACGATTAAATCCGTACCGAGACATGTGCATCAGGAAAACGAACTTAATCCTTGTTTTTCTTATTAAATATGTTACTCGAAATATTGGCCGTTTTTCGATGGTCGAGAAAGTATAATTACTCTGCACTTATTATTAATATTAGTTTGGGGGTAACAACATATTATGTTGGTATATATGAACTATATGAATTTATGAACTAAAATTATAAAAAACATTTTTGAAAGACTGAAAACGCAAGAGTATTTTATTGACCCTTTTCATGCTATATTATCCAATTAAAAGGTGCCTTACAGAGTAAATTTTCCAATCCAAAATACATTATACTTGTCATTTCACTGGCGGTTGAAAGGTTACCAACTTCCGGTCAAAAGCCATCTTAATAATGGCAGAAAGCGTCCCAATTCCAGAGACACCCCTGGTTCTTATACATGCCAGGTGTATAGCACCCATACATGGGACCTCGGTTTTTAAGTCTCATCCGAAAGACTGTTAGTAATTGTAGTTGGTCAGCCCCGGCAATCGAACCCGCAACCCCGAGATTACAAGTCTCGTGCTCTACTGATTGAGCTAACCGGGCTGACAACCGAGGAGTAAAGATAGTGTAAGCTTATTTAATAATATTTACACACATGAGTGATTTCGTCTGTAATTTCAATAAATCAGTCGATAGTATTCGTGAAAGCTATATGACGTCACAAACTAGAATGTCACGTGATTTAAAGGGTTGATGTGACGTTTTTTAAAAGCTTAACAAAGTATATATTTGATAGATTTGTCCTTTTTTCGCACAAACTTCCAAACAAATGACTCAAAATTAATCTGATATCGCTGAAACTCAATATGTTCAAGAATGAGTCCGCGTAACTCTATAAATTATAGTGCCGGCTACCTAGACCAAAACTCTAGGTAGCCGGATCCGGCTACCTAGCCGCTGCCTTTCATATAGCACCACAAACGGCTTTATCAGGTCTACAATAAAAGGTCATATTTCACGCATGAGTAAATTTTGTTTTCTTTTTCCTATCGAGATAGTATTCGTCAAGACCTTTAGTTTGATACCAAACGAGGCTGTATTTGGTCCAGGTATAACGGAGAAATCGCCATTATAGAAGAGGCTTTTTCCTTCCAGTATCTTTACATGGCTATTTCTCAAAATGTATAGAAAACAAACCAGAATTATGCATGTGAAAACATTTTTCGGCGCAGTCGTATTAACCTCGCTTTCCCCCGGAAGTTGGTAACCTTTCAACCGCCAATGAAATGACAAGTAGAATGTAATACAGTAATCTATCTGTACCGAAATACAAAACAAATATTTTTTAAACATCTTTTTCATATTCTGCAGTGCACGTTTGGAATAATATTCCAGTACAAATTCCCTACTCAAAATCTATAACAGAGTTTAAAAAGAAATTTAAATCTTTTTTGGTCCAGAATCAAACTATGTAACACATTCATTCAAAATAATACAAGTCGAATTTTGATGCACTTAAGCATCAAAGACGCCGCGCATGTTTTTGAAGCATGACTTAAAAGAAGCAGAGGCATTTAAGAATATATTAATAAGCTGTGCAAATATAATCTCCACACAGGGTCTAAATATTATGGAAAAGAATATACTGCATGCCATTACAATGTGCAAAGTTTGGACAGCCTCAATGAAAGTTTCCTTAAATGACTGGCCGAAATACCTCTTAGAAATCGCACACGGTATTTTGACCCCTAAGGTTACCATCAGATTGACTGCATTGTACCAGGGATCGTACATAAAATCCTGATTGTGCGCTGGTTGTTTTCTGCGCGCACTCAAGCAGACGAAATCCACGTGATTAATTATGTCTTTATCATTGGTCGGTTGATAGCGATGCTTTACATAACTTTCATTGACTGTTTATACAAACATATTAAGGCACTGCGTATTGCAAAGTTGGGTGAACGTTTTTTTTTTACAATGTCTACATTATACTTTATTAATATGTAGTAGTTAAAATGGGTTTTCACTGATCTTTTCACGTTGACACCATATGTATTTAAACTTCTAAATATTTAAAGTTAGCAAAACATCTTCCGAGAAACTTTTTTCTGAGCTTTAATGAATCTGGTCGTAGCCTTCAAGTTTGTGGAAAAGTTATTAAATATCCTTTGAATATGCCCAAAGTTTTGAAGTAAAGGGCGAAGACGTATGTATTTGGTATCGTATTGTTTTTAAACAGTTAATACAATTTATTGATTCATTAAAGTGTTTTTATTCAAACATAATACATAGTTTTTATTTACAATAATAATGTTGGCTGCTCCCTATTCGATTATGCAACCCCATGGTACAAAATTGAAACCTATTCAATACTGGCTCGGCGTTTCCACGCGGCGCCAATTATACAATTTTGATATGTAATTTTTTCTTCTTCTGTTGTGACAATTTTTCATATCTGAGTGTTTGTCATTAATAAATGGTAGACATCTATGATAATTCAAGTTTTAAATAGGTTAAATTTGTTTGTTTTGCAACGTTTTTAGATTTGTATATTACCAATTGTGAAACCAGAATGTATGTGAATGTATGTAAATTTATGTGCGTGAGCGTGTGTGCATCTGTATATTTTTGAGAACGTTTGTATCTGTTGTTTGTGTGTATTTATGGAAGGCCACAATGAGATTGTGATATATGTACGATTGAAATAAAGATTTTATTATAATTATTATTATTATTAAAACATATTTTAGATTGAAACATTTACTATGTAAGGGACATTTTAATTGGATAATACCGAAAACGAAAGGTCATTAAAATATTCTCACGTTTTCAGCCTTTCATGAATGGTTTTTCGGCGCAGCCGTATTAAGCTCACTTTTGATCGGAAGTTTGTAAACTTTCACTAGCCAGTGAAATGACAAGCAGAATGTATAACATTTTTTGTATTTAAAAATTTACTCGGTAAGGACCATTTAATTGCATAATACCTTTTGAAAAGGGTCAATAAAATACTTTTGCGTTTTCAGTCTTTCATGATTTGTTTTATAATTTTAGTACGAAAATAGTTCATCTATAAACATAATATGTTGTTACCCCGAACTAATACTAATTATGAGAGCAGAGTAATTGTTCTTTCTCGACCAGTGAATAACGTTCAATATTTTGAGTAACATATTTGATAAGAATTACAAGGATTAAGTTCCTTTTCCTGATGCACATATCACGGTACAGACTTAATCATAATTGAGGATAAAATGTGTAGGTGGACTGTAAGCTCAGTCGGGAGAGCGTTGCCCTGTAAGCGAAGGGTCGATCTTGGTTCGCCTTCTGGTCAGGGTCACATTTTTCTGAGCCTTCTTACTGCATAAAGAGAAAAGTTTTTACTATGAATTATAGCTACCGATCGCATTCATATACTCAGCATTATGAAAATTTGACAGGAATTATATTATGAAATCTAGCTACATATCTGTTTCATAGTCTCAAAATCTTTTTAGCTCACCTGAGCACGAGGTGCTTAGGTGAGATATTGTGATCGCCTGATGTCCGTCGTCAGTCTGTCGTCTGTTCACACTTAACCTTGTGTATACAATAAAGGTGGCATTTTTCACTGGATCTTCATGAAACTTGGTCAGAATGACTACCTTGATAAAGTCTGGGGTTCAAAACTAGGTCACAGGGTCAAATCATAGAAAAACCTTGTGTATACAATAGAGGTTGCATTTTTCATTGGATTTTCATGAAACTTGGTCAGTATAATTGCCTCGATGAAATCTAGGTCGAGATTGAATATGGGCCATCTAGGGTCAAAAACTAGGTCACGGGGTAAAATCATAGAAAAACCTTATGTATGCAAGAGAGGTTGTATTTTTATTGGATCTTCATAAAACTTGGTCAGTATGATTGCCCCTTGATAAAATCTAGGTCGAGATCAAACATTGGTCATTTAGGGTCAAAAACATGGTCACGGGTTAAAATCATAGAAAAACCTTGTGTATGTTATAGAGGTTGCATTTTTCATTGGACCTTCATGAAACTTGTTCAGTATGACTGCCTTGATGAAATCGAGGTCGAGATGGAATATGGGTCATCTAGGTTCAAAAGCTAGGTCACGGGGTCAAATCATAGAAAAACCATGTGTATGCAATAGAGGTTGCATTTTTCATTCTATCTTCATGAAACTTTGTCAGTATGATTGTCTTGATGAAATTTAGGTCGAGTATGAATATGGTAATCTGAGGTAAAAAACTAGGTCACCCGGTTAAAAACCTTGTGTATGCCATACAGGTGACATTTACAACCCAATCATCATGTAAATTGGTCAAAAGGTTTGCATTGACAAGGTCAAACCGAATGTTTGTGTTTATGATATATAGTTTAGAGTTGAAGTTTGGTCACATTGTGTTATTAGTCGCAGGTGAGCGATAAAGGGCCATCTTGGCCCTCTTGTTTAAAGATAATTCTTGTTTTAAGCTACTAACGAAGAAGAGCAAGCTTTAATCAAAGCGCTGTGAGTGCTGAAGGCCTGGGAGCTATAGATTAACTACCCTAAAAACAACTTTTGACCTTCGTGATTTACGCTGAACCTTACCTAAAGCGCGGGTCGAAATGTGCATAGGGAGAAATTTAGTATATGACACAGAATGAATGATTCACAAATATATGGGTGGCAGGGAAGTTTGTTTTAATATTATAAAACGTACGTTAAATGAAAAATAATCACATGGTCAACAATATCAATTGTTTGAGAGAACAATAAAAATAATTCAATCTGCGCTTTGTTCAACTTCAAGCGAAATCTGATGATGTGGATCGAAAATTATTGTGTACCAAGGACAAGACCTTGAAACAGAAATAAACAAAGCAATACCAACAATGAAATAAAATACAGTACTGTACAATGTGTATAACAGGGAAAACCAAATATGATTCTTGGTTACCTTGTAGTTGTCATCGGTGAAACCGTTCACTGGGCCTTGACATGCAGCGTCCTCGATAAATGGCGGGTGATTTTGATCACGTGAGTTCGTTCTCGGGAATGTACGTAAATTGTATCTTTTTTTTTAAAGAAATTTATTTTTAGGTAAATATATATGTAATCGTTCGAAATAAGAAAGTTGTCAATGAAATAACATCAGAAATTTGAAAATCAAACTATCAACTCTTATATCGAATTCCGTACATTTCCGTAAATTTCCGTAAATATCCGTACTTTTCAGTGATATGCATATGATTATCTTCCGTAATCAGCTAACAGCGCAGTAATTTCTAAAACAGAAAAAATTGTGTAATGCAGCCCGTAAGCTATAGACCTTTCTGCAATCGTTTGAAGTTGCATGTACTGTTTTTATTAGTAATATGTTCTTATCGTATGCGACATTCCAACAAAAGATTGATCTGGTCTGTCTTGCACTACTTTCCCAAAGCGCATGTTTACAGTTGTTATTCGCACATTGCACAGTTAAATTGTCTGAAGTGTTTGAAATGCGGTATGCTAACTTAGGCCTAGGGGACTTGCAGTCCCCAGGTCAAAAATCATGAAGTCTTTTCCAACCGACATCTATTGTTATTACGCCCGAAGTGACGTATTATGGTCACATCTGCGGCGGGTGGTGTCCACGAATGTTGTCCGCTCTCTAAGTCAAACAGTTTTTATCTGATCTTCACTAAACTTGCTGAACTTGTTATGGGCATAATGTGTCAAAAAAAGCCTTTGTCGACTGCACCTCCGCGCCTTGTTGCCATGTGCCCGGTAAAAGTATACCTGTTAATGACTGTCTATCAAGACAATCGTCACCAAACACATTCCCTGGAATGATCGACGGTTTGGATAACCATGTACACTTAATGCAAAAACAATTGCAGGTCACAGACCAAAGACTCGAAATAATACGGTCAGAAACATAAAAAGACTCACAGATGACTAATTTGAAACAGGCTATAGCTCAAGGCTGGCCTTGAATCTAGGATAGACTGTGAGGCGAGTATTGTGGAATTTTTCAATCATCGCGATGAGATGTATTAGCCCTACCTCTTCTCAAAGTCCTTCAAATTTTACAGACGATTGTAGTGACCCGCCAATGAACTCTTGCTATAAAACAAGGGCAGGACGATTAGTGCGTGACAACCAGAAATATCATGTTGGAGATGGACATTTTTATTTGAATGACGCTATTGTTTTTATTTCTATTTAAGTCATTTTTTGCGATGAATTATTGAAACTTTTACAAGAATTCAATTTTATATTGTTTTTGTTGTGTATGAAATTTGAATGAGTGTATACTTTTTAAAAAAGGCTTGTTAACATGTTAAATATCGCACTTACTTACTCGAGAAAAACCGGTATGTTATTAACACAATTAAAAGTATGGTCATTTTATTCGGCAATCTTTCACAAACATTACCGAACCTAGATTTCAACTTAGGACCGGAACGCATTTCCCAGGTCAATAAAGCAAAACCTAAATGACCGTATGTCCAACACAGATAAAGTGGAAGATGCTGTACAGCGAGCAAAATCTTCTCTCAATTAAAATTGAGAACAACTGTCTCAATCCAATTACAGCATCCTCTTTAGTAAGTAAAATATGTATCCCGCGATTACTTTATGGGTGGGAACTATGATCTAATTTAAACAAGTCAGATTATGAACGCCTTGGCAAATTTAAAGATAAGCGGTCAAGAAAATTAAAAACATTCGTTTCAAAACAAGGACCGACATGTGCCTTAGCCTGGTAGGCTGGCAAAATTGATTATAGAAAACTTATGTTCCTCTGTAGGCTTTGCACTATGCCACACACCATACTGTCAAACTTTGCCACGACTTTCATAGTACGTCTGCTCCGCTGATAAAGTACAACTTCGCTTTGTTCCGGAAAAAGTCAGAATACTATGTAAATATAATTTGCTCAGATGGACCGAGCGAATTATAAGTGAGATTTAAATTTCTTCATAAACTATTGAAGGTTGTATTCTGTGGGGACGGGGAGATAATACAAAATTGTATATCAAACATACAACATAAGTAAACTTTGTATGTAGTCAATATGTACCCTATCTTTGTCAACACTGTGGAATTTTAACAACAGAAGTGGAAATGCACTTCACCTTTAAATGTCCTATTCGTAATGCTAAAAGGAAATATTTTTTGCAAGAAGTTACAGACATCTTTCGCAAAGATGTGACTTACGAAACAACAAACAAGATTTCAGAAACTAATAGGTAGACGTATTCTTGCATTAGAAAACAGAGCAATGCACAAACATTTCCTGCGCATTGCAATTAAATTTGTCACAGTATGCATTAGTTTTAAAAGCAATAAATGCATAAATCGATTACTTATTACGGGGTGTGTGTGGGGAGGGGAGAGGGCAATCAGTTCCCGACGCAAATAGTCTGCATCTTACGTAATTGCCAATTCAACTATCAAGTCGATAATGCTTTAAGTAAATGACGTCAAATATCAACAAATGCTAATGTGAGGTACCATCTTCGAGTATGAGTTGAAAAGTGTTTAATTGAAAGTATACATGTACACTAGGCAATACAGAATAGAATCGAATAGCTCATGTCATTCATTTATAAATGCTCGTCAAGCTCCGATGTATGTACTACTCTGTCTTTTGCTGCTACCTACGCCAGTATACATTTCTTGCTCTGTTGTTTATATACGTTCACACGTAATTTATTTGTCCATTTCTTTGTATGTTTTCTTTCCTTTCACCCACAATTTAATAAGTGATATAAAAAATTAAGGTGAATTTCAGCCGTTTTAAGAGGTCTCTAATTGATCTGAAGACCTCTGTAATTGTTTTAAAGCTCGCTATAAATTAAATAAGAGAGGTCTGGAATTCAAATAGGGATCTCTTCAAATCAATTTGGGCGCGGTGGAATTCAGTTTTAAATATCTTTAAATCATGCCAAATTCACATTTATTCAATTATTTGAAGAAGGCTTTAAATATTTGGAATTCTCTGTAAAATATCTGGAAAAGTCTACAGTCAATTAAAGATATAAAAAAATCGCTTGTAGTGCGGTTTAATCCATTGACATTTATAATTCAATTGAAGAGGTCTACACTCAACAACTTTTCTAAGTATACACCTCAATTATGTGTTATATCAAAATCATTTTGAAAGATACGGTCATGAAAATTTGTCAACAAATTATTGGATTCATTCTCTCAATACTCGGTATAAAGTTGATCAGCCTGAATGGTGATTTCATTGTCTCAGAGTGTTTTCATCACCACACCCCTAAATGTGAAATTCACAAAACTGTAAATTATGGTAATCCTAAATTTCTTCTAAATTATCTAGAACAGTAAAGTTTGTGTTAAAAAAAGGTTTTTGGTACCAATCTCAAATATCCCCCTTTGATAAAAATATCCTCCAAACACTAAATTTATTGACGAAGTTGACCTGTCTAACCTTATAAGAATTTCCTTTTCCGTGCATTTATGCAACAAATCTCGTCAACTTGATCAGTTGATTCAATATAGTGTTGTATTTTTTTCCAAAGTGACGTTTTCACACCATAAACTGACCATTAGAGATTCATAAGAAGTACCAAATATATATACCAATTCTTGAAGAAGATTACGTCCAGGCAAAAATTAGTTAAAAAAAACTTTAGAGTGCTCTTTTTCCATCAAATCGTCATCCAATCGGAATGAAGTGGAGCATAAGAATCAGGCAAAAGTTTCTTAAAGGATTTGAATGATCAAACATTGGCACATGTCTGCTAATTTTATTTTAATGAATCTTAAATGGCCGTCTATGTTACACGCAGATTGATGACAGTCTGGTAATTTTAACATTTTTGTGACTTTTGAACATTGGAGTGATTGTGTTTACAACGTTGCGGACCAATGAGTTTGGTACCTATCTTTATAACTCTGATGGAATCTTTGATTTTATGAATTTGAAATATTCATCAAAGTATCTTGAAAAAAGAATAAACAGGTGTATCCTTAGAAATTTAAAGTGGTTGAGTGTACATTTGAATCCTTTGAATTGAAGACCTCTATTATAGTTTTACAGCACGCAAGAAATAAACTAATGATATTGTTATGCAGCAAGATTTTGAGACATTTTATTAAATTTTATTTTTCATAGATAGTCTTTAAGATTGAAATATTTTATTGATTAGTAACAAAGCAGCTACATTTCACAAAGTTACTCAAGGTGCATAAAAAGCACATATTGGAAAATGAATAAAAAAACATTCAATTTACAAAGATGACACATTTCTTAAAAGATGCTTTTCTATGTTTTGTTAAGTAAAAATTCTATTTCCTGGTTTTCAATTGTTAATACTTTGGCTTCCTCAAATTGGTGACATATTTTACTTAGTTATAATTGTCATTTAACACAGACAAAGGAAGTCCTACAATGTTTGGCTTCTAAGCTTAGGCTTAACAGAATTGTTATCAAAACTTTGGTAATGGATTTGTCTAGCTTTTCTTAATCACGACTAATGCCGCAAAAGGATTGGTCAAGACAAGTGAACCAATGGACTTTGAGAGAACCCTTTAAAAGATCCCTTTTCCAGATAGGCAGCATCATTCTGCCATTCGAAAAGAATAATTTCGTGTGAATAAAAATTATCTGGAAAAAGGATCTAACTTCTTTTATCTATTTTATAGATTTCCCCATCATTATCATACTGCCCAAGTACGAGCAGAACAGTTGTTATGGATTGCGATTAACAATATTGAAGCGCGGTACAATAAAATTAGCTCTACGCCGCTGACGCTGGTTACCATGGCAACGCAGTACAGCAACGAACTATAACTTGTATTCTCATATAATTACAGTCTGTGCTATATTTAGAAAGTGACATTGCACAAGAGTGTGTTGTGTTTTAACACGTTCACGAGTTATATTTAGACCGAATGCGCGTGTGTATATAAACTCACGGATACGTTGAATAAGGACGCGGACCATAAGCACAACATCTACAAACAAACAAATCTGTACTAAAAGAAGAAATCATGGAAAGAATAAGGTGAGTAGACTTCGTTGTTTGTGTTTGTTTAATTTTGGATGATTCAAGCTGTGACCCACGAAAATAATACGGAAAAGTTTAATACCAGTCAAGTTCACGAAACGTGTATTTCGGGGTTACTTGCTGGCATAATTGAGAAATAAAATTATTCTAAGGTGGTGAAAAGAATTGTTCGTTCAGTTATCACGTGAAGAGCTCTAGATATTACACTGTGCATAAACTGTACATGCTTTGTAAATACACGTAAATTATGGTGAATAATAAATACGTAATTCAAATTTAACAGATTAACAACATGTGTCAAGTGGTGTCTATTCAGTATGAGTAATTATTAGAATGTTCAAAAAAATGAAATCAACAACAAATTTCGTTCGTGTTATATAAATTAACGTCCGAATTTCTGTTAATACAGAGGAGATACTGAAGAAAGCTTCAGAAAACAATTTGGTATCTCTGACAAGTTCGAAGTTTTGACATCCTTTTTTTACAGGGTGGTGATGGGGATGGGGGCGGATGGGGGTGGGGGTGGGGGATGGGCGGGCGTCAAACGAGGCGCCGTACTCTTCACCCTTTGAAGAATTTGATGAAACTTCAGACAAATGTTTACCACATCAAGATGACGTGAGAAGCTGTTCCGCAGGCTGGCTCCAAGGTCAAGGTCACAGTGACATAACATTGAAAACCTGCCGCCTGTAACTCTTCAACCCTTTGAAAATTTTGATGAAACTTCAGACAAATGTTACCACATCAAGAGACGTGCAGAACGCATGTTCCCATGGCGGCTCCAAGGTCAAGGTCACAGACATTAACATGAAAACCTGTCCGCTCTGTACTCTTCAACCCTTTGAAAATTTTGATGAAACTTCAGACAAATGTTTACCACATCAAGATGACGTGCAGAACGCATGTTCCGCATGGCGGCTCCAAGGTCAAGGTCACATGACATAACATTGAAAACCTGCCGCTCTGTAACCTTCACCCTTTGAAAATTTTGTGAAACTTCAGACAAATGTTTACCACATCAAGATGACGTGCAGAACGCTGTTCCGCATGGCTGGCTCCAAGGTCAAGGTCACAGTGACATAACATTGAAAACCGCCGCTCTGTACCTTCAACCCTTTGAAAATTTGTGAAACTTCAGACAAATGTTTACCACATCAAATGACGTGCAGAACGCATGTTCCGCATGGCTGGCTCCAAGTCAAGGTCACAGGACATTAACATTGAAAACCTGTTTACATGATTTTAACTTGATTTGGCAGTCAAAGGTCATACATCTTTGGAGGTAATTTAAAAAGATATGATATATTATTTCTGTCTACTTTGTAACTTGAATCAGAACAACATTTTTGAAAACCTGGTTTCGTGGCATTGCCATGTTTCTTGTTAATTTCATATTTCGTTATAAAGGCTATATTAAGAATTTTCACAAAAAAATATATGATCGTACTTTGTGACCGTGTTCACAGTAGATTTGAGTGAATATAAATCGAGCGGTACACAGTAGATTTGAGTAAATATAAATCGAGCCTTTTCACAGCTTTGCTAACACAAGGCTAAACTTCGAAAAATGACTTGTCCAACAGTTCATAAAAGATGATCTACTATCCGTACATTTAATTAACTAATTAGCGAACGGTGCTGACATGGATGTGGATGTGCAGTCTGATCATGATCTGCACTGGTCGAAAGGCAGAATCTTTTACTAGCTTCAGTACGATAAGGGTTAACATTATTCCAATTGTGCCAATATGAACTTTATATCAAATGTTAAATTATAGCGATATTAAAATTGGTTTGGTAAATGTATGCATATGTACTATTGGTGTTTGAACGTTTCAAACTTGATAATGTCCTGCATGTAACATGTAACAAAAATATGTTATAAATTTCGAATACAATGTACTTGCAATGTTAGAAAGATGTACTAGAAAAATGATGCAATTGCTATTTATAGCCATGATATATTACCAAGAAAGAGATCTTCTCGCCGCAACTGAACGTTTTGTACAGAGTGTTGTATTTTTATAAATGATATTACCAAACATACTAAACGCTTTCCACAACACTTTTTTCCTGAAGTAAATACATTTATGTAATGTAAAGTCATTGTTCTATCCACGGGTAGCCGGCGCGGGGTGTGGACCCCCATCCGCCAGAGGCCACTCTCTACAACCCTGGTACCCCATATACTGATATATGAAATATAAAAATATATATACATTTAATAGTAAAGTTATAGCGCTACTGGGTCCGGTAATCACGAACCTTATTAAACAAGACCGTGTGTTCATAATTTCAGTTCGGTTTTCAAAAACCTGGTCTTGTTCAACGTAGAAATAATTTATCTGTATACAGTACCAGTTTGCATATATTTGGTCAATACATCATGTACATAGCTCTCGCAAAATGCAGCGAGCCAATAAACTTGTAAATTTCAGTGGTGCTTGCAATGTGACCGCAGTTAAATTACGTTTGATTCAGTACACAATTTCTTAACGCTTCGTGATTCCCAACCCAGACCGACGTAAATCAAAAGAAAATCAGCTTTGAAAAAACTTACTGTATAGTACATGTATCTAGTGAGTTTGTATACATTTTTTCATTATTTTGTTTTAATATATCAGTATATTGGGTACCAGGGTTGTAGAGGGGCATCTGAGGGGATGGGGATCCATTGCACGCACCGGCTGCCTGTGGTTCTATCTATAAAGCCGCAAAAATCTCTGCCCTGGTAGGGAGAATTTGGTAGGCATGTTAATCAGATAACAATCTATTACGCTGTACCTGTGCTAAATATAACTGAAGTAAACAAACACTACAGTAGAGTAGAGATAAAGTTTACTCGGCATGCTTTGCATTGTATAACCTTTCAATCCATTTATTCCAAATTGTTTCTTTAACAGGTACTTTGTATGTCATTTCTGGATTTCTTTTATTGCTAACAATTCTTTCAGATGTAAAGTCCCTATTTATGTTTTCATTCCAGTCTAGTCCTTACTTTGTAAATGGAATCTCTTATCTACCAACTGTAATACCATGTAGAGCATTGTTGGAAGACGTAATGAGTGTCCATACAGTATTTATACTTTTCTCCTTCTTTATAAACTGGCAATCCTTTTAAAAATTCAATTAGAATTTCAACAGCTCTGTCACTTTTCAGCTGGAACAATTGTCACTATCCATGACTGTTTTAATATTTCTTAAATCAGAAAGACAATGTAAGACCTATGTTAAACACAGTGACAACGGACAAAATGAAAATTTTGTGGAATGGTGCAGGCCTATTTCTATCACCAAATTAATTCATTTCAATTATCAACAGGGTTGAGATAATAATTAGGGAGGACTGTGAAAACAATACACCTTCTTGGCATCAATTTCACTGATAAACTCGGGGCACTTTATAACTGGCATCAGAAAATAATACATGTGGTGGGAAAGAGGTATGTAATTATCATGACAAAAAAAACCCCAAAGGATTTGGTAGTATACTGGTTATGTGTCAGATAAAAAGTTTTTTCACTTGAATTATATTATTATTATTATTATAAATCAGTCTCATATCAAAAAGTGATCACAGTTAAATAATTACTAACAGGTTGTGATTGTGCATCTTTTCTTCTTCTACAGAATGCCTTGTGGATGATAAACAAAACCACGTGCTAGTAATGTTTACATTCCTCTCTATCTAGGGTATACTTCTTTGACTTTTATTGGAAAAAAAATGCACCAATAGAAACAGAATATGACAAAATACACCTTTTGAAATTTGTTTATTCTGTAGTTCTTTCAGGGTTTTAAAAAAGGGTTCTCTGATGTTTACCATGCACATTTTTGTCGAGCCCGCCTGCGGTGAGCTGGATATAGTTGTCACTTTTGGCGGTTCGGTGTATGTGCGTGCGTCCGTGCGTCCGATTTTGTCCGGACCATATCTTTTTCATGGAGGGATTTTGATGTTACTTGGCACAAATGTTCACCATCATGAGATGGAGTGTCATGCACAAGAACCAGGTCCCTAGGTCTAAGGTCAAGGTCACACTTGGAGGTTAAAGGTTAAATTCAAGAATGACTGTCCGGAGCATATCTTTTTCATGCATGGAGGGATTTTAATTTAACTTGGCACAAATATTCACCATCATGAGACGGAGTGTCATGCACAAGAACCAGGTCCCAAGGTCTAAGGTCAAGGTCACACTTGGAGGTTAAAGGTTAAATTCAAGAATGACTGTCCGGAGCATATCTTTTTCATGCATGGAGGGATTTTAATTTAACTTGGCACAAATGTTCATCATCATGAGACGGAGTGTCATGCGTAAGAACCAGGTCACTAGGTCTTAGGTCAAGGTCACACTTAGAGGTTAAAGTTCAAAGTCAAGAATATCTTTGTCTGGAGCATTTCTTCTTCATGCATGGAGGGATTTTGATGTTACTTTGTACAAATGTTCACCACCATAGTCTACCCTTGTTTTTTAGAATTACTTCCCTTTGTTGTTACTATAAATAGCTTATATTGTAACTTTTTTATTACTGGCCATAGAGAAAAATCGAGACCAATTTTCTGTGTTACAATATGTATGTTACATACAATATTTTGGTGTATTTTGACCCATCTCTTCTTGGTAAGGAGTTAGCCCTTTTGACATATGGCGGGCTGGACTTGTTGCACGTGGGCATCTTGTATATAGAATCCTGCTCCAGCGCCATCTTCTGGTTTTTATATCCCAGTTGGGGGTATAAACGCATTATTGTGTCCTAAAGGAGCAGACCTGCCCAACTTCGGAGTCAGGAGAACCCATTTTAAATGCGTTATTTATTACCGGTATAGAATTTTAAAAAAGGCAAAAAAGGAGAAATTGAAAATGTTTGTTTTACCGGTATATTCTATGTCTGGTTTTTTTTTTAGAAATCCAGCATACCTGTCAGCGGGAACATAAAGGTTTAGATACCTTTTTCTAAAATAGTGCTTTGTTCCAGGAGATTAACATTAAAATTTGTTGTTTTCCATTTGCAGGGAAGTATGTACGACCCCTTTTCTGAGGAAATGTAGTTTTGTTCTGTCATGTTTGACTGTGGTTGTCGGCGCCATTGCATTGTTTTCAAATCACTGGGTGGAAGGCGGAGAAATGCACGCGGGATTTATAAATGCTTGTAGTAACGGAATGTGTGTGTCCGTCCACGGTAAGTTTCCACATTATCATTGCGTCACTGGATATATCATGTGTGCGGTAAATAGTTCAGCCTTTTCGATCATTTACGTTTGATTATGACCTCGACTGTCCCCTGTTCAGCGACGAACTAGCAAGTTCATTGTAACAGCTGAAAAACTGACATGTTCCGTTTCTGATTGTTTGTGATAAGATACTGTGCAGAAAAGTTGCATTCCTGAGTTGTATTTGATTAAAAAGTGGTAAATTTATCAGGGTCAGGCTGTTTACGTGTACGGGAGTCCTTCCATAAATTCCCCGTTTACTTAACATATCAGCCATTTATTGATCGTTCATTAATGATTATTCCCTCTTTGATTGTTTCAGACCAGTTGCCAGTGAAATTGAAGACTGCCTATGTATTTGGTGTGATGGTGTTAATCTACATGCCCCTTGTGATGGTGTTCGTGGCGGCCGTACTCCAGGGTATCACAGTGTGGAGAGGACCTTCTAAACGTCGAGATTTAGGGGCGATAATCTGCGCGTGGCTATCAAGTAATGTTTCTACAATTTATTAACTTAGATAATTACATTGCATGTGCAGCCTCATGTCGCTGTCTACATATACGAAGGAAATGAATGTGTTATTTACGAGCCATGGCTATCTCAAGAAATCACTCTTAATTCAATGGGTTTTTTTTTTTTCAAAAATACATCACACGCCGTTACGGGCTTTAAAACAGACAATGAAATAAACTGTGATTATTTACTTTAGAAGTGGGATAACTATTTACAAAACTTTTATTGGTGAAATATGGATTACCTCCCGTAACACACAACACGTGTAGAAATTGTAAACGTTATCTAAATGTATGGATCAAGAGTGTATAAACAGAGTCAGGAGAAAACTTGGCAGTTTTACTGTGAAAGAAAATTTACTCGAATATTTACTTCCGGGTCATTTCTGAATTTATAATAACGAAATATTCAGACTTTCATCCGAGCACAAACTATTGTCACTATATTTAGTAAAACGATTCAGAATTTTTAATCCGTCTGTCCGTCCGTCCGTCACACTTTTGTCCAGAGCATAACTAAAGTATAAGAGCGAATTTATTTAAACGTTACATACAGAGGACATCGAGAGGAAATGCAGTGTACAAGGACTATATCCTCTAGTTTATCCTATTTTTGAATTATCTCCCTTCACTGAATTTTCTTGTCCGGACCATAACTCTATAAGTACTGAACCGAATTGATTCAAATTACATGCACTTACAGAGGACTACGCAGTGCAGTGACCAAGAACCATAATCGTACCCTACTCTATTATTGAGTTATCTCCCTTTTTAATTTTTCTCCGGAACATAACTCAAATTATTTAAGGGAATTTGTTTAAATTTTAAAGTTTTGAGTTATATCCCTTTATTGATTTTTCATTAAAACTTTTGTGCAAAGCATACAGTTTAGAAAAGCGACATTAACACAGAGAAAGTGCAGGTGAATAACCCTCAACACGTTATAATTACTAATACTGGGGTTGTTTTATTAAACTAGAACCCATACAAAGTGCCAGATCACTCAATGTCCGGGGTCCGTCGTACGTTGTCCGTCGTCCGTCCGTCCACCATTTCCTTCGAACGACATCTCCTCTGAAACCACTGGGCCAGTGTTGATGTTTGCATGAAGCTCTACCAAAGATGTTCAAAGAATTCCATTCCATGCTGAACTCTGGTTGCTATGGCAACAAATAGGAACAGATTTAAAAATCTTCTTCTCTGAAACCACAAGGCCTAGGGCTTAGATATTTAGCATGTAGCATTGTCTAGTGGACCTCTACCAAGATTGTTCAAATTATGATCCCCGGGTCAAAATTGACCCCGCGGGGGTGGTCACTTAGTTCTGCATAGGCTTATATAGAAAAACATTAAAAATCTTCTTCTCTGAGACCACAATGCCTAGTGCTTAGATATTTGGCATGTAGCATTGTCAAATTATCTAGTAAAAATTACCTCTTCCCGGGAGGGGAGAAGCACTTGGTTTCACATAGGCTTATATAGGGAAAACTTAGAAAAAACACAAGGCCAACAGGCAGATAATAGATATTTGAAATGTTACTTAGCATTGTGTAGTGGACCTCTACGAATTATGTTAGAATCATGACCCCTTTTATTATAGCCAATGGTAGTCAGGTGAGCGATAAAGGGCCATAATAGCCCTCTTGTTTCAAGAATTTAACTATGTAACGAATATTAAATGTTTTTTTAAAATTATGGTGGTCACTTTTAACGGTAATACCACTTTAGTATTGTTCCTTTACAGATTATCATGGTATTCTGCTCGTAGTGATTATGATTGCGGCTACAAAGATGTCAACCTTTGCTACACAGGCTCCTGAGGAACCGCCGTACCAGAGCTCCTGGATGTCAACAACACAGATGTATGTGGAGGATCAAATGTATTCGGAAACCCGTAGCTCACAATCACAAGCGAGTCTGGCTGATTGGGCAACCGGCTGGTCGGCTGACGTGGGTCTGTTTGCACTTATATTAGGACTGCTTTCTGCAATTATTACTAGCGTGTACAGTGGTAATGACGACAAACCGCGAAATGATGACAACATACCTTTAGATGCGGATTACGCATAGAGGAATCTATAAACAAATGTATGCAATGTAAATAGCATGTTCTCATGGTAGTCGCACATGATATATTAAAACAGTCATGACACGAGGTCACGTGACATTACATGTTGATGGAAACGTTGGTCAACTTGTAGGTGTGTTCGTAGTGATGACGTCTTCACAAGCTTGGACTCGTGTTCTTTTTTGTATATAGCCCATTGAAAGTTTATAAATACATGTGTTTTGGACTCGTACATCTTTTTGTTGAAAAGGTGAACTCTGACCGATATATTTGGTTGAGTGGGAACAAGAACTTGACGTTTATTTGAAACCCCAAGGCCTCGAAGAGGCATTATAAAGTACAAAGTGCCGACAATAGACATGTCATTGAATAACACACAAAATGAAGTACTAAATTAAATGTTAATGTAATAGTGTTTTTACAAAGTTACAAAGTTACCTAAATGAGATAGACTGGTCACTTTTGCACCCAACCACTCAACTGGTCACGGTAGTTATTTATAAGGGTGCAGTGAAAATATACAGTACATAAGTGCATTACTTAACAAATTAGTGGTAGACTACAATTGAGTATTACATTATGAGAATCTATTCACTCTAGTCAGTAGAACGGCAAGCCTACATATATGTTCTCAGTTTAGATAGTTTATTTTATTTAGCATTTATTTAGTGTACTGTACAGTTTTATTATACTGATTTATCTATGTGTTTATGTTGGTGATGGGACATTTAAGTTGCTTATAGCATGACTGTATTTTTATGCAGTTTCTTCACTTCCGTTGTTCTATTGTGAATTTTTTTGTTGCACTATGCATGTGTATCTGTACTTTTGCAATTAAATGTTTGTAAATTATAAAAACAGTTATCTTAGTTAAAGTGTATGAAGTCGTAGATTTAAAATTAACGTTTGAACGAATAACCATGTAGATCTAGTCTTGAACGAGAATTGATAGCGAAAAGAAATGGCGCTTTTTGTGGTGTCACGTGAAAGAGCATCACATTCCAAGAATGTATATCAATATGATCTATTCACATTTAATAGTACAAACCTGCATTTGTAGGAAAAGAGTTCCGTTTTCCAAAACAAAAATGGCGAACAATAACTGATGACGTTACAGTTGACGTCAGAGTTTTTCTTGATAAATGACGTAAACAAAACAGGACACGATGTCAGTGTAAATGGTAGATCTATCGTCACATTAATAAAATAAACTGGGCGAATGTCAGGGAAATTTCTGTTTCGTATTGAAATTTCTTGTGTCACCACGTTAATAAAGTTCTGTTTTTGATGCAATCAAGCACTGTGTATTTAGCGCTAGAAATACAGCGGTTAATTCACGTGTGAACCTACCAAACTCGCACGAGTTCCATGCAGGGATTTATATTTAAATAACTTAATAGAAATCCATAAGTTTTGATTTACCGCTCAAAATATATCGTAGAAAGTGTAATGAAATCAAATAAGGTATGCAAGAAAAAGGACCTTACAAGGGAAAGCAGAGAGAAGTCGGAACCTCGCTGGGCGCAAACGTGATCTGCACATCTTTCTGAAATGATTTGGAAGTTTGAATTTGTTGCAAATCTGTCCATAGGCCTATACGGGACATTCTTTACTGTTCTCCAGATTGTGTTAGAATCCACAGTTTCCACATCGCTTAGAGCTTGATTGTTTTTCTGATGTTTGGTTTGTTTCTTGCATTGTGTATTTTTGTTTGAAATCACCTTTGTATTGCGTCGACATTTGTTTTAATTGTTCTCTACAATATTTCTTTTGTAAGAGTTCGTGATGTAAAGGCAAGCGGTCTACCGTCTTGCATAATGCAACAACCGATCCCATTTCTCGCTTACCTTATATTAATCATTGTATATAATAAACGTGTAAATAGTCAACTTGTTTCTCATTGCTATACGCACAGGTGTATTAAGTATTTAAACAGAGAAAACACTAACTAGTAGACTTAATAATTGTATTCGGGGGGGGGGGGGTTACTATATTTACATTTAAATTGAGTGAAAATGGAAATGTATTACGTATATAAACAACCTTTACATTTTTATTGAGTACGAAGCGTGTTTTCTTCAAAATTGATTTTTCGAGGGCATATCTTTGAAAATCACTATCATCATTCATTTGTCTGGGTATCTATGGGTGTTTTTTTACCTAGGGGTCATGATTTGAACAGCATTCGTAGATTAAGACAAGAATGTTTAGAAGTTTTTACTGTATAAGCCTATGTGAATCTAAGTGACTCGTAAGGTGGGGTCTTGACTTCAACAACCCTAGTAAAGGTTTCAGAGAATATTTCAGTTAAGTTTTTCTATACTTGTAACCCTATGTAAAATCAAGTAACTTGTCGGGCGGGGTCAATTTTGACCTGGGGTGATGATTTTAACAATCTTAGCCCCGTAGCATAGTTTCTCCGCGCCCTGTGAAGAAAGTACCGTAGTACCTAGTGCTTCCTATAGTCCCGTGAAGAAAGCGCCGTTGCACCTAGTTTCATCGCAGTATCGAGAAGTTGACCCCGTATCCATCAGTTTCCTCGCAGCCCCGTCCCGTACCCCAATGTCTCCCAGCATCCCAGTAATTCAGTCCCGTGTCTCCTGTTGTCATCGCGCATGTGGTTACTCCGTGTCCCTTATTTCCTCGCATCCCTACAAATTGAGCCACAAGGCATATCCAGGTAACCCCCATCTCTAGGTACAAGTATCCCCCCTAAGTCCTGCTTCCAAACGCAGCATCAGGTAACACACTCGCCTTCACATCTCTGGCGAATTTATAACCTACGTTTGCTATTGAAAGCCTGAAACCCCGTGAAATCCAGTGTCTCACAGACCCTCAGTAACAGATCCACCTCCCCCCTGATAACAGCAACGCCTGGTTCATAAGCCCTTGACCTAAAACGCAGCGCCTGTTTAAAGCACTTCTCTCTCTAAGAACGCAGTCCCTATTTCCATTAAATGTATCCGCTTCTGTATTCTCAACTCAACTGGTTACACCGCCTCTTGAGTATACGTTAATTCCTCCGTCGTCTAGTTGTTACAGTCGCTGACTTAATACAACTGCAACATCTCATGCTCAGAGTGTGGGTAATGGGATTGAGCTCTTTTACCGACCAAGTTTCTTCATGTAGGGAAGTTGGGAGGTTTTTTTTATGGAGGATAGGGTTCTAGTACAGGTTTTCCAAGTAAACTGCCCGCTTGTATATGACCGAAAGACGGTTGGTTGAAATGAGCGTTAAACTCCTACGACAACAACAACGCATGCTTCCGTGAGGCAGGAAGATAGCAGTGGACACGGGGCTGTGTCCGTGAGGTAGGAAACGGCGGCACCAGAGCTGCAATAATACTAGAGTACTAGAGGACACGGGGTTGTGTTCATGTAGATGCGAGTGGGGGATGCGGTACGAAAGGCTTGTTTACATGCAAGTGGGCGCTTTTACTTTTGGCTGCGTGCATAAATGCAATAGTGTACATAGCGGGGCTATGTAAATGGAACTTAGGGACAAGGCGCATTTTGATTGTAAATGGCTTTTGAGTCCACCATCCTCGTTCAGGGATAGTCGAAGGAACCGCGAAGGAAGCGAAGTTACCGAGGGTTACTTTTATACGTGGAGACACGGGGATGAGTTCATGGGGCAGCGGGGATACACATGAACGTGACATAACACGCTGCTGCATTAACTGAGGGGAATGATGCTACTGACATTAAGTTAATGAGATGGTAGGGATATTCTTTGAAGCAATCATACCACGAGCTCAGTTGATACTAGGAGACAGAGAAGTGAATTCATAAGCAGGTGGGATACTTAGAAGGCGGTGCAACAAAGGCAGTGATGATACAAGGGTCATGGGGTTGACTTGACGAAGCCGCGGGTATACTAATGGAAGCAAAAGTACAAGGGATGTATACGTGACTGTGTCCGTAAGGCTTTGATGATACTAATGGAATCAGTGTTGCCAGGGACGAATTTATCTGCTTAGGTACTGGCGGCACGGAGCTGAGTAAGTGGAGCTGCAGGACTATCCAGGAAGATCCCTTGGCTATCGAAGGAAACGATGCTTAGTTTATTAGTTTATACAAATTTATTTTAGTTCTACTACGACGAAAGCTCCGTAGCTTATTGAATCGCTCTCGAACACTCATTCCAGATGTCATCACGCTCGCGAGAGAGAGGCAGCGAGTTTTTAATCATTGCTACTCATTTACAGCTGGGTAGACTGAAGCACGTGTGACATCAGTGCCTTTGCCCAAGGACACACCTCGTGCTCCGGCTGGGATTCGATGTTATCAAGGCTTCTGTTGATACTTGGGCATACGGATTTGAAATCATTATCATGATATTTACAAAGGCGGTATTTCACCGGCTACGGACGTAATCCGGAGTTGCGCTGAAGCAATGGGTATGGGGCTGTGCTAATTAAATTGCAGCGACATTGAGGGAAACGATTTTTCTCATGGTTCTGTAGATATTTTGGTACATGGACCTGAAATCCTAGGTATACGGGTCCAAAGCCATGTAGCTCTCAGAATACTTTAGGAGCCAGTGCTACCAGCGCTTGATGCTTACAATGGGACACGGGGCTGCGAAACTATGAGATACGCTGTGGGGAAAATAGGTGCCACGGGCCTAACTTAAAGGGACCGTAAGTGGGGAAACTAGGTGCCACGGGCATTTGCTTCACGGGACTTTGGAGAAACTAGATGCCACGGGCTTATACATACGGAAAGTGGGGTAAACTAGAAGGTGACACTGGGTTACAGGGATTCATTGACTTCCATAGGGCTGCGGGGAAACGGCTGCAGGAAACTAGGGTTACGGGGCTTACTTCACGGGGATGTCGGTGTAAACGGCTGCAGGAAACTAGGGTTACGGGGCTTACTTCACGGGGATGTCGGTGTAAACGGCTGCAGGAAACTAGGGTTACGAGGCTTTCTTCACGGGGATGTCGGTGTAACGGCTGCAGGAAACTAGGGTTACGGGGCTTTCTTCACGGGGATGTCGGTGTAACGGCTGCAGGAAACTAGGGTTACGGGGCTTACTTCACGGGGATGTCGGTGTAACGGCTGCAGGAAACTAGGGTTACGAGGCTTACTTCACGGGGATGTCGGTGTAAACGGCTGCAGGAAACTAGGGTTACGAGGCTTACTTCACGGGGATGTCGGTGTAACGGCTGCAGGAAACTAGGGTTACGAGGCTTTCTTCACGGGGATGTCGGTGTAACGACTGCAGGAAACTAGGGTTACGGGGCTTACTTCACGGGGATGTCGGTGTAAACGGCTGCAGGAAACTAGGGTTACGGGGCTTTCTTCACGGGGATGTCGGTGTAACGACTGCAGGAAACTAGGGTTACGGGGCTTACTTCACGGGGATGTCGGTGTAACGGCTGCAGGAAACTAGGGTTACGAGGCTTTCTTCACGGGGATGTCGGTGTAACGGCTGCAGGAAACTAGGGTTACGAGGCTTTCTTCACGGGGATGTCGGTGTAACGGCTGCAGGAAACTAGGGTTACGAGGCTTTCTTCACGGGGATGTCGGTGTAACGACTGCAGGAAACTAGGGTTACGAGGCTTTCTTCACGGGGATGTCGGTGTAACGGCCAGGAAACTAGGGTTACGAGGCTTTCTTCACGGGGATGTCGGTGTAACGGCCAGGAAACTAGGGTTACGGGGCTTTCTTCACGGGGATGTCGGTGTAACGGCTGCAGGAAACTAGGGTTACGGGGCTTTCTTCACGGGGATGTCGGTGTAACGGCTGCAGGAAACTAGGGTTACGGGGCTTTCTTCACGGGGATGTCGGTGTAACGGCCAGGAAACTAGGGTTACGGGGCTTTCTTCACGGGGATGTCGGTGTAACGGCCAGGAAACTAGGGTTACGGGGCTTTCTTCACGGGGATGTCAGTGTAACGGCGCAGGAAACTAGGGTTACGGGGCTTTCTTCACGGGGATGTCGGTGTAACGGCCAGGAAACTAGGGTTACGGGGCTTACTTCACGGGGATGTCGGTGTAACGGCCAGGAAACTAGGGTTACGAGGCTTTCTTCACGGGGATGTCGGTGTAACGGTGCGGAAACTAGGGTTACGGGGCTTACTTCACGGGGATGTCGGTGTAACGGCTGCAGGAAACTAGGGTTACGGGGCTTACTTCACGGGGATGTCGGTGTAACGGCTGCTGGAAACTAGGGTTACGGAGCTTACTTCACGGGGATGTCGGTGTAACGGCTGCAGGAAACTAGGGTTACGGGGCTTACTTCACGGGGATGTCGGTGTAACGGCTGCAGGAAACTAGGGTTACGAGGCTTACTTCACGGGGATGTCGGAGTAAACGGAGCTTACTTCCTACCGTTTTATATAAATGGCAGTTTAGTGTTTTACCGGTATATTATGAAAAGATTTCTTATAACTTACAAACGATGATAGATTAAACATACTTAATGCGGATTGTAGTCATGAACAAAAAGTGACCAAGATACTTTACATGAAAGAATGAGTTCTATTCTGATATGTACAACCTCATACATGTATCGTGTTCTGTACAATTCGAAGTACGTTACCGGGTAATAAAAATTTCATGTTTTGCATCCAGCTCTCCACTTGTGCTAATTACGTAAGTGATAAGCGGAAACTGTTATATTCAATTCAGCAGAATTTGGAAATGTGTATCCTGCTTTGTAGGTGACCTTTTAACCTCTATCATTATATAAGGCCATACAATCCGGACATTGTCATTCAAACAACATTTTGGATATAAAAGAAAAAGTTGGACATAATCGACTTACAAGTACAAGTATTTGGTACGTATAATACATGTATTTCAACTTCAACTTACGAATTTTTAATAATATTTTGTATTACAAATTTACGGAATAAAGTAAAATGCAATATGACATTTATCCAACAACTTGCATTTAATAGTCATGCAGGTGTAATATGCTAGTTTTTTGCTCATATCTTATATAAAGTACAATAGAATTTTAATTATATCTGTTACCTTATTTTTTAACTTTTTTAGATTTTATTGATATATCTGTTCATACTTTTTCATACTTTGTTCCAAAATTTTAAAACAACAAAACACGGCCGATTTATTTACGGAGTTACTGAATAATGGAGACACATTGTAATAGAATGTAAAATCTTCGACCGCAAAATAATTTTTCTTTTTTAATCTGCGCCTGGACGTATGTTACTTTTCAAAGTTAAAAAGCGTTGAGGCTGCTGTATTCTCCTGGGGTCATATGCCAGTAGATGATAGTGTATAATCACATCATTGATATAAACTATGTTCCTGAAAGATTTAATAAATTTTCAACATAGTGCAATGCACCATCTCATTTTTAAATAACCTACATTAGGAAATTGTTAATTTTAAGCAAAATCTTTAAGCAAAGTTTTGACTAAGAAACTACTGGGATATGGCTCCTGTGGAAATTCTTTTTGACAAAAGTAATCATTTAAAATATATTAATCAGTGTAGCATTTTTATATATTTAATATAGTTAAATACATGTATATAAATATATACATGATAAGGGTACTGTATTAACAATGTAAGAGATACGTCATTACGTACTTTAGTACTTATTCTAATATGCCTACGGTATATTTCTATAGTCAATTCGAGTGCATTAATATGATTAAAGCACTCGGAAAAGTAGGCGGAGTTTCGGACATGGAAGTAGCTCCTTCCGACTTTTCTAATATACTCCCGCGCAAAAATAAAATATAAAAATGGAAATAATATCAGTATAAATACATCAGTCGCATAAAAAGATTTGTTTAAGAACCTAAATATTATTTTTGATTGCGTCAAGTAAGCCTTAGAATACCCTCACCTTGTTTTCCTTAAAAAAGGCCAAGAAATTCAGGATTAACAGTCATACAATGTTTTGATTCCGGGAGACAAAACTATGAATGAAAACGTTTACGTCATCACACTGACGTCATTACTCCACGTTAAAACGTTGTGCAGTTCAAATTAACGGTACGCATTTATATCGATTGGCTGCTTTGTTAGGTTCTCCACAAATACTAACAAGTGTATATAATTGTAATAAATGGGTAAATACGATTCGGACAAACTTGAATTCTTTACATGATTAAACATGTATTCTGATATAAGTGTCGAAATAAGTTAAGCATGTTACTAAGTAAATACTTAAGTATTTTCGTGAAATTGGGGCCAGAATTTGACGTCTTCTGCATAATGTCAGTCAGGTATTTCTTTTTATATTTTATGTATTAGATGATTAAACTAAAATAAGTTTGTATAATATAGTTATGTTTGATATCTTGAATGGTTGCCCAAATAGGGGAGTGAATTCCAACAGCTACTATTTATGCTGTTTTACACATTACCGCCGAACTGAAAAAAGGTCCGTAGTAGTTTCAAAAAATCGGCTTCTCAGAATCGAAATAATCTATTTCTTGGAGTGCTTTATCGAAATTGAAGCATTTCCCGTCGGTAATGCGCCTGCGTAATAATTCACTCGGGCTTCGCCCTCGTGAATTATTCCGCCAGGCACATCACCTCCGGGGAATGCTTCAATTTCGATAAAGCACTCCAAGCCATAGATTATTTCCTAAATAAATAAGACAGAGAAGCTGAAGGAAGATGCTAATAGCACAATGAGAGAAATTTCTGGAGGAATTATTTAAGCTTTCTGACCGGGCAGACCCTATTCAACTTTTAATCGACAGAGCGGAGTCAGACGAATGCTGTATTCAGCTATACGTATTTGTATTTGCAATACATACATTTGCCTAGATGATATTTCGCATAAAGGTGTCAATTGCTCACTTGACCTTATCAACTATTACTTCCTGTGGCAAATGTACGAAGATGGTAACCTATGAATCCTGTATCCTGGATGATACTACATCATAAATCCTTGTAGAGTATTCTATAGAAACAGTGTATATCCTAGTATCCTGTTTACTGTATAATATACGTGTATAGTACAATTAGGATACCGTGACAGTGACGTAACAGATAAATGTGTACACAAAAATTTATAACAATCGAGAATGCGTACAATAAATATATTAACCTTTAAAAATATGCAATGTATTTATACAGTAATAAGGCATTCTTCTGCTTTATCGTGCATGCACTGTATCTCAAATATCATTAAAAGTTTGTCACGGTTACGAACTTAGTTATGAATAGAGGCGTAGGTGGATCAAAATTTCAGAGGGAGAGAAAAAATATTTTGCTGATCGGGACATATATCCCGGGACCTCTCGCTTACAGGGCGAAGTTCTACCGACTGAGCTATTTGGCCGCATAGACCCCGTTCCGTTAAGTTCGTAACCGTGATAATTGATAATATTGATAGAACATTAAAACAGTACAGTTCATTTGGGATAATGTGAAAGTGATACGACAGAAAACTCCATCATTATTATGTAAAAATACACAATGGATAAATCTTTCATGTACGCACGCTCTACCTTCTTGTGCAATCGTTATAAATGTATGTGTACACTTTTATCTGTGATACCTCTGTACATGAGGATTTTACTGAACTACTGTCATTTAACAGTACAAGTTCTTGAGTCGCATTAAAAAACGTGAAATTAAATATCCAAATTTAATCTAACACACAAAACATCAACTTTGCCCCAAAACCAAATTGCATTTTATAATTAAGAAGCATAAACACTTTCCGAAATGTACAATAAAAAGAGATCGGCAGCGTTACGAGCTACCCTTTATTGCCACGAATATAAGGTACTACACCCCTGATTGGCGCTATTTCAAACTTTGATAAATTTACATTTATTAGCTGACTAGTGTGCAAAATTTGAAGACATTTCACCGTTTAGTTTGAAAGTTATATCGTTTTTTTGTTGCCCCAACCCCCGTTTAAGAAATACTGGCATTATTAAAAGGAACCTATCAAGATAAAATAGACATGTTTACAAGTATTTATGTATATTTGTTTTTTTTTTTCTTTGTTCCAAAAAGTATTGAAGGCAATATAGAAGTGCAAAACACATACTAAAAGTCTACGAGTTTAACACGGGTAAAAAATATGCAATAATGCCCAAACATTGGGGATACAATTTACCTAGTTTTGTCCCGAGACGTATCACACTTGTAAAATTACAAGAGTGTAGCAAAATATCCGGAGTAGGGCCATCACTACTGATTATGGAATTTTTATAAGTAATATATGAACTGCAAAATAATAAAAAATGTAAACGCTTTACATTTTACTTTTTGAGAGATTGAACTTTTAAAAACGATCAAATTCAACTTTTATATTTTCAAGTAATTGTATTGTATCATGAACTGTAGTTTTTATTTGTATATTTCAAAATGTCTTCAGGTACGAATGTAATATGCATGTGATTCTCATGTTGTATGTGGGCACGGATGTAATTTACATGCAGTTTTCATTTTGTATTTTGCAAAATGATTGTGGGCACTGATGTAATATACCTATATTATTTTATTTTGTATTCTTTTTGTCAAAACGATAACGGACACGAATGTAATATACATAGATATGGTTCTCTTCTTATTTCAAAATGTAATGATATGTGTACGGATTTACTTTGTATTTTTGCAAAATGCTTGCGAGCCATGTGTTACATGCATGTGTTTCCCTATGTTTCGCTTAAAGAAGCTATAGTATTTTAATCTCTATTTTTTTAGCATTTCGTATTATATTTTTTTATATTACAGAATAAGCTTAACGATGGTTGATTGGAACAGCTTAGAGATGAAGAGCTTCGCCTTATGTTTCAGTTCTGTGCTATTTGGCATGATGTCACTACTAAGTGACTATTGGTTAGTAGGTGCTATGTGGCATGTAGGATTTATCAAAGCCTGCGGTCCGGGTGTGTGTGTTACTTACTCAGGCAAGTAAACAGTAACTGTTTTATATCGTACTTTTCTGTGGTATTAAATTAAATTGTATTTAAATTAAAATGAGCAGTGATTTCTAATAAACACAAGACTAAAGTGGCAGTGGTGGTTTTTCTTTGATCGTTTACTTACGTTCAATACAGGTTACTCAGGGAACATATTTAATTATCCGAATGAGACTCACTCCATCAGCTGTGACAACACGAAGCTGTGACAACACGAAGCTGTGACAACACGAAGCTGTGACAACACGAAGTTGTGACAACACGAAGCTGTGACAACACGAAGCCGAGAGACACACTGCAATTCTAATATCAACACAATATTAGCGACCCTTTCTGTTAGTGCAACAAGTAAAGACTATAAGATATTTTGCTGAATCCGAAATTATCACATTGGAACGGCCAGATATATCCGAATAAATGATAAACGCGGGGTTCAAACTAATTTGTAACATGCTAACCGCATTCTTCGCCGAAATTAATAACTCTTAAAGTGCTGAACGCTAAGCAAGGGAACTGTCACTACTGTATTTTTCGTATGAATGGACCGGCACGACATTCCTCACACATACACACGGAGTGGAGCTTTCAAGGCGCTCAAATTAGATTACTTATAGTATTCATATTTGAATAAGAATTGTCAAATATACATGTACACCAAAATATATTATGTACGCTTCGGAAACTCCCAGTCCGTACTATTACTATGTGTTTACTGGTAGTAGGGTGACAATCAGTCAAAAAGGGCTCTATTTTTTAAGTAACCTGGACCCCCCCGTATAACAAGCTGAGTCATATATCAAAATGTTCGTAATAGATTGTAGTTTATGAAACTGCCGGCATAAATTGGCATAAATGGTGGCGTTCCGAAAAATCCAAGATGGCGTCCAAGATGGCCGCCAAAACTGAAAAATCCAGTTTTTGTAGTACTGTTGGTCCAGATTTTTTTTTAAAGATTGTGTTTTGGTTTTAAACATTGAAATGTATAAATACACACTAAATATACGATTTTATGATGTTTTTTTCACGAATTTAGGGAAATTTATGAAAAAATTGACAATTTTACCCGTAAGAGTGATCAATTTTTCGGTTTTGAGAGGTATTTTTTTAACAGTAGTTCATTTGTTTACCAATTTGATACACCTATGTGGCAAGAAATAAAATATGACTTATAGCTTATCAAAATAATTATATTACAGCAGTAAAAAGAGAATAAAATTTGAATGCACATGCATTTAAAAGTGGGTGGGGTAATTTCACATGTATTTTCGCTCTATGTATTCATTGTTTATTTGAACATTTTATTTATTTTACCTTCGATATTTTGTACTTCAAATGGATAGTTTCCAACTTATATGTACTACTTAGCAAATTTTAATGTGCAGATCATTTAGTAGAATCCAAAATGGCTTCCAAAATGGCTTCCAAAATGGCTGCCATTTAGACTAAAATATGGTCAAATTTAAGGGTACTGGGCACTTGGAGTGTACTTTTCTTATATTGATTTATTCTTTACCAGCTTATATGCACAACTGTTTTTAAGAAGACACATTCATTCATTTGACTTCATATATGACTAGTCTAATTCTTTTGACTGAAAACTACAATTTTAACAACACGGTTGGGTTTTGGAAAGCATACACCGTTATAACCTTGTTACACAAAAAATAGCTGAGCAGTCGAAACAGTGAAAACTGTTACTTATTTCGGCTACATTTTTCATACTGTTTCATCATATAATTGTTTAAGCAACATTTTCTGATTGCTTTATAAATGTGGGAATGAATAAAACTATAGATAGGACAAATTTGATGAGTAACATTTAACAATATCACCTGTTCAAGTTTAGAAGTGGGAAAATTCAAATGAAAAACATGTAAACAATGTTTGTAAACAATGTTTGTAAGTTGAGAAGCCTAAATCGGTGAAAACCGGAAGCAGGTTAATTTGTCCTACACTATGTGTTTGATTGCTGATTGGCTGAAAGTAAGTGGATGCATACAAGAAAAAATATTTTGAATTAATCGCTGGTTGATAGATCATAAATGAAATATGAAGAGAACAATCTGGATATAAATTATAATCAAAATAGTTGGTATTTGAAAATACTGACATATTTGGTCGGTGACCAATAAAACTGCCACAAAAATGGGGGTGGTGTCATTCAGCTCCAAATTACTGGCATAAAGTATTGGATCACATGTATAAATTTTGTTATTTTTATGTGGGACTAGGATGATTCTACAAAATAAAGTTCATTTCAGCAGTCGGTGAGATTTTGGGTAGTCGCACCGGAAGAAAACCTTATAATGTAAGTCTATGGAAATGTATTTAGGCGTCTCATACCTAAATCTGTTCTGTTAAAGGTAAACATGTTACCGTACTGCGATTGAATATACTCTGGAGTTCCTTCCCCTTATTACTACGTAACTATCATAGGAAGTCGGGAACCAGACTACGATTGAATAACTGCTTGGTTTCATGTTATTATTTAAGAATTCCTTCTAAGCTTTTTCAGTCAATTGATAAGTTACCAACATTAGCTTCCGGTTTATAAAAAGGAACACACTGGCTGTATGGTCGAAGCTATTCTTTAGTCGCCGCTTCGTCCGTTCGTCTGCCTCCTTATCTTTGCAACTACTGGTTGGATTCTGATACAATTTTATGCGAAGCTTCAGCACCAAGAGGAAAGGTGATTGCTTTAGCCTGTTTTACCTCAATCATTTTTCTCCGAGTTATGGTCCTTTGATTGTCGTGTCCGTGCCAATTCTCAGTAATTGTTGGATGCATTTCAATAAAACTTTGTGGAAAGCCTTGCGGCTGGCAAGAAATGCGCATAATGCAAGTATGTTCAAGCTTCATGATTTTTCTTACGAGTCATGGTCCTTTGATTATTGTTAGATATATTTTATCAAGCATCTTCAGCATATTCGTCATTGATAATTCTCAGCAGCGACTGGCTGGATTTCAACAAAACTTAATATGAAACCTCACTATCAACATGAGATGCGCATCGTGGTTTTACTCAGTGATAGGAGACTTTGAGAGACAGCTCCACATTTACGAGCCATCACTCTAGCTTGTTAATCCTCCACACGGTACTATAGGTTTATCCTCCGTCCGTCGGTCCGTCACTCCGTCCGTCGGTCCGTCACTCCGTCTGGTGATAGCAATTGGTGCGTTTTCTTGTCTTTGATACGTTTTTCCTCTGGTAACATTGTGTCGTTCTTAATGATTGTTCAACTGTCAAAACTGTATACATGTACTTGTATATTTTCGGCTATTTTCCTTGTTTTGTTTTACAATATTTCACAGTACAGAGGATATTAAAACTATTACAACCCTAGCTGTTTTTGATGAACAGTAAACCCTGTATATAACGACTCCGGATATAGCTAAACTCTGGATATAGCGAAACTCTGGATATAACGAAACTCCGGATATAGCGAAACTCCGGATATAACGAAACTCTGGATATAACGAAACTCTGGATATAGCGAAACTCCGGATATAGCGAAACTCTGGATATAACGAAACTCTGGATATAGCGAAACTCCGGATATAACGAAACTCTGGATATAGCGAAACTCCGGATATAGCGAAACTCCGGATATAGCGAAACTCTGGATATAGCGAAACTCCGGATATAGCGAAACTCTGGATATAGCGACTCCGGATATAGCGAAACTCCGGATATAGCGAAACTCTGGATATAGCGAAACTCCGGATATAGCGAAACTCTGGATATAGCGAAACTCTGGATATAGCGAAACTCCGGATATAGCGAAACTCCGGATATAAGGAACAACTTTTCTCTGTCCCGACTTTTCTTTGTTCCATTTATTTTATATGAAAATGTTATATGGAAATTAGAAACTCCCGATATAAGGAACAAAATTAAATGTCCAGAGGAGTTCGTTATAAATGGAGCTTTCTGTATCTATAGTGAATTACAATGAGTTGCTTCAGGGTTTAGGCATAATGCATGTACAAATACATAAACGCGCATGCAAAATTAAAAACAAAAATAAGATGAACATGCAAATTGATATGTATACGTAACATCTGGAGTGAATGAAGATCTACATTTGTGAAATTTTTAGATACGTTTCTTCTTGTTGTACAATTGTTGTGTAATGTATAATTAATGAAGTTTAGAAAGTTAAAATTATTAAAATCACATCTCCCTAACCAAGGAAAAAGGCTACATTGTCGAAATACGAATCACAAGATATTTTAGGGGTGTTACTGAGGCGTTTACGTTTTGCTTGGAATTCATACAGAGTTTTAACTTCGTATTACTCGGTATTACAAGGGAAGTAATTTAGTATATCCGGATAAAGTAAGTTTCGCAAGAGTTGTTCATCATAACTTGTGAGAGCACATGCAGTATGTCCCACTCAATCGGTAGACTTCGATTAAATTTCGAATATGCACATTTCATCAAGATCAAATACACCAGCATCACTGGAGCATTAATATCTCCAGGCCACTTTTTCATTTTTTTTATTAACTTGATATTTTAGTAAAAATTTGAATTTTTGTGATTTTTCCCATAGGCCGTAATGTTAATGACGCGACGTCGCTGAATCCAATATGGCGGCGCCCGTAACGTCATTATCGGGGAAAAACTCAAAGTTAGCGACGTCAGTTTTTATATGACGCTAACGCGTTCTACAAAACATTTGCAACGTCTTTATATGAGTTTTTTCCGGGTTGCTAAAGCCATCGTGTTGATTACTGAGGAAGAGTAAGGGCTTACACTGCAGTATTTAACAATTTTATATTACGACAATGATTTTAATCATTTGCCGTGTAATTTAGACACAGGAAATTTAAGTTTAATAAAAGTTACTTAAACTTCTATATTTACCAACAAAGGGGTGCCAAATCGGCATTTCACTCAAAGCCAATATTAATCAATTTTCAACTGACAATCGTCATGTGACGATTACCTATAGATCTACGACAACCCGCAGCCTTGAATAAACAATAAAAAACAAAGATTTCCTGATCGATTTGCACCACTTGCAACTTCAATCTCGCCCAAATCCTAGAATGAAAGTGTCTGGTTGTCTGACCCCCTGCGCCAATACATACATGTAGCCTACGTTCAGGTAAGAAAATGTGTACCGAAAGTTTACGTAATAGCCTGTGGCGCGTGCTTCAAAACAATTATAGAAGGAATGCCGACATGTACATCCCGACTTCACGCAACACACTGAATTAATGTTTTAGATACAACAACTCACTTTGATGATGTTGTGCTTCTCAAACCGCTTTAGGGAATCGGGTGGGGAAGATGAGATGGGAAATTAGGGTTGTTGACCTCCTGTCTACTTCAGAACCTACAGTCGTGTAGGGCCTACGTCACGCGTATTTCGGATTTGCTATTCTTTGTTTCCGTTTCAATGTAAAATACAATCAACAACAAATACACTTAAAACACAGCATCACGCGTGGAAGAAGAATATATCAATCTCTATGGTGCATCGACGGAACCTACAGTTAATTCATGCCACTTCTCTCCGGTCATATATTTAATGGGTAATGAATAGCTTGGATTACCGAGGGTGCAATGCATTCATTAGGGCGAGCGTTGTATGATAGAGATTGGAAATAATCCTCCAACTAATATATAGATCTGCATGGTAACAGAAATATGAAACAGTCAGTTTTACGCTGGTCACTCGGAATGATAATTTTCTGTCAACATGACCGAAACTAAGATTTTTCATTCGGGAAGGGTGCGAAATTAAGTCGTGTGATTTCTACATAGAATCTATTTATTTATGCTCGATTTCGACACTTCCACCATTTCACTGGCACCCTTAGAACGTCCCACATACATTTATACTCCAAGAATTCGAGGACGAATTCTAGTTAGGAGGGGTTGTATGTAGTAGAAGTATACTTTCTTGCCATTGAGCTAGCTTTTATGGCGAAGTGGTAGAGGATCCGCGTACGGTCATGCATAGTTGTTAGCATAGCTACGTCGTATAGTAGAGCACTGACGGAATGTTCAGCGCTATTACAGAAATCATACTATTCTTAATAACCAGTTGACCGGCGATGATTTAAATTTTGTTTTAATATGGGATGGGTTTTGGACATAATAGTTATTTCGGTATGTAACTTCCACCCAAAAAGAGGTTGCGATCCCTTTGAAGTTCCTGTCTCTAGTTTCAGACCGGGGAAAGGTGGCCAGTCAAAATGCGTTTACTTTTTAAGATAGATCATTAGATCTATAGATCTATCAAGAAGACATTAAATGTGATATCCTATGTAAATTGTCTCATCCAGTCCTCGAGGTTTTAAGTGCGAGCGATACCTAAACACATGATAGCAAATGTATGTTTATCGGCTCTATACGCATTGCAAGTGTTTAGTTGCTCGCCGTGAGTTTTTGGTACGTGGCATTCCCTGTTTGATATTATTTTTGTTTTTATTAATGTAGTGACGTCAGCAATTACGTAATATGCTCACATCAGTAGATACATGTAGTAACCTAAATAGTTAACGGACGCCATTTTTATGTAGATGTATGTAAAGACCATCAACTATTAGGAATGTTGTGATTCAATAGGATGTGATTGGACTCCAGTTTCAACTGGAGAAAATAGGATAAGGATTTCATCAAGTTACGGGTCTTTTTTTCGTGGTATGCTTTTGAAACACTGAAATATTAACTAGTGTTTCAATAATATCCCACGGTTGTTTACCCGGAGATCGGTGTGTAGGAAACTAGGAATTACAGTAGATTATTCAACGCATGCTTTTAAAACTCTGAGGATCTATTTGAAAATAAACTATTTTGATAAGTAAGTGATGCTTGCTCGTGAAAGACGGGGAGTAGGACAAGACGGTCTAGTTCTTCATACTTTGAACAATGAACAGTTTTTTTCTACATTAATTAAATTGTCAATTAGCATTCACAATTTGGAGACATTCCCAAAGATTTTAGGAATAAGGACACGTGCATTTTCGTGTATATCATCCAAAACAAAGATGGCGTCGAAAATACACAATGGACAGCTGCCATAGAAAATATTTATTTGAGGATAACAAGAAAACCAAGGAACCGATCGAAAAATCCTTTAAATTTGGGAGGGTGACTTTTTCATGGATTATCAAACAGGTATTTATTTTTAGCTGTGTTGTCCAAAAGTACCTTTTCCAGGCCAAAGTTGAGTTTCCCATTGGGATGGGACAGACTTTTTTTTAATCATATCAAAGTATCTTGTTGTATAAAGAATGAACTGAAAGTGGAATATTAAAGCTAGAGCACTAACAATGTTTTACAAAATGTGTTATGTTTAGTCTTAAACTATGTTGACCTATAATTTTCAGTCATTTTTTTGTGTCTCTTCTTCATGAGGAAGTATTGTCTGACATTTTAAATTTGTGTTTGCAATATCGTGAAAAACAATACTGCGCTATATCTATAGTATGTACTTTCACTTCTAAAAGCGAAATATTGGTCAGTGTCGCTGGTAAGATATTATTAGCAGGTGAATTTAGTTTAAGGACAGCCAATAAAAGAGAAACATACAGTAATGAGAAAATATCCGAATACATGTACATTGTATCATGATATTAGAGTGTGTTTACTTCGCACATCAGAATGGTCAGTTACCACCAACTGGGTAATGTACGGTGTTCCGTTTAGACCATCGTAGTTTTTATATTCATCCCCATACAACGATGCTCGAATCCACGATGGTGAAAGTTGAAACCACGATGGTGAAAGTCGAAACCACGATGGTGAAAGTCGAAACCACGATGAGAAAGTCGAAACCACGAAGATGAAAGTCGAAATCACGATGATGAACCATCGATCACCGTGTTCTTTCACTATGTTTTGAGAGTAATAATATGTACTTAAGGACAAAAGTTATGTCCGGTTCAAAATTGTTTAATTAAATTTTAATCTTACGTTACTTTTAATTTTTTATTTGCAAATTTATATTTTGAGATTACGTGCTACATCACAAGGTGTTAAGAATTCTATACAAAAACATTCAATCAACGATGACGGCATAAACCATGAATTTCACATTTATCTAAATTGTTTGTACATGAAGCTTATATTCACAAAAATGTCAATTGAGTTTTTTTTACCAAAGGATAGTCCTATCGAAAGACGTACACATTTAGACAAATACTCAACGCATGTTGTTATTACGAAGCTTTCAAGATAGCCAAATTTGCGCGTTTTATGTTGACCGGAGGTCAGTGAGCCTACAACACATGTTTCATGTGCGTTTAACGCCCATGAACATTCTATTCGCCGTCACGAACATTGAAAATGTGTAAATTGATTCGAAAATGATGATATTCTTATGCTTTTCTATGAATAAAAAATTCAATTTCAGTTTTTGTGTTACTTAAATTATACCGGACAGAACTTTTGTCCTTAAGTATACATCTGACCATAAATGCTAATTTTTAGTTAAGAACTAGATACAAGCATCTTCTTGTGTTCATATTTATTTCGTCTCTTTGAACTTTTGTATATAATGCTTTCACACAATATAAAACAATATAACAAGTTTCATATTTATTTGTTTTCAAACTTCTGAAATCATGTAATAGCCCAGATAGAACCAGGGTTGTTTTTTGTTTGCTTTGTACATTTGTAAATCTACTTCCGGTTTAAGAACTTTTTTACCTTCTTCAGAAAATAATGCGTAAATGATCTGTTGGTCAGTGTTGGTAAGATTTTGTTTCAGGAAATAGTCTACTGCCTCTTTAAACTGTTTTGCAAATTTCAGCATCCGTAGTTTTTCACCGAAGACCAATGCCCCACACACAATCACGCTATTGGTTTTTATAATTTTCGCTGGCCTTTCTTTAAAGTTTCGAATGGGTAATACTTGGGTCATTGCGACTTTAGATTCATCAAATCCTTTAGGTCTTGACATATAAAACAAAGTCTTCGAATTCCGGTCTCGGAAAAGCCCTATATCTAACCACATGATATATTTAGTTCTGAAGAAATCTTTTTCAGCCGTCATTTGTAAAAGATAATATTTAGCATGTTGAACAATGCTGTATAGCGGATAAACTGTATTAGGCAGAAATTTGGGATAAGATGTAGAATTGAATATTTCAGCGATTTTTCTGAAATTTTTGAAAGGCCATGCGTTCTCTTTCTGGACCATCAGAATTTTTGTTTTGTTCATGATGTCTCTCCGGATGTTGCGCATTCTGTCATAAAACTTATCTGAATCAGTATATACAACTACATTATTTTGTATATAGCTAAAAATGTTTGCCCATTCATAATACGATTCTATGTAATACCATTTAGCATAGGAACCATTTGGAAATGAACCAAGATCAAAGTATGCTGTGACAATTGTTATGTCTGTCGCAGTACCATAATTTGCCGGTGTTTTGTCTTGCTCTTTGAGCTCTGGTTTCCCATCCTGATATAAGAGCTCTGGTTTCCCATCCTGAAATAAGAACGACATGTATTCATCTGAAAGGCTATCCGATGATACTGCAATTTTCGTTTCATCAGCTTTTTATATGTATATTTCGTATAGCATAATTTCTAAACCATTGTAAAGAGAACCAATTAGTGGTTACATATGCATTCTGTCTACATAACCCTCTACACCGATCATGCAAACTGTGGTTCAGAAGTTAGGTGATCATGTATTTGGAAAACGGTTGAAGTCTGATATGCTCACGTTTATTTCTGCAAATTGCTTTTTCAAATGACCGAGAAACCGAAGCTATAAATATATACACTCGTACACAATGGTCATTTTATAAGTCATCCTGTAACATATAAGAAAAGGTGTAAATTCGAGATTATATAAAAAGTCTAACTAGGTTGGATACATATCTAAAGCAGATATTGAATGGATATACTAAGTGTGATTTAATATATGGACCTAAATGCGCCCCACAAGCTCAAAATTTCGATGGTATAATTGATTGTCTATCAAAGATGAAACGCGTATTGATAGACCTAATATATACATCGTCAAAGCAAACGCTGTTGCTTTAAATAATAAATACTGAGGTAGAAATAGACAGACGTTTCCCTGTGACTGATATATCGATTTGTACTAGATTATCGGAAGGCAGAGTAGAAAATAATGTTGAACAAACAGTTGCATTTGAGAAGGATTTGCCTTAGGTTGGTATCGTATTAGTATCTGTGTAACAACACAGGTGGCCGGCGCGGGGTTTGGACCCCCATCCCCCCAGAGGCCCCTCTACAACCCTGGTACCCCATATACTGATATATTAAAACAAAAAAATAAAACCAAAAAAATTTTTTTTCACTATATACATATACATTTGTAGCACATGTAGTAAAGGTATAGCACTATCGGGTCCGGAAATCTCGAAAATATACACTGACCTTATTCAACAAAGCCGTGTGTTCATATTTTCAGACCGATTTTCAAATACTTGGTCTTGTTCAACGTACGTAGAAATAAATACTCTGTAACATTTTGCATGTATTTGGTCCATAAATAGCTCTCGCAAAATGCAGTGAGCCAACAAACTTGTAAATTTCAGTTTACACTTCAATGTGACCGCAGTTACATTACATTCGATTCAGCACACAATTTAATAACACTTCGTGATTCCCAACCCAGTCCGACGTAAATCAAAAGAAAATCAACTTTGAAACTACAAACCATCGACGAATTTAACATCACTTAGGTATACAACGTACTAAGTGTCACTTGTTTACAATCCTGATCAATTTGAATACTACGCGGCCATGATGACAGCGGTGACCCGGAAGGACTTGTATAAACTCCGTACAATTTCGTTTTGCAAACAAATCTTTTGATAACTACTAAGTAATATGAAAAATATACTAAAATATTATATAAAGTAATTCATATTTACCTTATGAGAAAGAAAAACAGAGACAGATGTGTAATTATTAAAAGATATGTTTGCAAAACGGGATTGTACGGAGTTTATACAATGCTATCCGGGTCAATGATGTCATCATTGCCGCGTAGTATTCAAAGAAAACAAGAGCTGTCCCTCCCAAGTGACGAATGCCCCCGAAAGAGGTGCCTCACAGTCTGTGTCCTCTCCATGTGCTCAATAAATGTGCTATGTAATTTTAAAATCCTTCCATGCATGACAGAGTAATCATGCATACAGTATTCCATTACTTTAAACACTAAGTGTGACCTTGACCTTTGAGGTAGGGACTTGGGTCTTGCACGCGACACATCCGCTTGATGTGCTAGACATATGTGCACAGTTATTTTAAAAATCCTTCAAAGCATAATAAAGTTATAGTCCGGACACAAATGTATGCATATATACAGGATTCCATTACCTATAAACTCTAAGTGTGACCTTGACCTTTGTGGTAGGGATGTGGGTCATGCACGCGACACGTCGTCTTGATGTGCTAGACATTTGTGCCAAATTATTTTAAAATCCTTCAAGGCATGACAAAGTTACAGTCCGGACACGAATGTGTGCATATATGCTTATATAGAGGAATCCATTACCTTCAAACTCTAAGTATGACCTTGACCTTTGAGCTAGGGACGTGGGTCTTGCACGCGACACGTCGTCTTGATGTGCTAGACATTTGTGCCAAGTTATTTTAAAATCCTTCAATGCATGACAAAGTTACAGTCCGGACACGAATGTGTGCATATATGCTTATATGGAGGAATCCATTACCTTCAAACTCTAAGTATGACCTTGACCTTTGAGCTAGGGACGTGGGTCTTGCACGCGACACGTCGTCTTGATGTGCTAGACATGTGTGCCTAGTTATTTTAAAATCCTTCAATGCATGACAAAGTTACAGTCCGGACACGAATGTGTGCATATATAGAGGATTCCATAACCTTCATACTCCAAGTGTGACCTTCACCTTTGAGGTAGGGATGTGGGTCTTGCACGCGACACGTCGTCTTGATGTGCTAGACATGTGTGCCTAGTTATTTTAAAATCCTTCAATGCATGACAAAGTTACAGTCCGGACACGAATGTGTGCATATATAGAGGATTCCATAACCTTCATACTCCAAGTGTGACCTTCACCTTTGAGGTAGGGATGTGGGTCTTGCACGCGACACGTCGTCTTGATGTGCTAGACATGTGTGCCAAGTTATTTTAAAATCCTTCAATGCATGACAAAGTTACAGTCCGGACACGAATTTGTAAGTGGGGACGCACGGACGGACGGACAGACGGACGGACGGACAGACGGTCAGACGGACAGACGGTGCGATTTTAATATGCCACCCTTCGGGGGCATAAAAAGGATTGTGAAAAATGGATACGTAGTGTGTAGTAAACATCGCTTTCGTTAAATTCGTCGATGCTAAGTAGTTTCAAAGTTGATTTTCTTTTGATTTACGTCGGTCTGGGTTGGGAATCACGAAGTGTTATGAAATTGTGAACTGAATCGAACGTAATGTAACTGCGGTCACATTGTAGTGTAAACTGAAATTTACAAGTTTGTTGGCTCGCTGCATTTTGCGAGAGCTATTTATGGACCAAATATATGCAAAATGTTACAGAGTATTTATTTCTTTGTTGAACAAGACCAAGTATTTGAAAATCGGTCTGAAAATATGAAAACACGGCCTTGTTGAATAAGGTCAGTGTATATTTTCGAGACTTCCGGACCCGATAGTGCTATACATTTACTATTACAAATGTATATGTATATAGTGAAACAAGACGAATTTTGATGCAAGGCATCAAAGACGCCGCGCATGTTTTTGAAGCATGGCTGGGAGATGGGCACTGGGGCAGGTTTCTATATAAAATGTGCGTGGTTAACAACCCTTTTTTACTACATAAAATGATCATTACCTCTGTCACGGACCTATTTACACATTATGTTAATTATGTTATTTGTTTTAATTCATCCTTGTAATGATATATGCAAATAAAAAGATTTTAAATGATTTTCTACTTTCTGTTTTTTATTTTCATTCACTCATGGTAATTTTCGTAACTGGAAATGCAGATAAGTTGTTAAACTGTCAAAGAACTTGAACAAAAAATAACGCTGAAATTTATCGAACTATTTAAAAACAAAAAAAGAAAAGTAATACTTTTTCTAATAAAGATCTTTCATTTCAACACGGACCTATACACATGTGTATATAGGTCCGTGATTGCAATGATTTGGGGTTTTAATACCGTCTAAGGGAGGTAATCGTTACAACATAAAGTACACACTAAGTTACATCGAACTAATTCGCTTAAAATCTAACGTATCATTCTAAAATTACACATATTCAACAAAATACATTAATTTTTATCATTTAGAATAATAAAAAGTGTATTTAACATAAAAAACTATTGAATTAAGACTTGTTTCCGCTAATCTAATTTGTTTTTGGTTGTTTCCGGTAAAAAGTTGTTTTCGGTAATCAGTTATACCGGTCCGTGCCTCTGTGTATTTAGCTGTATATCCTTTTTGTTTATGAAACTGATTTATAAAAATAAAGTTTTTATTAGTAATTAGCATAATACTAAACCCTTATGTAACTTCCATATTGTTTGTCTATTGTGATAATTAAATACCTCTTTTCTCACAACATTAATTATTTTCGGATGCTAATTTTACACTGGCTATTTTTAGATACCAAGGATTTGAAGGAACCGATACACAAAACTATTTATAACCATGGCTCCTCCCACAATTTCACTGACTACAGGTCGGTTAATAGGAAGCAGAGGCAAAAACCTGTGCAAATATAATTTACACCGGGTCTAAATATTGTGAAAAGAACTATCTGTAAAACAGATATGTCTGCCCCCCTCCCTCCCTGTAGCTGGTAATGTGGATTTTTCTTTCCTTCTATTCCCGAAGCATTATACACTCCAGCAATATGGCGGAAAGAGACGAATCCACATGATTAATTATGCTGTGACGTATACATTTTACAGAACTTCCATTGGCTGATTATTGTTTTTGTTTACAAATGATGGAATGGAATTCCGTTAGGGCCCTACGTATTGCATAGTTGGGTGAACGGTTTTTCTTTACAGTTTCAACATTAAAGTCTAATATGTCGTAATTAAAATGGGTTTTCATTGATTTTTCACGTTGGCGCCATGTATTCTATTATCTGAGTGTTTTAAGATAGCAAAACATCTTCCGAATCTTTTTTTTCTGAGCTTTGATGAATCGGGTTGTAAGGTCCGTAAACAAAGCTATAAAAAAACCCGTGGTCTACGAGTTTGTGGATAAAGTTATTAAATACTCATTAAATGTGTCCAAAGTTTTGAAATAAGGGAAGGAGACATGTGTATTTTGTATTGTATTGTTTTTTAATGACTTAATACAATTTAATGATTCTTAAAAGTCGTTTTTCATACATAGAACATAGTTTAGATTTACAATAATAATGTTGGCTGCTCCCTATTCGATTATGCAACCCCATGGTACAAATTTGAAACCTATTCAATACTGACGCCGCCGTTCAACGGCGGCGTCAACAATTTTTTGGGGGGTTTAATTATATCAGTATATGGGGTAGTTCTGGCTTCCAAAACTCTAAATGCCGCTATTTTTATATTTTGTTTTTCGTCAGCTGCGGCTTTAGAGTTTTGGATCAGCCCTACTACGAATCCTTACCAGAATAACAGATCATGCAAATTTTCATCTAATATACGTTAAGTAGGGAAATTTGATCATGTTTGGGTCACATATTTATAAATTCATCTTTTCAAACCATTTACGGTGTTCTACTACCAAAGTTGACTACAGAAACATCGATTTTTCAAACCTACAGCATTGTGTTTACATTTACAACGGACTTTCCAAATGCCTGCTCTCGCGAGATCTCGTATGATGCAATCGCACTCATTTTTCATGTAGTTCAGAACGCTTGATATTTTCCTTTTGTTTAGTGTTTATATGATGAGGAACGAGTGTAAATATACAATAGCATTTACCACTATGTTTTTTTTTATTTCAAAAGAAATTTACTTTGTTTTCGACGCGGAACAGACCTTGAAAGTGTTCGCGCCAAAATAAATAAACTGTCCCCGTGACCTCAATCGGAACCTTCGGCGATTTCCCGCAGAGATCCCTTTCCAAAGGTTCTTGGGAATGGTCACGTGATAATTGTCAAATCGGCAAGATGGCGGCCAATTGGTGAAAATTCTGACCTGTTCGAAACTTTCGTAAAGCTTTACGTTAAATAGATAAATTTGGCAAATTAAAAGATTATGGTCTGATTAATAAAATTATTTATTGTTTTCACTTATTGCTCATGAAATACTGGAATGCGAGCGTGTCAGATTCCTGGCACGATTATTGGTTCGATTTCCCTACGGAGTAAGCTTCAGCGTACCCGTTCTGTCAAGCATATAAACCGGGTACGCTGAAGTTGTTTTAGCTATATATGGGGTACCAGGGTTTTAGAAGGGCCTCTGGGGGGATGGGGGTCCAAACCTCGCGCCGGCCACCTGTGAGTAACAAGAGATTCAGTGGTTCTGAAAAAGCATGAAAACGGAGATGATCGAGTTATTTAACATTTGTAAAAGGGAATTTGGAACGTTTCAAGTAAATATTTGTGATACGCAAAAAATAAAGAAATGCAACCAATATTACAGAACTGTTTGCAAGATTATTTTTTGTTCACGTTCTGGCACTGAAAAAAATTACCTCTAGTGTGTTGAGTTGTGAAGGGCTTTGTGTAACTTTCAGAAATGTTGCTAGGATACCAGCTACCACCAGTGTAATCAGGATTCGCTTGATTGAATACATCATTCCACAACACGTGGCCTTCTGTTTTCACGGTTTATTGATATTACAACCTTAAAATCACAATGACTAATATATGACGTATTTCATTTTATTAACATTACAAAGGCTTCATTCGTGGAGCCGCAGTAGTGCAGAAGTAGCGCAGTCGCCTCATGATCGGGGGGTTCCGAGTTCGATCCCATACCAGTGATAGGATATGGTTCTAGAACTGCTCCATTTTAATTCCATACTGCATAATACATACACTCAAGTACATCTGCACTTAGATATATAGATTCAAATAAAATATTCAGCATACACATACCTCATGGCAACGATTCAGTACAATGTACTTTTAACTAAAGCAAACAGGCCAGGATAGCCCTATATCGCTCACCTGAGTATCATTGCCATTTATGCCAAAGTTACAAAGTATTACACCAGATATCAACTACACTGACTCAACATGAAAACATTACAGGATTATTATGGGATTTACTATGCATGGGAAAGAAACACCAATACCTCACAATGCAGGAGGTGGATTTCAATCATTCATAAGAATGTTCAACTTTATCAGTTGGGGAGTGAGCTTATCAAAAAAAAAAAATCATCACAGGAGCTTCGAGATATAATGTCATAAATTCACATATATATTCAATTCAAAGGGAGGTAATTTAAGAATTTGAATCTTTGGAGTCTCACCTCTCGCTTTTACATTGTGTTTTCATAAAACACTGTTGAGTTTTCTAGTCTTGACATTAGTTTCTCTCAACTCTCAAAAAAAAGTTTTGTCTTGACAACCATTTTTTGGGGGGGATAAACTGTCTGTTTTCACTATGAGTTATCTCCCTTTTATGCATGATAAATGACTTTAACTTTTAGACCTATTATCGCCTTTGTTATTTGTCTTATTTTATAGAGTTAGAGTGAAATACATTGTTCTAATATTGTGTTAAATATTTGTATAATAAAAGTGTAATGTTTTCAATTTGGGTGAGTATAATACATTGCTATGTACCAAAGTGAATTTAAGATACGCCGATCAAAGTTTATGACCAACAGCTATTTTTATTGTTTTAGTAACAGTGGTTTCGACAAAACATGCATGTCAAGGAAACGCCAATGGACTAGACTTACAGCTGTAGTGAACATAATACCTAAGGCTGAATGTAAAACTATACAGTCGACAATACAAAAACAAATAAATAATAATGATAGTTTTTAATTTTCTAAGAATAACAGCGACAAGGAGCATACCTACATGATTTGCAAGATAACACCAAAAATGAGACAAAACTGGTAAAGTTGTATAAACATACAGCATTTTGGAAAAATTGTGCTTAAAAGTAAAATAGCAACATCTGAAATATACTATTTCAGGAATTATAAATTCTTTGCTGTTTGTATTAAATCATGACGTGTTTTGATCCACATAGCTCAGATATCAAAATAGATAGCGATGTCAAAATAGATTGAACTTGACGAACAAAAAAACAAACAAAAAACAAAAAACGCCGAAACAGAATAATAAGAAATATTCTAAATGATAAAGCCTGTACAGTGTTCACAATGTTTAATTCACTTACCTTAACTTTTCCCAAGGCAATCAAGTACAATGTACTAAACGTCACGAAGCATACGAGGGGTGTTCAAATATGAATGCAACTAGGCCAATATCTCGCTTTTAACCACGATTTGCACGAAATAGGTAAATGTATCGCATAGAGGGTTGTGTAAGCTCTCCATTGATACAATACATGTTTAAATCTTTGACAATATCTCGATTAACACTGTCTACTCGTGTACACTAAAGCTTAAATGATTGGGAAAAGGGTTAATGCCGTCCTATATCAAGAAACGCTGTATTCTTGGTATACAGGTGAAAGACATATTTAATGAAATATGTCGTGTTTATGGGAACAATGAACTTTCTTTTCCATCTGTCACACGGGGGAGTAAGACATTTAAAAGTGGTGTAGATTCAGTAAAAGATGCGCCCGAAAACTGCAACTTCGCCAAACATATTCGAAAAAGTAAAAGATTTGATTGCTACCGATGCAAGATTTACAAGTAGGCATAGGTAAGTGCGTTGGTATCTCGATAGGAGCTGCTCGTACAATTCTCAGACGTCATTTAAAAATGAGATCCTTACAAAAGAACAAAAACTTGCTCGGGTAAGAATCGCCAAACAATTGTTGAAACAGTTCCGTTAATACAACAATCGATTTTTTTCGCAAATATCATTACTGGCGATGAGACGTGGGTTCACTTTTATGAGCTCAAGCGAAAGATGCAGAACAAAATATGGGCAAAGACCTTGCATAGCAAAACGCACCATGAGCGTCAAAAAGGTAATGTATGTAATTTTCTTTACAAATCAAGGTCCTGCTATTCAAATTGCCGTGCGAAAGGGCCAATCTGTCAATTCCAAGTTTTACAAAGGCAAGGTCTTTCATAAATTAAAGAAGTATTTCGCAAACCGTCGACAAGCTACTGGTCTCCATGATTTCAGGTTGTTGCATGGCAATGCCTCGTCACACAAAGCGGCCATTGTACGCGAATATTTGAAAAAGGAAAAGGTTGTCGAGCTTCCTCACCCTCCTCATTCGCCAGATCTTGCCTCTTGTGACTTTTTCCTATTACCGAAGCTGAAAAAAACACCTTGCTGGAAGAAAATATCAAATGCGCAAAAATCTCGGTTCGGCTATTTTCCAGTGTCTGAACAGTATACCTCGAAAATGTTATGAAAACGCCTTTAAAATTTGGATTAACCGACTGAAACTTTGTATATCACATGGTGGTGAGTATTAACAGACTGAAACTTTGTATATCACATGGTGGTGAGTATTAACAGACTGAAACTTTGTATATCACATGGTGGTGAGTATTAACAGACTGAAACTTTGTATATCACATGGTGGTGAGTATTAACAGACTGAAACTTTGTATATCACATGGTGGTGAGTATTAACAGACTGAAACTTTGTATATCACATGGTGGTGAGTATTAACAGACTGAAACTTTGTATATCACATGGTGGTGGTAGTATTAACAGACTGAAACTTTGTATATCACATGGTGGTGAGTATTAATAGACTGAAACTTTGTATATCACATGGTGGTGAGTATTAACAGACTGAAACTTTGTATATCACATGGTGGTGAGTATTAACAGACTGAAACTTTGTATATCACATGGTGGTGAGTATTAACAGACTGAAACTTTGTATATCACATGGTGGTGAGTATTAACAGACTGAAACTTTGTATATCACATGGTGGTGAGTATTAACAGACTGAAACTTTGTATATCACATGGTGGTGAGTATTAACAGACTGAAACTTTGTATATCACATGGTGGTGAGTATTAACAGACTGAAACTTTGTATATCACATGGTGGTGAGTATTAACAGACTGAAACTTTGTATATCACATGGTGGTGAGTATTAATAGACTGAAACTTTGTATATCACATGGTGGTGAGTATTAACAGACTGAAACTTTGTATATCACATGGTGGTGAGTATTTTGAAGGATTGAAATAATTATTTTGGCATTGGCTACTAAGCACTTCTGAAAATTGACCCAGTTGCATCATCATATTTGAACACCCCTCATACATCTTAACCAGATTCATACACATTGAACAGAAATGGCCAAATGCGCTGTTTTCATGACTAAATAGGAAAGCCTTGGGGTTATAATTAATAAGTTTTAAACTGGGTAACGTGAAATGTGACCACCGCACGAACTAAAATAAAGATGTGAAATTGACCACTGTTGACCTTGTTTAAACCAGTTATGACACTGCATCGATATGTACAGATTCATTGAAACAAGCATTTTCAAGACCCTGGATTGTTAAGTAACAAATTTGATAGCAATAGTATGAGTGTAGACTTAGAATTTTCATAATACTTTCATAAACTTTATGTTGCAATTGATACACCCATACATCCATGCATCCATCCACGCACGCACGCAGGCATGCACGGACACAAAGACACACATACACACACGCACACATGCACGCACGCACGCACGCACGCACGCACGCACGCACACAGATAATTTATATGTATTATTTTTTTTTATTATTGTAGGGGGGAAAAAAGGGAAAAGTTTGAAAATGTATTATCATTATCGTCTTTATTTAATCTATTAATAATAATAGTAATACTATAATTACTACTACTACTAATAATAATAGCGTTTTCATTTAACTATGTTCGCACATTTAGTAAGCACATTATTAGTTATACGGGTTTTTGCCGTGTACATCTGGGCATGTACCCTTTTTGTATTGTATGTCGCCCGAGCCGTAATACATACAATACAAACAGGTACATGTCCAGATGTACACGTTATAAAACCTGTATAACGATTATATAATACCGCAATTTAAAATTATTGCGCTATTTCACAAGAATATGTATTTTCAATAATCTTAAAATGGAGCCGTATCGATCAAATATGTACACGGATCGATTAACCAATCGGAAAGCGAGCATTTTGGTAGCGGTATTATACTTTCAAACTCTCAATGTTACCTTCAACTTATTAGATCAATTAAACAAATGATTTTCAACCCTTGTGGTAGTCGGGGATTGCTATATGCAATTTATATACATGATTTAGAAAAATCTTCTACTTACTATGACTCATATTTGCTTGACCATGAGTAAATAATCCCTGTATAACATGCTCAACCATACCGCGTTTTTATAAACGTTTTTATTCACTTTTCTTAGACAATCATTACATTACGCACACAGGTACTTAACCATCCTGATTTTGTACGTTTTTTGTTCTTAACAATAGCTATATTGAACATGGTAATATACAACAGTTGTGATGCCCTTTTGATTGGATAAAATTTATCTGTAACAACCAGGACCTCTCAGCCGAATGGTTGCGTACTTTCTAGTTGTTGGCAATGGGTTGAAACCTTACTGGCATACTTAGAATTGCATTAAGTTACATTACAGATATTCTGTATAAATAAATTGCTGGATCTCAAGAACATAAAAAGAAAGAATATACATACTTTTTTCTTAACCAAACTCACGTATAAGCTGTAAATATTTCAGTTTAGTAGTTGTGTATCAAAATGTTGCTAGTATATAAAAATTTGCATCCCCGTTAACGTTACTTGACGATGTTTGTACACATTTTGTATGACTGCATGGGGAACATGATGGCTTAACAAAACTAAAGCCATCTTCGACTGTGTCGATTAACTTTTTTTGAAAATAGCAGTATTACTTACTACTCACGTCTGTTTTAGCACCCATGCACTTGCTACATACATTAAGTTAATGACACCAGTATCTTTTTGATAAATTTTATGTTAAATTTTATTTTGGCAAATGAATAAATGTCATTAACATACTTTAAAGTTTGGGTTCTTTATTACATTCTTAAACAGTAAATATTATACATTTTCTAAAAAAAGTTCCCTTTTTGGGCAAAACTTGGGCTGATCCCCTCCCCCTCCCACCTTTTCCCTAAGACTGAAAAAAACCGACAGGCTCACATCAGATAATGCTGATTGATTTGTCGCACAATGCTCATATTGCCTCCGTTTGCTTTGAATAGCAAACTTATATTTAAAGTGATGTACGTTTAACCATGTAAATAGCAAGTCTCATAAAATCTGTGTGATGGCGAGAAATCATAAAATTGTTATTACAGCGATCGTCTCAGTCCAAGGGAGACAACTTTGAAAGTTATAATCGTTGGTGCTATGTTAAGTAGTCTCCCCTAAACATTGTCTATCGAGTGTATGCGTGATTTTGGTCACATTTGCCTTAAAATCACATAATACATTAATACGAAATGAAATATTAACATAAATCTGGATACATGTAAACTTTCAAATGTATTATAATAATGTAAATATCAGACATCAACAAATTTAGGAATTTCATAGTACAATATATTTTTGACAAACTAAAACTTTAGACTTTGAACATAAATCTTTGAAATTTCTTTACGTTCGGCCAACGCGTCAAGTATTTGTTTCTGATATCACGGTATTTTGGACAGGCTTATAGTAGGTGATTTTCACTTTACAATGAACTCATACTGCACGATTAACAGTCAGACTCTACGTTATCCTAGAGTAGTCGTGAAAAGACGGTTCAGATGGTCATATCCATAATAATAATAATAATAATAATAATATCTTTATTTAAAGAAGGGTACACATTTAGACACACATAAACATACATATATCTAATATTTCAATGTGGCCTTCTTTAGAAATTATATTAACAAAGCATTAACAAAAACACATATATACTACGACAAACACTCATAATTAAAGACATATCATATAAAAGTAAATATTCATTCATCCGACTTAAGTTTGTATTGCTCCAGCAAGTATTGTTTGTATTTTTTTTAAACGATAACAGTGATTTAGCTGTTCTTATATTTGTTGGTGTACTGTTCCATATGTGTACACTGGAGAATGTAAAACTAGCTTTTAGATAATTGGTACGAAATTTTGGTATTAATAGGTTATTGTTAGTTACAGAGCGTAAGCTATAATTATTGTTACTGGAAAAGCCATTAAATTATATATATAGTTTGGAGCAAGGAAATGTATAGCCTTATATACTAACACAGCCGTATGATATGCATACCTATCTGAAAAAAGACAAGCATTTTAAATTGCAAAGGATTGCTGCATTAGTGGTGAAATTCTGCCTATCTATAACAAGTTTTAAAGCCCTCAATTGAAGTTTATTCATTTTATTTGCACAACCATTTCCCTTTCCCCATACTGTGACACAATAATCAAACTTTGGTAAAATGTAGGCATTGTAAAACATCATTCTCATATCAGCCTTTAAGTAGTATGATATTCGTTTCAGGAGTGCAATTTTAGAATTTATCAGCGCACGTGTTTTTGGTTATGTGTACATTCCATGAGAGACATTTATCAATTGAAATACCTAGAACCTTTTGGACAGAGACATTTTCAATGAGAGATTCACTAATTCTTAATTCCATATTTAAAGGGTTTCTTGATATTTTGTGTGTGTTTTCGTTTAGTAGTCACAACCATGCATTTTGTTTTAGATGGATTCAATGCCATATTGTTTAAGCGGCACCACGTATTAATAGAATTTAAATCATTTTGAAGATTATTTTGAATTTTTTCAATATCAAACCCTGATTCATATAAGGTTGAGTCATCAGCAAATAGTTCTAAGTTTCCTGTGGTTGTTTTAAAAGGATATGTCATTAATATATATTAAAAATAGTAGCGGTCCTAAAATTGAGCCCTGAGGAACACCCGTTGTTATTGTCAATACGTTTGATGTGTCTTTTCCAGATTTTATAACTTGGGATCTGTCAGAAAGATAAGATTCAAAAGAGTTTAATAGTTTTTTCTGAAAAATGATATAGTCGAAGTTTGTGTAATAAAACTGTATGGTCAACTAAGTCAAAGGCCTTACGTAGATCCAAGAACACTGTCCCTACATACTTATCAGCATCGATGTCCTTTAACCAGGTGTCTATCAAATGTGTTAAAGCAGTGTGACATGAATGTTGTTGTCTAAATCCTGATTGGTTGTCATGTATAATGTTTGTGTGTTTGAAGTACATTTGTATCTGTGAGGCAATGTGTCTTTCAAATATTTTTGAAAGCGTTGGCAAAATTGAAATGGGTCTATAATTACTAGGATCTTTTTGTCACCATTTTTAAATATTGGCAAGACGTATGCTTGTTTTAGAGAGTCTGGAAACACATTTTGGTCTATACTTTGGTTTATGATATAAGCAATTGCAGATGTTATATGGTCACTACAGTGTTTAAGTATACGTGGGCCAATACCGTCAAGCCAGTAGATTTATTGGGGTTTAAATTGTCAATTATTTTCTTAACTTCGAAGGCTGTGATATATTCAATATTAAAAAGTGTTATGTTTCAATTTCATGTTTAAAATTTGCTCCATGTCTGTATAGTTTTCAGCAACAAAAGCTGTTTTACATATTATATTTGAGATATTTACAAAGTGCTCATTTAAGGCATTCATTATGTTACATTGTCCTTCAATAAGTTTATTTTTGTACAAAAAGTTGGTCAGGTAAGACAACTTCTTTATCACATAAAAGCGTCATTAGTTACATTTTTTAAATTTTTCCAAAAGATATTTTGCAGATTTGTTGTTTTTCACTGCTTCATTATAGAAATTCTTTCACTTTTTCGTATCATTGATGAAATTTTATTTCTCAGTATTTTATATTCGTCAAATTTTTTATCTTTATGTAATTTATCGCGATGCCATATAGCGGTTTTAATATCATCATTAAACCATTCTGGTTGGGTGTTACGTTTAATTCTTTTAACTTTGATTGGGGCATGCTTCGATAGGACGTCATTTAATATATTGTAAAGAATTTGTAAAGACATATTTGGATTTTCAGTAATTTCTATCATTTCTAGTGGAGAGTTCATTAGATCTACTTGAAAATTATGTTCATCAAAATTCTTAAAACTTCTGTATTTAAGCGTTTTGTGTATATTACTGTTATTTTTTGCATTTGCTACACTTCGCGTCATGCATACCGGGTAGTGGTCGCTCGCACTATAGACTGGTACTTTGATTTCAACTAAATATTCCGGTCTATTAGAATATATATGGTCAATTAAAGACGAACTTTTCTTTGTGATTCTGGTCGGATCGTGTATCATTTGGGTAAGTCCAAACTTTAAGATTGTATCGTTCCATTTAATATTCTTAAACTTATTATAATTACTATTTGTGTCAAAAGTATGTTTATATCACCTAGGATATGAAATTCGCAACCCATTATGTCCATTTTATCAATTAAACATTCGTATAGGTCAATCCATGACTGTTTTGCATCAGGTGGCCTATAAACAAAAGCAATAAAAATGGTCTATTATTCGAAAAAGTTAATCTGTATACATATGGACTCTATATCATTATGTTCTAGATCAGTTCTTCGCTTGTATGGGATTTTATTTGCAATATAGACTATAATCCCTCCGCCCTTTTTTTTTTTCTGTCTTTTCTTTCAAAGGAAAAAGTTATTTATACCTAAGCCGCGTTCTCTATATTTTCATTAAGAAATGTTTCGCAAAAACCAAATATATCTGTAGAATTTGGCAATGATAAGTGATATTTGATTTCGTCTAATTTAGGTATGAAATGCTGTATGTTAAGACTAGCAACGTGTAGCCCTTTTCTGTTATATACGAAGTCATTATTCGTAACGCTTTGGTCATTTATCATTTGCCTGTCATTTCGTTCATGTGGGATATTTACAGCTATGCTTGTACAAGCGTCTTGTTTAGGAGATAGCTGAGGGATTTCAGAATTTTGAACATTATTTTTCTTTTTAGGCGAGTTATGACAATAGCTATACATACTATTGCTGATGTTTCGTTATCATATGTTTGTAAATAAGAAGCATTTTCCAGTAATAATTTATAGCTACACTTACATTTTATGTTGTCACATTTACTGCATATTTTTAATAATAGTTCGTATTTGTTCTCATGCGAGTGTTCGTCAGCGAGTCCCTAATAAACGTACTTAAACCAACAGTCTCTTGTAATATGGTTGGACCTGCCGCAAATACCACAGTTCTGTGAACGTCGCTCTTGACCGAAACGCTTGTATCCTTTACTTCCGGTATACGGTGCACGTGTGGTCTCTATTTGATCAGTGTTTTGTGAACTCGTTTTTCTTGTCGTCTGCTGTTTTGTAATACTGACGGCTTTATTTATGATAGCCACCAGAGAGCTGCAACCTCTTACGTGGAGATGTATTCCGTCTCGATGATAAAAAGTGATGTGCCATGTTCCCATTTCCATAGACAAACGCACTGTATATTTCAATCTGTTGAGCAGGTGTATCTTCACATATTTGTTTGATAACATCATTTAAAGGGAACCACGTCTGTATCACGCCGCGGAGCAACTGTACACAGGTACACCTTACATTGCTGTTTGTTCAATTTGTTTATCATCTGCTTCAACTCACTATAAATCGTTTTCATGTCGCTTCCATTCGCTGCATCATTGCCGCCTATGTATATCACGACTGTTTTGTACTCTTCCATATTCCAAGAACTCAGGATAGAACAAATGTCAGAAACCTTCCGACCTGGTAGTGATTTAATGATTGAATGTTTATTCAAACCGCGTCTTTGAATACCTCGAAGAATGGAATCACCGATGATCAAAGTCTTCGTTTTTGCTATGATCTTTGACCTTTGTCCTGAACGCGCTGTGTTGGTATCATTCACTTCAGTGTTGCAGTTATTTTCCGTATTACCATGCGGGATGATAATTACGTCCTTCTCTACAATTGAATTTACGTGAACTGTGTCAGAATCCAGTGATTTTCTTTCTTTCTGTGATCCATGTGCGCTTCCAGAAGTTGATCTCTCTGTAGAACCGTGATTTTCATTTCTCCTAAGACTAGTTGCATTAGTTACGTTTTTGAGATTATCCTGTATGGACTGCATTCTTTTGTTTACTGTGTTAGTTGAGATTTCCATCTCTTTGTGTAGCTTTTCGGTGGTTTCAGTGAGATTCACTACAGTTTCCGTTGATTTTTTTGTGACTAAAGTCATTGTATTCTTTATACTGGCTACTTCATCTCTAAGTTGATCAAATCGCGCGTGATTCTGTCACTAACGTGTTTAGTTGCAACCGCGTATGAAACACATGGTCATGGTCTTCCGCAGTTCAGTAAGCACTTCAATATTGGGTACATCTAGGGACCCTACTTGATATTCCGCGTCAACAGTAGATGCACATGGTTGGCTTGTTTCAGATGTGTCATCTTTAGCGTTATCATCACTATCATTATCTTCAGACCCATCCGGCAAGGTGTCAAGGTCGTTCATAACGTACGTGTTTTCACAGTCATCCGTAACCACCAATGTACTTGACATATCAGTTTTTTGTGGAGATAGGTTTGACGATGATTTTTGTTCCAAATAAATCATTAGTTGTTTTTTCATCGATTCATTCACTCCTGTTAACGTTTGACCACGAAGACCTAATTCTGCGTCCACTATTTCTAATATTTTCGGTACATCCGTACTGAAAAAATGATCCGGTTTTTTCCCGTTTATCAAACAAGATGAAGTGGTGTTGTACATGTTCAATGTATACAAGTTATTTTTACCGTCAGCCACTTAACTTGTATACATTGAATAAATCCATCACCAAGGATAACTGTTTTGGCGGGAATGAGGATCATGATATATTTTTTCTTACATACAGTCTAACACTTTAAAGTAGATTTCTAATTTCCCGGCATGGGTAAAATCACCGGAAATGCCGATCCGATATGCAAGAAAAACGTATCATGCCTAATATAAACTTATCTTTTGTTACCATGTCACCTCGGCGAACATGTATACTAACAAGTTGATAAACCAGACCCGGACCCGGGAAGATAGATTTATCAGGTATTGTGTACACATAATAAATTATGTCATAAAACAATGCATGAAATATAAAAATGAATACATATGCATGTATTGATTTAAACACTCTAAATATAACATACACAAATTTCAACCAAAAAATGCACACCAATACCACGGATAACACAAGAAAAATAAACCAAAGGTTTCCCTTATTTCCCTTGTGGTCCCTGTCATTGGTGGCATGACACAGTCTTAAGTCATGTATTGTTAATAAATAGGATGGTACTGAAAATTAATTGCAAATACGATTATTGTGCTTAAAAAAAATAAATTACTAAAATAAACATGTAGTTGGCAACACTGTATCACAGATTATTCACTTAATATCACAGATTACAGAGAAATGAAGTTGCATTTACTCATGCTACAGATATTATGTATTTAAAATTACCAAGAGGGATAACCCCTTATAAAATGGAATGTTGAAAATAGCAACAAATATTAAAAGGACAGACTGGACATTAGATGGGATTTCACAGCTCTTTTAAATTTGAAAGGTGAAGCTTTACATCTTGGGCTTTGTGGGATAACTATCCGTAAGGTATCCCTTAGCCTAAATAAGATACACAGGTTTGATCGCGAAAATGATTTGATTCCCTATTGAGGAATCTAATAAAAATGTGCGAAATATGAGTTTGTGGTATCCAAATGCAAAAAATGATATTGAACAACATGAAAACCTGAAAAAAATACTCATTGAAAGTACATGTATGGCAGTTAACGCCTGTTGCCAGACTGACAAAATTAAAGAAAAACTTACTGTCAGACTAAGGAATGTGAGACTAAAGAATGTCAGACTAAGGGATATGATCACAGAGATGGATGATGAAATTACTCAAACTAGCTATGGACGACTCAGTGTTGACGTATATATAGAAAAGGGGGTTGTGGTGGTACTTATAGAAATAGTGTTACCAGGGCTGCATTGATACGTCAAGACACGGGGCTGAGTTCCTGTGAATACTGAACATAAAGAAATGGCCAGGAACCTGGGGTTGTGTTAATGCGTTAGAACATTGGCTGCCGTGATATAACAGAGATGTAATAAAACGGGGCTGCGTTGATACAAGGGATATAGAGCAGAATTAATGGTGTTCCGTGGGATATGAACCGTTTTTGCCATACTATGGGACACGGACCTCAATTCATAGACTTGCGAGATATTTATGAGTCGGTGTAACCTATGCTAGCTGGATTGATACGCGGTTGAGTTTACTTGTACTGTGTGATATACACAAAGAAGGAGTATGGATAGTTTCGCTCAACAATCATATTCAGGCAGACTTTGTGAAAACATTTATATTCTTTTTTCGAGGAAACAAACAGCCACATATATACACACAACCGCCCGCACATATACATATGTTTTTGATGTACAGTAAGCCCTTTATATAACGACTCCGGATATAGTGAAAATCCGGATAGAAGGAACAACTTGTCTCTGTTCCGAGTTTTGTTATTTATTTATTTATTTTATATGAAGATTTAAGGAACAAAAGAGTTCGTTATAAACGAAGCTTACTGTCTCTATAGTGAATTACAATGAGTTGCAGACAAGTGCTGTAAAAATTCAGGGTTTAGGAATAATGCATGTACAAATACATAAACACGCAGGCAAAATTAAAAACAAAAATAAGATGAACATGCAAATTGATATGTATACGTAACATGTGGAGTGAATGAAGATCTACATTTGTGAAATTTTTAGATACGTCTCTTCTTGTTGTACAATTATTGTTTAATGTATGATGGAAAATTCTTTTCGAAGAAAGAATTATTCAAAGTTAAGAAAGTTCACATTATTAAAATCTCATCTCCCTAACCCAGGAAAAAAGGCTACCTTGTCGAAATACGAATCACAAGATATTTTAGGGGTTTTACTGAGGCGTTTACGTTTTGCTTGGAATTACGCAGGTTTCATACAGAGTTTTAACTTCGTATTACTCGGTATTACAAGGGAAGTAATTTAGTATATCCGGATAAAGTAAGTTTCGCAAGAGTTGTTCATCATTACTTGTGAGAGCACATGCAGTTGCTAATCATATCAAAGTATCTTGATGTATAAAGAATGAACTGAAAGTGGAATATTAAAGCTAGAGCACTAACAATGTTTTACAACATGTGTTATGTTTAGTCTTAAACTATGTTGACCTATAATTTTCTGTCATTTTTTGTGTCTCTTCTTCATGAAGAAGAATTGTCTGACATTTTAAATTTGTGTTTGCAATATCAGTGAAAACTAAAGCAATACTGCGCTTTATTTTATGTTTTCGGTGGTTTATCGAAATGTAACGGTGGATTATATTCCGATAAACTCACTGTCCACGCAGTGAAAGTTATCAAAATCTGTTACCCTGATTAACGTCAAAAAGTATAACGAGCGTAATGAATGCCGGAAACCATATGACGATGACGTCGTTAAAATGACGTCATGTTTGTGATGATTTCTGGTGACGTTTCCCGTGATTGTCTACATTTTATTGAAATAAACTCACCAAAAGTAGGGTTTGAGACATAGAATAAACAAAACAATTGTTGGTATCGAAGTCATATCACGATAATTTCACTCGTGAACACCAAAAGTTGTTATTTTCACTTGTGGCTGCGCCACTCGTGAAAATATCACTTTTGGTGCCCACTCGGCGAAATTATAACGTGATATTACACCGAAACCAACAATTATCCTCTAAATATCTATAGCATGTACTTTCACTTCAAAAAGCAAAATATTGGTCAGTCTCACAGGTTAGTTGAAGGACAGGCAATAAAAGAGAAGCATTCGGTAATGAGAAAATATCCGAATACATTGTATCATGATTATTTCTCAAGTCTTTATTTAAGGGAAAGAAATGACTTAAGACATCACAAACCTAGTAAAAATTATATGAAAAATTCGTTCAGTTACACCAGTATTGATTTTGGAATAAAATACCTCTTGAAATCAGAAATATCTCTTCAGTGTCTTCTTTAAAATACAAATACAAGAACTTCCCTTTACAAAAACAGCAGCAATGATCTAGCATTTCAAGAATATAAATTTCATATGTTGTACGTATAGATAAAATATGTGTTCTGAATGATTCATAATTATGATTTCAACTATCGGGGTAATGCCGAGTGTTTGTCGAGATTGAATGTATTTTTGCTTTTGCGTAAATGTATATTGTGTTTTCAAGTACAATTTTCTTTGCCTCTTGTTTCTTTTTTAGAAAGCCACATTGTATATAAGTTTTGTATGTTTTGAGCATTGCTTTATATATAAACCATCTTTAACATATTATTATTACCATTATTATTATTAGTAGTAGTAGTAGTAGTAGCAGTAGCAGTAGTATCATTATATTACAGTGTGTTTACTTCGCATATCAGAACTGTCACTTCGTTAAGACCATAGCGGTTTTTATCTTTATCCCCATACCACGATGCTCGAAACCACGATGATAAAAGTCGAAACCACGGAGATGAAAGTCGAAATCACGATGATGAACCATCGATCACCGTATTCTTTCACTGTGACTCGACTCGGACTGAGAAAATGGGTCCAGATGAGCATTATTTAAGAATCTATGGCTTGGAGTGCTTTATCGAAATTGAAGCATTCCCTGGAGGTGATGTGTCTGGCGGAATGAATTATTACGCAGGCACATTACCGACGGGAAATGCTTCAATTTCGATAAAGCACTCCAAGCCATAGATTATTTCGATTCTTATAAGCCGAATTTATGAAAACTACTACGGACCTTTTTTTCCAGTTCGGCGGTAATGTGTAAAATAGCATAAATAGTGACTGTTGGAATTCACTCCCCTATCCGGGCAACCAGTCAAGAAATCATACATAACTATATTATACAAACTTGTTTTAGTTTAATCATCTAATACATAAAATATAAAAAAATACCCGACTGTGACATTATGCAGAAGACGTCTGATTCAGAACCTAACAAAGTAGACAATCGATTTAAAAGCGAACCGTTAATCTGAACTGTACAACGTTTTAACGTGGAGTAATGACGTCAGTGTGATGACGTCATTCATTGTTTTGTCTCCCGGAATCAAGACATTGTATGACGTTAATCCTGAATTTTCTTGGCCTTTTTAAAGAAAAACAATGTGAAGGTATTCTAAGGTTTACTTGACGCAATCAAAAATAATATTTATGTTCTTAAACACAACTTTTTCATGCGACTGATGTATTTATACAGATATTATTTCTATATCTATATTTTATTTTTCTCAAGTCTTTATTTAAGGGAAAGAAATGACTTAAGACATCACAAACCTAGTAAAAATTATATGAAAAATTCGTTCTAACATGACCAGATATTACACAAAGTGAATAAATGCAAAGATTTATTTTCTACGCGAACGCTCATTTAACGTCATGCGGCGCAATATGACGTCATGTTTACAGCATATCAGTTCCCGCGTTGTTTATGGTTTATTCTAACATGACTCGCGATTTTGTCTCTATATACAAAGAGTAGAAAATTATGTTATATTAAACCATAAACAACGCGGGAACTGATATGCTGTAAACATGACGTCATATTGCGCCGCATGACGTTAAATGAGCGTTCGCGTAGAAAATAAAGCTTTGCATTCATTCACTTTTTGTAATATCGGGTCATGTTAGAATCGAAATAACATCCTTTTCAGCGTTGTTATCGTCTAATAAACAATAATTTGTCGTACTGATATGCAGTTATAAACCACTCAGGCCTTCGGCCTTCGTGGCTAATTACTGCAAATCAGTACTCCAAATCATTGTTTATTAAACGACAAACACCGCTGGAACGGATGTTATTTCTTAAATATAACATAATTTTTCTACTCTTTGTATATAGAGACAAAATCGTGAGTCATGTTAGAATTGACGATAAATTATGTGTTATCAGTTGAAATTTCAAGAAAAAATTACTCCATATGAATATGTAACATGGCAATCTAACAAACGTCTTTATGAAGAATAGCAATGTGTGTTATCTGAAAACAAGCATAACTTTGAAAGAAGTTGGTAGATTTACTTGAAATTTTCAATTCCTAGTCAATAGACTTCACACTTTTAGAAACCATTTAATACAAAATGTGTGATTTTAACTCATCTGGACCAATTTTCTCAGTCACTGTCACCACTATGTTTTGGGTGTAATAATATACATCTGACCATAAATGCTAATTTTAGTTAAGATCTAGATACAAGCATCTTCTTGACTTTTTCATATCTATTTCGTGTCTTTGAACTTTTGTATATAATGCTTTCACACAATACAAAACAATATAACAAGTTTCATATTTATTTGTTTTCAAACTTCTGAAATCATATAATAGCCCAGATAGAACCAGGGTTGTTGTTCGTTTGATTTGTACATTTGTAGATCTACTTCCGGTTTAAGAACTTTTTTACCTTCTTCAGAAAATAATGCGTAAATGATCTGTTGGTCAGTGTTGGTAAGATTTTGTTTCAGGAAATAGTCTACTGCCTCTTTAAACTGTTTTGCAAATTTCAGCATCCGTAGTTTTTCACCGAAGACCAATGCCCCACACACAATCACGCTATTGGTTTTTATAATTTCCGCTGGCCTTTCTTTAAAGTTTGGATTGGGGTATACTTGGGTCATTGCGACTTTAGATTCATCAAATCCTTTTGGTCTTGACATATAAAACAAAGTCTTCGACTTCCGGTCTCGGAAAAGCCCTATATCTAGCCACATGATATATTTAGTTCTGAAGAAATCTTTTTCAGCCGTCATTTGTAAAAGATAATATTTAGCATGTTGAACAATGCTGTATAGCGGATACACTGTATTAGGCAGAAATTTGGGATAAGATGTAGAATTGAATATTTGAGCTATTTTTCTGAAATTTTTGAAAGGCCATGCGTTTTCTTTCTGGACCATCAGAATTTTTGTTTTGTTCATGATGTCTCTCCGGATGTTGCGCATTCTGTCATAAAACTTATCTGAATCAGTATATACAACTACATTATTTTGTATATAGCTAAAAATGTTTGCCCATTTGTAATACGTTTCTGTGTGATACCATTTAGAATATGAGCCCTTTGGAAATGAACCAAGATCGAAGTATGCTGTGACAATTGTTATGTCTGTCGCAGTACCAAAATTTGCCGGTGTTTTGTCTTGCTCTTTGAGCTCTGGTTTCCCATCCTGAAATAAGAGCTCTGGTTTCCCATCCTGAAATAAGAACGACATGTATTCATCTGAAAGGCTATCCGATGATACTGCAATTTTCGTTTCATCAGCTTTTTATATGTATATTTCGTATAGCATAATTTCTAAACCATTGTAAAGAGAACCAATTAGTGGTTACATATGCATTCTGTCTACATAACCCTAATAAAGATATAGATCTAAAGCAGATTGTCAATAGATAGACTAAGTGTATTTTATATGGACCTAAATACGTCCCACAAGCTCAACATTTCGATGGTATAATTGATTGTTTATCAAAGACGAAGCCTGTCTTGATATACCTAATATATACATCGTCAAAGCAAACGCTGTTGCTATAAATGCTGAGGTAGAAACGGACAGACGTTTGCCTGTGACTGATATATCGATTTGTACTAGATTATCAGAAGGCAGAGTAGAGAATAATGTGGAACAAACAGTTGCATTTGAGAATGATTTGCCTTAGGTTGTTATCGCATTGGTATCTTAGTAACAAGAGATTCAGTGGACTGGTTCTGAAATGAGATGATATAGAGGATAATTGTTGGTTTCAGTGTAAGATCACGTTACAATTTCACAGAGTGGGCACCAAAAGTAACTAAGTAACTAAGTGAGTTTATCGGAATATAATCCACCATTATATCTCGATAAACCACCACTGAAAACATAAAATAACGAGTTATTTTACATTTGTAAACGGGAATTAGGAAGGTTTCAAGTAAATATTTGTGATAAAACGAAAGGAAATAAGAAATGCAACCCTTTTGACAGAACTGTTTGCAGGATTATTTTTTGTTCACGTTCTGGTATAGAAAAAGTTTACCTCTAGTGTGTCGAGTTGTGAAAGGCTTTGTGTAACTTTCAGAAATGTTGCTAGGATACCAGCTACCACCAGTGTAATCAGGATTCGCTTGATTGAATACATCATTCCACAACACGTGGCCTTCTGTTTTCACGGTTTATTGATATTACAACCTTAAAATCACAATGACAAATATATGACGTATTTCATTTTATTAACATTACAAATGCTTCATTTGTGGAACGGCAGTAGTGCAGTAGTAGCGCAGTCGCCTCATGATCGGGGGAGGGGCCCCGGGGTCCGAGTTCGATCCACAGGAAGTTGATATTTTGTCAAAAAATAAAAATGATCAATGTATCTTGCGAAAAAAATCACCCCTCTCTATATATAAACACCAGGAATGCAATGCCTTCCGTACCTCACCCACTTCTCCGATACAAAAACATTTTTTTTAACAAACTGACAACTGGGTTTTCTGGTCTAGACAGTTAAAGTGTTTAAAATTATCACAGAATCTGTCCTAACCTTTAACTTATCGTTGTTTTAACTACATGTACTGAAAAATCATCTCTTTCGCGAAATTTTCCAACACGTCGACTCCATGTGCTGACGTCAGAGCTTTTCTCCTCCGGAGCGAAGGTAACATATTTTTATTAAATATTCTTTTGAAAATTTGTTGCATGTTTGCAGTGTTCTCCTATTACTTTTCAATGATAAAAATGGAAATATTTTGTTATTTTATAGGTTTAGTGAATTTATACTTACTACAACAAAATAGAAAACCCAATCAAGCGGAGTAACTCTTACAAACGGTGCGAATTGAACCGAATAGAATTGAAGTCTTTATTTGGGTTTGGACACATTTCAGAGTATTTACTTCAGTTTTTAAAGTTAACTTGTACCACACGACCTGGTCAAAACAAAACTGTGTCCTTCTGAAGGCAGAAAGTGTTTCTTCCTTTGTCATTCTCGTTAAGCGTGCTTGTACGAACTGGAACGGTACACGGAATTCACCCTAGGTACCGAGAAAAGCTCTGACGTCAGCACATGGAGTCGACGTGTTGGAAAATGTCGCGAAAGAGATGATTTTTCAGTAGTTAAACAACGATAAATTAAAGGTAAGGACAGATTCTGTGATAATTTCAAACACGTTAACTGTCTAGACCAGAACATCCAGTTGTCAGTTTGTTAAAAAAAAAATTCTTGTATCGGAGAAGTGGGTGGGGTACGGAATGCATTGCATTCCTAGTGTTTATATATAGAGAGGGGTGATTTTTTCGCAAGATACATTGATCATTTTTATTATTTTGACAAAATATCAACTTCCTGTGTTCGATCCCACACCAGTGATAGGACAGGGTTCTACAACTGGTCCATGTTTATTTCCATACTGCATAATACATGCACTCAAGTACATGTGTACTTCGATATATTGATTCAAATAAAATATTCAGCATACACATACCTCATGGCAACGATTCAGTACTTTTAACTAAAGCAAACAGGCCAGGATAGCCCTATATCGTTACAAAGTCCTACACCAGATATCAACTACGCTGACCCGACATGAAAACTTTACAGGATTATTATGGGATTTACTATGCATGAGAAAGAAACAGTATAAATAAAATCAAAACAATACGAAGTTTTCAATTTACATGTTTCGACTTTATGTATTCGTCAGAAAATATACAACATACAGTATACAAAACAAAAAGACGTCACGTCCGTTAAAAAGGACGCGAACGTCCGCGTGATGAAAAACACCAATACCTCACAATGCAGGAGGTGGAATTCAATCATTCATAAGAATGTTAAACTTGATCAGTTGGGGAGTGAGCTTATCAAAGAAATATCATCACAGGAGCTTTGAGATATAATGTCATAAATTCACATATATATTCAATTCAAAGGGAGGTAATTTAAGAAATTGAATCTTTGGAGTCGGACCTCTCGCTTTTGCATTGTGTTTTCATAAAACACTGTTGAGTTTTCTAGTCTTGACATTAGTGTCTCTCAACTCTCAAAAAAAAGTTTTGTTTTGTTTTGTTTTGTTTTGTTTTTGATAAACTGTCTGTTTGGGTGAGTATAATACATTGCTATGTACCAAAGTGAATTTAAGATACGCCGATCAAAGGTTATGACCAATAGCTAATTTCATTGTTTTAGTAACAGTGGTTTCGACAATACATGCATGTCAAGGAAACGCCAATGGACTGGACTTACAGCTGTAGTGAACATAATACCTAAAGCTGAATGTAAAACTACACAATCGACAATACAAAAACAAATAAATAATAATGGTAGTTTTTAATTTTCTAAGAATAACAGCGACGAGGAGCATACCTACATGATTGCACGATAACACCAAAAATGAGACGAAACTTGTAAAGTTGTATAAACATACAGCATTGTGGAAAAATTGTGCTTAAAAGTAAAATAGCAACATCTGAAATATATTATTTCAGGAATTATAAATTCTTTGCTGTTTGTATTAAATCATGACGTGTTTGGATCCACATAGCTCAGATATCAAAATAGATAGCGATGTCAAAATAGATTGAACTTGACGAACAAAAAAACAAACAAACAAAAAAACGCCGAAACAGAATGATAGGAAATATTCTAAATGATAAAGCCTGTACAGTGTTCACAATGTTTTCTCATATTTTAATTCACTTACCTTAACTTTTCCCAAGGCAATCAAGTACAATGTACTAAACGTCACGAAGCATACGAGGGGTGTTCAAATATGAATGCAACTAGACCAATATCTCGCTTTTAACCACGATTTGCACGAAATAGGTAAATATACTGCATAGAGGGTTGTGTAAGCTCTCCATTGATACAATACATGTTTAAATCCGTTCAGTCTAGCTTTGACAATATCTCGATTAACACTGTCTACTCGTGTACACTAAAGCTTAAATGGTTGGGAAAAGGTCTAATACCGTCCTATATCAAGAAACGCTGTATTCTTGGTATACAGGTGAAAGACATATTTAATGAAATATGTCGTGTTTATGGGATCAATGAACTTTCTTTTCCATCTGTCGGCTATTTTCCACTGTCTGAACAGTATACCTCGAAAAGACTATGGAAACGCCTTTAAAAATAAAATTGGATTAAAAAACTGAAACTTTGTATATCACATGGTGGTGATTGAAATAATTATTTTTGGCATTGGCTGCTAAGCACTTCTGAAAATTGACCCAGTTGCATTCATATTTGAACACCCCTCATACATCTTAACCAGATTCATACACATTGAACAGAAATGGCCAAATGCGCTGTTTTCATGATGACTAAATAGGAAAGCCTTGGGGTTATATTTAATAATTTTTAAACTCGGTAACGTAAAATGTGAACGCACGAACTAAAATAAAGATGTGAAATTGACCACTGTTGACCTTGTTTAAACCAGTTATGACACTGCATCGATATGTACAGATTCATTGAAACAAGCATTTCCAAGACCCTGGATTGTTAAGTATCAAATTTGATAGCCGTAGTATGAGTGTAGACGTAGAATTTTCATAATACTTTCATAAACTTTATGTTGAAATTGATACACCCATACATCCATGCATCCGTCCACGTCCATCATTTTTGTTTTTTTAAATATATTAATAAAAATAGTAATACTATAACTACTACTACTACTACTACTAATAATAATAATAATAATAGCGTTTTCATTTAACTATTTTCGCACATTTAGTAAGCACATACAAGTATATAGTTTCAAACTCTCAATGTTACCTTCAACTAATTAGATCAATTAAACAAAATGATTTTCAACCCTTGTGGTAGCCGGGGATTGCTATATACAATTTATATACATGATTAGAAACATCTTCTACTTACTATGACTCATATGTGCTTGACCATGAGAGGCAAGTAAATAATCCCTGTATAACATGCTCAACCATACCGCGTTTTTATAAACGTTTTTATTCACTTTTCTTAGATAATCATTACACTACACACACAGGTACTTAACCATCCTGATTTTGTACGTTTTTTGTTCTTAACAATGAATCTTTCTCTTATGATGCTATAGCTGTTTAATCCCTAACAAGTGATACCTAAATACTGTCAGTCCAGTTAACATTCTGAACTTTTTAAAATATTCTGTAAATAACTTCCTTAACTCAATTCATGACATTAATTGCTTATTTCAAAACGGCCAATTTCTACAATCAAAGGACTGAAAGTGCTGGAGGATCGATTGTCTCTGAACAACACAGTCTGCACACATACATGTGTAAATATCAGGACAACATAGACTGTACACATACATGTGCGAAAATCAGCACAACCCTTGCACGAGTAAAGTTATAAATTGGAGACACAACTGTCCACAAATTTTGACCTTTCACCATTTGTGTAAACTTTACTTTTGAGATAGGAACCCATGTGCTTACATTATGTCATTCAGTGACTATGTTCAACTACCCTATGAAGTATTAAGCTGTGAATCGTAACTGAAAAATGGATTTTGACAAAACTGAAGTTCAATAGTGACAGTCTGATCGAAATTACTACAAAATGATCATTAAAATCACTCAGAAAGACGTTTTTGTTTCCCCTATATTGAGGTTCGTCGACCATCTCTTGTTGTGCGTCTACGATACCATGATGACGGTATCATAAGAATCAACACACACAAAAACGCAATGGTACAAAATGCGGGTCGATCCGAAATCAGACGACAACGACGACGGAATAGGGTCAAAATTAGACATATCCCATACCGGAAGCGTATATAAACAATTTATCTTGCATTTCGAAGCGTCTATGTTATGTATTGAGCAGTAAGTTTCCCATTGCTGTAGATATTTTTGTTTTACTTTATCTTTTATGATGCTGTAGACTTCCGGTACGCTGAGCTTAATATGAATTTCGGCAGCACTTCCGGTACAGAAATTCATATTAAGCTCAGCGTACCGGAAGTCTACAGCATCATAAAAGATAAAGTAAAACAAAAATATCTACAGCAATGGGAAACTTACTGCTCAACACATAACATAGAAATTAATATTAAACCGCCTAGCAAATTACAAACGTACCATCATGATAGAAAAATAGACACAATGTATACTAGACTTAAACTAAAAAGTAGCTATCTTAAAGGGGACCGATACATAGAAGACAAAAACTGCCAACACTGTAACGAAATAGAAAATTTTGGCCATCTAATGTTTCACTGCCCATTATATTCGGAAGAAAGGAAAATATTTGAAACAAAACTTTTGAAATTAGAACTAATAACTATTACGGAAAAAACTCTGTTAGATCCACCAAAAGAAATAGCACAAGATATTCGCCTGGCCGTATTCGAATTTATCAAAAATATAGGATACAATGAAAAAATATAGATTAGGACCGATTGCTCGGCAAAACACCAGAACAAACATACACACTACTGAAAACACAAACGTCATAGGTGACTTTTACGGAGTGTTAATGCCGCCCGGCAATCACTCGAACCCACACACCCACACGGTCGTACCAAAAGACCAAGGTGAAGTATGATGTAGTACACGGACTGCGCAAGTGTAGATCGACTAAAAACCGTATCTTACCCTTTATTTGGGACTCCCACCTTAACGAAATAATGCGCAACTCGCAATGGGGGAAAAACGGTACTTGGACTCTGCAGGAGCATGGTGCGCGGAATGCATGGTGCTAGCCCTGAGCTCTATGACCCTATATACAGAACACAGCACACAACTCACACAACTCTATATTTGATAATAGTACATAGGGGTAGATATGGCAAGTCTATTATAGATTGTAGATATGTTATTTCGTAGATTAGATTAGAATAGGCAAGCCAGTATCGCATTTTAGTGACATAAAACAAATATTTCCACACTAAGAAACCCCTAACACACTCTCTGTAAACCAGGGGTGTCCTGTAATTTACCTTTAAGTAGTTTAGTATACTTTATTATACATGTATATATGTTAACAAGAATGAGCTTCCGGTACAGAAAGGTCAAGGACATCAAACCCCCACCTCAGGTGAATCTTTGAGACAAAACACATATCTAAAACACTGAATTCATATACCTCCGGAAAACATGAAAATTTTATAACAAAAAACTTTAGAACTAGATAAGGGCTACCCAACACCCTAGCCATAACTATAAAGCACGATTTAGTAAAGATTTGAAATGAAAATAGAAAAGATTGAAAACATTAGACAATTTTATTACAGATAATTTATTCCGCGATTTTCCAAAATTTTGTAGCATAAAAGACAATTTATAAAGGATACAAAACATTGACAGTTTATATTTCGACCAAATTATATTTAGAATAACAAGGACCAAAGATATAACACAAAAAACCGTAAGAAAAAAGCTTTATTTAAACAAAATCGACAAAAATCCTTTTTTCTCTATCTAAATATATAAAAAACACATGTATAGAATAATTACTACAAATACCTACCACGTGACAAACCCGGTATAAAGCCGACATCTTGACATGTGACGGAAGCTCAGTAGATTAGATAGTTATTAGTCATTTTATAGAAATATGTGAAATTAACAAATTTTTACTTTTCAGCGGTTCTAGTGTCTGAGTAAGAAATTTGATACCTACATAGGAAAAAATAGTGTCTGTGGCGACATACCATTATAACCCACGCATATACAAACCCCTGGTGATTACAAAAACAAACATACAACTAATAAATGTCCAAAAGAATCACCAGGACAATGACTGGAAAAACGTAGAAAATAGAAATAATCACAATTAATGACTGCTTAAACAAGAAAATGCATACTTAATGCCCATATAAAAAGTCATAACTAACCAAAAACAGTGATTGATCCTATAACTAGATACCCCAGACATTGCAGAAAATGCATAAAACACTACTTATTTCCTAAATGGAAGCAGTAATCTACTGTCAAAAAATAGCCGGATCCAAAAAAGCCAAACGCGCACCTGTTATAACTCCATCCGGTTCGTGCGCACTAAAAGTCGCAGTAGGTCACCCAAAACCAACAAGTAGGTCAGGTCAAGTAGTACGAACAGCAATGTTAATCTTGAAAAGCATATCTAACTTTCGCAATTATATTTTCGAACCAATAAAGATGTGTAATATAAGATCAAAACTACATTAAGAACAATCTTACTCAGGCACGAAAAACCCAATCACTCACAACAAAGAAGATGTGAAAAGTACTGGTTAGTCAACCAGGATCAGGAATAGTAGTTCACCAGCATCTGTCCGAGGACCGAATCGCCGATCATGCAAATCATGATCTACACTTACTTCTTTTATTATTTATAAGTAAAAAATAAAACAGATTAACAGATTAAAATTAAAATTTCCTTCTGAAACAATTAAAAAGAATTTCTCACCAAAATTCCACAAAATTTTAATAAAATTTCTATTTTACGAACTCATGATCTACAGCAACATTCATATATTTAAAGACAAATTTTGGCATTTTATCTAATTTATGATACAAATGATTCAAATAATTACATTAATGACTGTGCTTTTTCAACAGTAGTAGACCGAACTGGCGGCCATTAGCACCCTGCTGATTGGTTAATCATTTTTGTCTCTCCTGGCTCCGATTTCTGCTTCTAGCTCCGGTAGTAAACAACCAACTAGTACAAGTCTCTTTATAATTTTCTATTGTACACCATTATAATTAAAGAAGTAAAGTTAACAAGTAGCCTGTGCGGTTGCTGGCTTATTTGGGTTTTAAGGGGTTTTTATATTTTCAAAATTTCAGAGTAGAAACATAAGTCAAACTTTCATGCATACTTTTTAACTTGTTCAAATAAGTAAAACCATCTTTTCGGACAACATTTTATTCTATCATTCAGGACAATTAAATTTTTTATCATCACAAAAAGCTAAGCAAAATAAAAATAGGACAACACTTTATTAAAGGGGATTTTTACTTTACAAAACAAACACATATAACATCTAGTATCAAAATTTTCTAAAAACTGTTAGGCTACCACGATCCAGACATACAAACTAGGTCAATCACACTTAGATCTCATTGGTCGCCGTGATTGGCTTACTATTTGGTAACCAATCAAATACAACCTTTGGCTATACTGGCTGGAAATTGCAGTCAGGTAAATTTCTCCTATTTTCTGGCTTCAAAATTTTATTTTTTAGGCATGACGGGAGACATGCCGGGGTCTCATCCAAATATCAAGCTAACATAAGTGCTCTTTTGGACGGACCTTGATAAAATTCTCATCAAATCAAATCAAATCAAATTTCGAAGCGTTTTCAGAGGTTTTGAAATGTTGTTTTTGTAGTAATTTGATCATACACATTTTTAATGCGTCATAGAAGAAGCTCTGTGCTATTTCTGTTGCGTCATTGACAAAATGAGTGCGTCAAAACCGCAGAAAACGCGCTCTCGCGGAAACACTGAATTTAGTGTATCCGGTGTAGCGATACGTATTTCACGGGTCTTACATTTCTCATGTCACACCGGTCAGACTAGAAAACTGTTAGGATAAAAACCGCGTAGGAAAATAGTTCTGTACAGAACAGATACCTTGTTGATTTAAGTTACAAATTATAAGAAAAACAACAATATAATATTATGCTATTCTGAAATGTTTTGATATTATTTAGATCTGTTACTATATAATTTTTAAAACAGAGGACAGTAATAATTCGTAACAACGGAATATATGGAACTACTTGTTTGAGTACCTAGCGTCATTAATTATGTAAAAACCATCAAATTTCTGTATTAAAATATCATTTTTAAAATGTATTATATTCAAGCGTGCAATATACAGGTCTATTATATCGCCTGACGTGTGTATCATATGCAGAGCTGGGTGTCGTACACCAATCAGTGTATCTGGTTATACACAAATCGGGATATTGATCAAAAGTGTAATTTTAAATTGTATTGTTTTCTTCAGTATTTCATTTTCAACAAATGTAAACTAACAGTTTTATAAAACATGACCTTGTTCACAATGTGACTTTTACATAAGGCAAAAACGCAACACTACATCACAGATGCGACCAGTATTATGATTACATTTATGTGTGTAATGCTTAAAGCGCACTTTTCTGCCTTACCTGAGAATCAGCTTAATCATTTTTTTTATACACCAATTTGTGTATAACCAGATACACTGATTTGTGTATGGTACACTTTACAATTATAGACTAATGTTGAGGTCTATATACATGTATAGTTTTGCGGACCTGTTAAAAGTGATACTGACCGAGGACGAAGTCCGAGGTCAATATGTTTTTTCAAAGGTCCGCAAATAAAACTATAAATTTACCGAAACGTTAGTCTAAAATTACTATATCGTATACCTCATAAAAAGTAGTGAACATTACAGGAAAATATTACAGAAATGACGTCTTTAAATGCGTGCGGGTCTACACATCATTTTCCAGGTCTACACATACCTTTGCAGACCTGGCACGTGAGCGCTATCAGCCAATCAGGATTAAGTATTTGTGACAGGTATACGATATAAATATATTGATACATAAATCGGGCGATGTTATAGACCTGATATACTAATCTAGTTACTACGAGTTGGTAAAATCAAAAATATTAGTTCAATGCAAAATACTAGCAATTTATTACTTTTATTTTTGACAGCACTACTTTCACTTTCATGTTGTGTTACAGACATTGTTTGTTTCAATTTCGCAGCTCTGCTTTATACAGATTATAATGCTTAAATGCTTCATAAAATTTGTTGCTGTTGTTATTCTTGTTGTTGTTGTTAATAAACTTTGACTTAGCCAAAACATCTGGTGTTTCTCAGGTTCGATATAAAATCTAAAGCCAAGGTACTCAACTTCTCATCCCAATAAACATGCAAGTGTTGTCATAAAAAGCAAAATATCTTACTTTTCCCTTCATAGATGTCTAACGATTTCCCTCTTGTAGCCGTCTGAATTCATGTATTCATGTTACGAATTGACTTGACAATTTTTTTAGCTTTTTGGGCATGAAAAGCACGCACTTCTCGTGCGTTATCAATTTGCTTATACCGACAATTACATTTACAGCGGTGTAGCAGGTAACAAGTTCAATAATTCAAGTTCAATATATACGGAAAATTTGAGCACATTCTCTTCTTTCATTCATTTATTTTCCTGGAAATGTATTGCTACAAATACAGTTTATGACTGAAAAAACAAAATGTACAATTGAAAACAAAGCAGCATGTAGGTAAGTCAGTTATTATTCTCGGAAGCGGTCTGCATGGTGTTTATGGACCTGCGAGGAGATTTGAAAACCTCGTTCGCTACGCTCGCTCGAATCACAAATCCCCTCACAGGTCTATAATCACCATGCAGACCTCTTCCTCGAACAATAACTAATACACTTAACGGATTTTCTAATTGCTTACTTATAAAATTGAAATAAATTTTAACTTGCTTGGTGTATCTTTGTGTGATCTTAAAATTATTGTTAGGGTGTGATTGATTACAAACCGGTTTCGTAAATGTTAGCGAATTCGTGCAAAATCACTCTACCGTAACGCATAACTCGAACTCGACTTTTCGGTCAAGAGGCGCACGTGGAACAGGAAAATCTGAGGAAGATTAGTTTAATCAGTAACTTACCGACAGCCTGACCAGAGGCACTTAAAAAAATTATGCACAAATGGCGCACATGAGTGTAGATAGAGGATAATTGTTGGTTTCGGTGTAAGATCACGTTATAATTTCACCGAGTGGGTACAAAGGTGATATTTTCACGAATGGCGCAGCCACGAGTGAAAATAACAACTTTTGGTGTTCACGAGTGAAATTAACGTGATATTACACCGTTACCAACAATTTTTTTGTTTACTTTATGGTTAAAACTCTACTTTTATTGAGTTTGTTTCTATAAATCATCGACAATCGCGGGAAACGTCATCAGAAAACATATCGTCGCATTGTCTCCAGCATTAATTACGCTCGATAAACTTATTGACGTAAATCCGGGCTTAAGATTGCAAAAACAATGAAAATAAAAATGGTAATCCACTGTTTCAAAACTGTGGATTATCACTTTTATTTCACTGAGAAAACTCTATATAATTCACTTGAAAACATAAAATAAAAGAGCGTTCCCGTGCCATCGGCATGATTGAAGCTGGAACTCCAGTACGACAGGTATGGTTTGTTCTCCGTAACTCGTTCTTTTCCCGAGGTCGTGTTTTTTAATTTGACGTCATTGCGAGAAAAAAAAATGTCCGAATGCGATCACATTCCATCCGGTCAAAAATATACATCGACACCGGTTACTCAAAGCAATCAAAATGCGAACAAAACGGGTAATTATAATGTTAAACACTACATACACATCGAAAGACGTGTATCTAGAATAATTTCCCCCAATTAAGTCCGCAATACTTAAATTTCATCGGTAAAAACACGCATTTCCTCATATTTTACAATCATCATGTGCGTTGACATAATCTGGATAACTGCGCATGCGCAATGTTACCGTAAATACCTAAAAGTCAGCTTAAGTGTTATCAGGTCATAGGACTGTTCGTTACTAATGTATGTCCGGCTGTCTCTTCTAGAACAATCCTAACTAAATGCAAAAGATACGGTCCTATTCTTCAGGATTGTTATTGCAAGCCTACAAAGCTGTAAAAGAAAAAAATATGAAAGTTAAGTAGGCAGCAAGAATCTATGGAGTGCCTACTCGGACATTAAGAGATAGAGTTTCCATATGCGCAGATGATGTTACATTGCTTGTAACATAAAGCAGCCGCATCAAGAATGGAGAACAATAATAAAATTTAGGGGTACTTAACCAAGTTCTCTATTTTATCAACTTTACAGCATGTCAGATTATTGCATGGAGGTGTGTTCAAAGTGACCAATCAAAAAGCACGACCTCGGGAGAACGTTGCTTCTAATGTGGCAACGTTCATGGTTCAGGCCCGTAGCTACACTGAGGCACAGGGAGGCCGGTGCCTCCCTGTTTTTCTGCCAAGATTATGAAAAAAGGATATATTTTGAGGCACCATCTTTTCAGCATAGCCGAGCTGAGGCACTATTATTTAATTTAATTTATTTAAACAAAATATGCCTTTAAACTAGCGTTTTAGGATGACAAAAATCGCAAATACGTTGGCTATTTCGAAATTCTTATATTTCTGCAGATCTATATGTAACTAAAATGTACGCGAATTTTTTTAATGTCATTTATTGTTTCCGAAATCGGTATCTTAAAAGTATCAAAACACGTTTGAAATGCAGGAAAATGCACGAAATGGCACCCTAAAAAAAAAAGCCAGCGTAAAAAAACTTTGTCTGACGGAAAAATAATTATTGCATTAAAAAAAGGTAAGTTTACTGTACTATTTTATTACCCTTCCATGAAATTTGCGGTCTTGTGATTGGTTAACGATCCGTAAATATATATTGATATTTACGGGCAAGCCCTATGCTAAACGTGAGCTTGTTCGCCGCGTACACTACGTCAGTTTTTAAGTCCGTGCTGATTTGTGACGTCACGCAGTGACATTGAGGTATCATAAGGGGATTTGAAGTTCTGCTTACGTTCAGCCGTTAAATAAATAAAACATAAACGGAATCTTTCAACATTTAAGAAAGAGAATGGTAATAAAATTGTTATTTGTTTTTTGACGTGATATGTGGGGATATATTACCCACCTCGACATAATATTACCCTCGCCTAACGGCTCGGGTAATATAAGTCTAGGCGGGTAATATATCCCCATATACCACTTCAAAAACCAAATAGCATATAATACTCTGTGTTTATTATGAAATGACGTTTGATATTTGTAAGCATAACGCAATTTTTTTATCATGGGGCACGAGAAAATGCACACTATGTAGAGATAGCAATTTTGTATTTAAATCCATTGTATAAAATGTGTAATACTTTTTCACATTATAGACAATACCGCATAACTTCTCCAAACTTGGACCGTTGACTTTTAACTGTAACCCCGGTATTTAAAAGACAGACATAAATGTCTGCGCTTGGTACGCATTCACTTTCTAATAAATGTGGTGTGTTTTCTAAAATCTGCCATTAACAGTATGTATTATTTCAGCATTTTTGACCAACGGGCTGAAATGTAAACTCTCGGCTGGACTGAAAGTTTGATTCCTAGTAACACAGAAATTGTTTGCATACAACAGTATAACGATGTTTGATGGACGCTAACAATATTAGGAGGCTGTCCTGGCCAGCCAGAAGCCCGGATTTAAACCTTCTGGGACATCATTGGGTGCCAGATACGCCAGGGACCGGAAATACAGAACTTGCGTGATCTGCACGGGAGACTAATGGCAGCATGGACCAGCGCAAAATTCAACGTAAGAAGTCGGTGTCTGGCTGTGATAAGATCTACATTTAACGGCGGTCTTACTCGTTATTAACTGTGATAAACGCGTTCTGTGAGTTTTAAATTTGGACTGTGTGTCTACAAAATGAAATTTTGTGTCATTTCTGTTTTGTAAATTTTAGTACTTTTTGAGCAGAATGTTACATTATATTTTCTGAATAGAATATTAACATCGAGTTATTAGTACTATGTTTAATGGATCAAAAAAAAGAATACACTGACCAATTAGAAATTCCGTTAAGTGTACTAATGCTGCTTTAGAGGAAAAACTCGAGGTTAGCTGATTTATTACCAAAGTTTTTACTGGTTTATATATTTTTGGTAATGTTTAGAAAGTATCTAAACCTACACACTTTAAGAAAGGCCTTTTTAATATCAAAACATATAAAACAAAAGCTGGTGGCCGTAAGAACAAAAACTATTTTTTAACAGCTGGGGACGACTCACTATACTAAACTATTTCATTTGGCTTGAGAGAATCGTGTCGTAGGTATTTAAACAGTTTATTTGTTCTATTTTTATGACGTATGATTACGGAGTGTAACCTTTTATCACTGCACAAGATAAGATCGTAACTCTTGTCAAAATCTGTGGCGCTATACCTTCAAGTAGCGAATAATTTCTGAAATGCCACACAACGTTTCAATATAAGAAACTACCCCATGCTGTAAGTCTCGACAAACAATGATGATGTTTAAGATATTTTTTTTAACAATTTGAATGCAAAATCCGGGACATCCAACCCGAATTCAAACTAGACTATAACAGTATCTGCTACTTTTTTGCTTGCAAATCAGCAAACATTAGCAGACATAAATGTGGCTTATATTGAGTCTAAAATGAACACTGTTTTCATGCAATTTCATGGCGACTCGATCTATATAACACATTTTATTTACAACAGTATTACTTGTTTGGCATATATACAGCTCTAGAATCATAAGGTAACGAAAATTATTTACTAAAACAGAAGCCATATAGGTCAGGATGACAACACCACGTGGTCTATTATGTCAATTTTGTTAATCCCCGAAGCTAATTTTCTCAACAATTACCGTCAATTCGAAGTTTAAAAGTGGGGTGAGTTTCTTCTTAGTCAACCAATTTTCACCAAATGAAGCGCATTGGAGCACGAAAACGGTACACTACCATCGACTGATACTGATCTTATGTGAAAATTGGCAGTTTTGGAGAACACTCTGGAAAACCTCTGAAAATGTAGCTGCACAAGTATGATAATCCTTGAAGACGCTCTGTAATTTTGCACATATCATAACAACTATTTCCTTATTTTCAGAAAAATGAATGATGCCGAGAAAATCATTTGCGGCAGATATGACAGAGTGTACAAATATAAGCGCAACTTCGAGCTCACGAGAAATTCCCCACCGGAAATAAGATTCCGTTGAAACGAATTAAATACATTTCGTAAAAACGTAATATTATTCAGTAATTACGAAATACATTTCGGAAAAACGAAAAAAGATTTCCTTATTACGAAATATTATAACGTTTTTACGAAATCTTATTTCGTTTTTATGAAATCTTATTTCGTTTTTAGGAAATGTATTTCGTAATTACGAAATAAAAATAATGTATCACATCACATGTCACTTCACGGGCACCGTATAATAATGATTGATTTGTCCGCACTTCTTAAAAATATTTTTATGTCAAGTGCTCGTATTGCTTCCGTTTGCTTTCTATAGCAAACTTATATTTAAAGTCATGTACATTTAACGTCTCATAAATATCTGTGTGATCGCAAGAAATTGTTATTACAGCGATCGTCTCAGTCCAAGGGAGACAATTTTTTAAGTTATAATCGTTGGTGCTGTATAAAGTAGTCTCCCCTAAACATTGTCTATCGATTACTTTTGGTCACATTTGCCTTGAAATGACATAAAACATTCATGTGAAATGAAATATTAACATAACTCTGAACACCTGTAAACTTGCAAATGTATTATAATAATGTAAATATCGAACATCAACAAATTTAGGAATTTCATAGTATAATATATTTTTGACAAACTAAAACTTTTGGATTTTGGACATAAATCTTTGAATATTTGTTTCTGATATCACGGTATTTTGGACAGGCTTATAGAATTCCGATGTACTCATACTGCACGATTTACACTCAGACTCTCTACGTTATCTTAGAGTAGTCATGAACAGGCTGTTCAGATGGTCAGATCCGTCAATGGGGGTAACTATTTTCGCGGGAACGAGGCCATCCGTCATCGAGGGTAACTGTTTTGGCGGGAACGACGCTATCCGTCACCGAGAGTAACTGTTTTAGCGGGAACGAGGCTCATGATAGAAACTGTCTTCCACTTAAAGTAGAATTCTAATTTCCCGATATGGGTAAAATCACCGGAAATGCCGATCCGATTTGCAAGAGAAACGTAGCATGCCTAATATAAACTTATCTTTTGTTGCCATGTCACCTCTGCGAACATGTATACTAACAGGTTGCTACTTTTAGTCTCGAGATCCGGACCCGGACCTGAAAAACTTCCTTGAGGCATCCCTTAGCCTAAATTAGATAAACATGTTTGATCTTGAAAATGATGTTGACGATGTTCTTCGTATGTTCAAAATATCTCCATGACTGCAAATACCCGTGTATACTTATATTTGATTCCCTATTGAGGAATTTAATGAAAATGTGCGAAATATGATTTTAATGCAAATAATGATATTGCACAACATGAAGACCTGAAGAGGGCTGTTGTGGTACTTATAGAAATAGTGTTAACAGGGCTGCATTGATACTTCAGGACACGGGGCTGAGTTCTTGTGAATGCTTTACACAAAGAGGTGGTCAGGAACCTAGGGTTGTGTTAATCCGTTAGAACATTGGGCTGCCGGGATATAAACGGAGATGTAATAAAACGGGACTGCGTTGAAACAAGGGACGTAGGGCATAATTACTGGGGTTCCGTGGGATATGAAGCGTTTTTGCCACAGCTTGTGTTGATACTAGGGGACACGGACCTCAATTAATAGACTTGCGAGATATCTATGAGTCTACTATATGGCTGAGTTTACTTTGGCTACGGATATACTTGATTTACACAAAGAAGCAGTATTACACGGATTGTATGGATAGTTTCGCTCAACAATCACATTCCATTTGTTCGGCAGACTTCGTAAAAACATTTATATTCTTATTTCGTGAAAACAAACAGCCACATATATACGCACAACCGCACATATACAAACAACGACACATATATTAATAGAAACAGTCTGATATGACGTTTCTGCTATTCTTGTGAAAACCAAAGCAACAATTACCATGCACGTTTATATGTTTTTTGATAGTAATACCAACAATCAGCGCTTATCGGAGCTTTTACGCTCTATCACAATGTAGTCAAATCAAATCAAATATCTTTATTCACTCAAGACATGTAAACATGACAACATGAGGTATAAAGAACATAGTAATACGAGGCATAGTCAATACTAATGGAAATAATCTAACACAATTAAATATCGGAAGATAGTAGAAACAATTTACTATATAACCAAAGTACATAAACTTCTACATACATATTTAAAAAGATTACCGTTCTATTCTTCTATTCTGTGGGAGAAAAACCAATTCAAAGTACAGACAGAGTATATGTATATTCAATTAAACAAACATAATATATGTTTAACAAACTCGCAGAATTTTCTGTATTCGGTCCTATTTGATATTGTCATAGTCATTGCTTTTCTAAAGGTAATGATATTTGGTCTAATGTAATAGTCAATTTTAAGTAACTCTTTTCTTTTATTTTTAAAAATAGTTAGACATATGTAACTGTACGCTTAGATACCAGATCCTGCCAACATCTGTAAATCAAATTTCTAAGAAATGTTCTATCAAAATATGATTGTTTATATATATGTTTCTACAACTTACAACTTTATATTTTATTTAAGTGTCACATGTAAAACAGTTCATATAAAATTATACATACAGTTACTAGAAACAGTTAATAGTTTTACACCAGCCAATAAAGGCTTATTAGACACTAGTGCTATTATTACATCTTTATATAGAGTCTTATTATGAAAAATGCCAGATTAGAACCCTTTTTTTCTGGCCATGACCTGTGTATGTGTAAATATGCAAACATTTGATAAAGAATAAAAAAATAATACGTGCCTAGCATTTTAAGCATAAATACATAATTGTACTCACCGAGTCTTAATGGATAAACTAGCAACAAAAAGCCTTCAAAATATAGAATCATGTGCACATAAAACTTTTCAATAGTCAATATTTTGAACAATGATAACTCCCAGCGTCTAATATCCAACATACTACAGCAACATAAATGTAAATTAAGTTAAAATAGTACATCTGTTACAGTTACATGTATTCCCAATTAGTATTAGCCAGATGGGAAATAGTGTGTGGATATAATTACATTGAAGTATTCAGTTCACCAGATACAACCTGTATGCTGTATATTCCTAGTAAATAGTGTTCCCTTTATTTTCTCTATTTCTGAAATGTGGCATATTCTTTGACAATATTGTACCCTGTGTTTTCTCTGTTTCTGAAATGTGCCATGAAACTTTGACAATATTGTACCCTGTGTTTTCTCTGTTTCTGAAATGTGCCATAAAACTTTGACAATATTGTACCCTGTGTTTTCTCTGTTTCTGAAATGTGCCATAAAACTTTGACAATATTGTACCCTGTGTTTTCTTTTTTTCTGAAATGTGCCATAAAACTTTGACAATATTGTACCCTGTGTTTTCTCTGTTTCTGAAATGTGGCATATTCTTTGACAGTATCGGGGCCTCTATTTACTCTGTATTCTGTAATAATGTGTATTAGGGGACTATATCATATCTTGCCTTTCCTTTTTTCCATTGTATAGGATACTAGTATTGCCGCACTATGTCCCGTTTCACAATGACAGGTGTCCTTTACACCAAGACAGACTTACTTTGTCTTGTATCGATTGTCCTTAACGTCTTCACTTTTTTAAGACAACCCTTTGGTGGTTCTTTTTTCATCAAAGTGTTTGCTCTAGTCTAGCTATCAAGTATGTTGCATCATTCTCTTGATACAATATTCTATGTCGGTCAAGCTATATATACATTATACAGCACCGGTATAGTTATAATGTATACAGCACCGGTATAGTTATAATGTATACAGTACCGGTATAGTTATAATGTATACAGTACCGGTATAGTTATAATGTATACAGCACCGGTATAGTTATAATGTATACAGCACCGGTATAGTTATAATGTATACAGTACCGGTATAGTTATAATGTATACAGCACCGGTATAGTTATAATGTATACAGCACCGGTATAGTTATAATGTATACAGCACCGGTATAGTTATAATGTATACAGCACCGGTATAGTTATAATGTATACAGCACCGGTATAGTTATAATGTATACAGCACCGGTATAGTTATAATGTATACAGCACCGGTATAGTTATAATGTATACAGCACCGGTATAGTTATAATGTATACAGCACCGGTATAGTTATAATGTATACAGCACCGGTATAGTTATAATGTATACAGCACCGGTATAGTTATAATGTATACAGTACCGGTATAGTTATAATGTATACAGTACCGGTATAGTTATAATGTATACAGCACCGGTATAGTTATAATGTATACAGCACCGGTATAGTTATAATGTATACAGCACCGGTATAGTTATAATGTATACAGCACCGGTATAGTTATAATGTATACAGCACCGGTATAGTTATAATTATACAGTACCGGTATAGTTATAATGTATACAGACCGGTATATTTATAAGTATACAGCACCGGTATAGTTATAATGTATACAGCACCGGTATAGTTATAATGTATACAGCACCGGTATAGTTATAATGTATACAGCACCGGTATAGTTATAATGTATACAGCACCGGTATAGTTATAATGTATACAGTACCGGTATAGTTATAATGTATGATTTACCTCTAATTATACAGTATGCTACGCAGGCCAGGGTGAAAAATGAAACCTCTTAATACATACACACGGTTTTTCTATGATTTGACCTGATGACCTATGTTTTAATTTCAGATGACCCGGCCTAGATTTTGTCAAGGCAGTCATTCTGACCAAGTTTCATGAAGATCCAGTGAACAATGCAATCTCTATTGCATATACAAGGTTAAGCTTGGACAGACTAAGGACAGACAGACGGACGGACGGACGGACGGACAGACACCCATACGAAGATGTTATTAGGTGGTATTTCCATTGTTCTCGAACAATAGAGTGACCACTTAAGTAACAAAAGAATGACCACTTAAGGGACAAAAGACGGAATGAAGACAATAGATTTCTATTGTCTTAGGCCACACCTCCTACCACCCAAGGTACCCATTGTTCGTGCGGACGGACAGACGGACGGACATACGACGGACACCAGGCGATCACAATAGCTCACCTCGAGCATTTCTTGTTAACTAAGATGACAGACTGTATGAAAGCGGTTTGAGACATTAGTTTCTATTACGTATCGCATTTGTAGAAAAATGAATGCTATTTGTTCATGATTAAATGCAAGTACATTACCCAAAACCGAATTTGTGTGGCTGCGTTTAGACTTCTGTAGCAGATTCTAATTTGCTTGTAGAAGCTGAATATTTTTTCTAATATGCTGACAGCCTGTTTACCCTAAAAGTAAGTACATGGCAAGGGAGATTTGTGTATGCGCTGGGTGCAGGATACGTCTTTCGGTTTAGTCGTAATTTTCTTTATTATTCTGAAGACCTAAAATACCCCTTTATGCGTTCATCAACTCGAGCCATATCAGTTACTTATTGCTGGTTGGAAAGAGATAAAACGGAGTCCAAAACTATGACAATATGGCAAGTTCCTTTCCGTGCAGTTTCATTGAAATATATACAAAACAGGTAAATTTCTATCTGTAAGACTGTTAAACATTTACCGTTTTATGAATTACCATGCTGTATTGTGTGTGCGTGCGTGCGTGCGTGCGTGCGTGCGTGCGTGCGTGCGTGTGTGTGTCATCTGTGCCCGTGAGAAGGACTCGTTTTCATATTCTGACTGAGATGCGAGCTGTTTAGTGCTACATTTTGTGCACTGTAACACCAGATACAGCTCTTTTCGAATACAGCTCCCATTTGATTAGGGGAGCTGTATTCGGTGCGCATCAACGAATACACGAGTGCACCGAATACGACCCACTGGGGAGCTGTATTCGAAAGGAGCTGTATCCGGTGTTACATAGCATTGCAGTTTAGACACTTTTGTAAACTAACTGCAAGTTCATATATAAATCTGCAAAGTTTGCGATAATTGCAATTCAGTTTTCATTTCTTGGCGTTGGTCTTCATCTTGTGTTTATAGTGGGGGAACCTATGCTGGAGGTATTTTGAATGTATATCAGCTGTTCAGAAAGCAGGAAACCGTTACCAATTTGATTTGCCTCAGCGAAAACATAATGTTATCCCTGGTAAATCGAAACAAGATGTTGATGTGCGTCATCACGTGACTATGTCGTTCTGGGAGCTACTGACACGACACATATCAAAACTTGAAATTTCACCACGAAGGGAACCAATGCTGGCGGTATGTGATATTTGACAACCAACAGGTGGGAAACAGTTTTTAGAGCCTAAATATTAACTAACAAAAGATAACAGTTTCCATAGAATATATATTTTTATGCAAAAGAAATAAGTTTTATTAAAAATGCTAACTTTAACTGGGCGATTTTGATGTCTATATTTAACGTCTTGGGTTTGAGCAGTTCGGTATCGTGGAGTTTATCATTTCAAAGTCATTTTGTACTTTAACAGAATCTCACAAAATAGATGAGACAAAATTTTATAGTAACATTTAATTATCTTACTTGAGTTGAACAATTCCGTATTTCCATTGGAGATGAGAATTTCAATATTGCTTGTCTGAACTTAAGTTACACATGTCCACACAACCGTTCACCAGTGCTTTCAGTGCTTTGATTTGACTTTTTCCTTTAAGATCCAACAGTGGTACTCATGTGAGCGATATAGCAAACCAGGTTTAAAGGCTTAGACTGGGCTGCAAATTAAGCCCTATTTTATTTTCAGTTTCCATAAATAAATTATTGTGAACAGTTGTTGCAGATAATGGCGCACATGGTATATACATCTATAACCCCAGATAGTACTGAGATATTCTCATCACTTTTTGCTGACGATATGGCACATATTTCTGATACAGTTGATGGTTTTAATGCAACACCTTACTAATCTGCCTTAATACTGATTGGACTGGCGTTTGTATATGATCGTTGTAATATAAATACTGAAAACAAAAACAAAAAAGTGTTGTGCTTTAAAATGGTGACCAGTAGCTTTTATTTACGATAATAATCCAATAGAAACAGTTAGTTCCTTTTCACATGTTGGGCTACTTTTTCGGCACAGCCGTATTAAGCCCGCTTTTGACCGGAAGTTTGGAACTTTTCAACCGCCATTGAAATGACAAGTAAAATGTATAACAATTTTTGAATTGCCGAATGAGACAGGTCAATTAAATACTCTCGCGTTTTCAGTCTTACTTGAATGGGTTTATAATTTTAGTAAGTAAATAATTCATTTCTATCAACATATTGCCGCCAAACTAATATTAATTTTAAGTGTAGATTAATTATACTTTCTCGACCAGTGAATAACGGTCAATATATTTTCACAATTCCAAAGCACTGTTTGTCTTTCTTTCATTTTCCTGTTCTCGAATATAATTCAGTAAATATGGTATTCTCTTACGTCACTTTAGTATGTCTATTTTCAGGAGAGAGATTGTAAAAGTTGTTTCTACTTACTTCTTACTATGATCCTGTATATATTTTGGACACTCGGATGTATGTGTATGATATGACAAATTTGAAATAAATGCTGTTTAAACAATTCACTACATGGGTCTTATGCAACATTTTGTTAAGATATATGATACAAACGTTTGTCCCGTGTTGCTGTATTGTGCTTAATTGTGGCGGTTTAGAACAACGGGATACTCCATGCAGAGCGTGTGCAAATATATGCATGTGAAAACAATATGAATGCACCTTTTAGATCTTGTAGTGTTGCAATTATTGCTGGACTTCGCAAGATTCCCTATGTATATAATAGCTGCCAAACGTTGCATTAGTTATTGGCTAAGAATATTTATTTCGTCGAGCTTATCATATACAATGTAAGTAGTAAGGGTTGGTGATATGGGGGAATTTATGGGGCAGTATGGCACCCTATGGCACCCTATGCACCCTATACACCTAATAGTGGCAGTATGGGGGATTTTTTATGGCAGGTGGTATGGCCCCGTGTATGGGTTTTATGGTTCGTATAGGTCCTTCTATGGGAATATGGGGAATTTATCGGGCAGTATGGGGAACGTTTATGGGGAATTTATGGGGCAGTATGGAGAATCCTATGAGGACCCTATTGGGGTCTGGTTTTGGCAGTATGGCACCCTAGAGCACCCTATGCACCGATATGTCGCAGTATGGCATGTAAATTTGCATGTGGTATGGTACCGAGAAGGGCCACTATGGTACCGTATATGTCTATATCTATGTCTTTATGGACAGTCTGGTACCCTATAGGGGATTTGCATGTGGTATGGTACCGAGAAGGGCCTCTATGCAGTCTGGTACCTTATATGGGATTTGCATGTGTGATATGGTACCGATTGGGACACTATGGTATCCTTTGGAATTTGATATTATTAAATAATTTTATTGAATAATTAATTATCAACAAGAACATGTAAACAAATGATTTATTTTCCGAAAACAGATTTTGGTTTGTTTTCGGAAAATGTGATGTGCTGACGTCACTCGTTTAGTTCTAAATGGCGTTTACAACCCTTGATGCAATTAAGCCCCTATTATCAGTCTTTCTCTATGTTTGTTAATTATGACACAATTATGACAAAACAAGGAAAGATTCTCCTATAGAATGAGACCAAGATCAGGCATTTCTGTCGAGAATCAAATAAACTACGACACTGTAAATCGGCCATTTTCAAAACAGTTTTCACGCATTTTGCACCAATTTTTGACAAAGCTCCACGGCTATTTCAGAGAAGCTAAAATTTTGTTTCTGCATGTTTTCAACACGCGTACGTTTATATTTTCTTGTCCTATAAGCAATATTTTTTAAATCAACCAATGCCAGAGAAATTCAGCCTGAAAGTTGCAACAAAATTACGGCACCTGTCGCGGCTAAAGGAAGAGACCCCTGCCCAACTCGAGTCAAAAGATTTCATCCTTCGCGTTGAACGTAAATTATGGTAAATTTATTACAAAACAAGGAAGGTTTGCCCTTTCGAATGAGACCAGTTTCAAAGTTTTCCATCGCGAAATGAAGAAATAATTTCAGATTGAAAAATGAGTCAAAATATCCGCCATTTTCCGACTTGATCTTGATCCAGGAGAATTCTAGACAAGCCAAAATTCAAATACTAGATGCATTCAATGCGCATATGTACAGTAGATCTTTTCCTCAAACAGATATTTTTTGTCTACAAGTGTTTTTGAAATACAGTCGCTGGAAGTTGGTCAGTCTTAATGGCATGCAAGATTTCTGCCATTTCCGTGTAAATACAACAGGTCTTTCAGAGTATATTTTAAAGTTTAAAAAAAGCCAAATTTTATGCCCTTCACGGACAGAAACAGAACTAACCTTTCATTGTGTACTCCAAGATTAATCCTGTAATGTCTTGACAACGTTTTAATTTCACATTTCTGTTGCTCAGCTGAACAAAACATAAATAACTGATGACGTCATTACGACATGTGTTATGCTTGAAATCGTTTTTATGTACCGATATAAAAGGTTAAAAATCTAGCATATTATCGCCCCGGTGTCCGTGGTGTAAAGGTTTATGTGCTCGCTTAACACGCGAGAGGTTCCAGGTTCAATCCCGGGAGAAGGTGGAACTCAAAAATGAAAAAAAGTTAAATCTGTGTTCTTTCTGACTTACAATGGTAGAAGATAACTTAAAATACTAAAATTTCAGAATAAAAATGTACATCAGCATGAGAAAAAAAACACGTCTGATCAGGACGACAGACTGATTAATACTAAACTGTAAAAACTGTTATAAAAGCATAATACCTACATGTCACATGGGATGTCCGAACAGTATAAAAGAGGGTGAATCAGTGCAACTCGATGCATATCAGAAAAAATCTTCGGAGAGAGAGCACGTCAGTCGTCATAAAGAAATAAAAAGCAAAAATTAGGATCTAGAAAGAAAGATCTATGGCACTTACTTAGCGAGCCAGTCAGCCAGCCATCCCTGGCAGTCAGCTAGTCCAGCCAAACAAGCTAGCCAAGCCAGCCCGGCCAAGACAGCACAGCCCAGCTAACGAAGTAAGCCAGCCATGCCAGGTAGAAAGAAAGATCTATGGCACTTACTTAGCGTGCCAGACAGCCAGCCATCCCTGGCAGTCAGCTAGCCCAGCCAACCAAGCCAGACAAGCCACCCCGGCCAAGACAGCACAGCCCAGCTAACGAAGTAAGCCAACCATGCCAGGTAGAAAGAAAAATCTATGGCACTTACTTAGCGTGCCAGACAGCCAGCCATCCCTGGCAGTCAGCTAGCCCAGCCAAACAAGCTAGCCAAGCCAGCCCGGCCAAGACAGCACAGCCCAGCTAACGAAGTAAGCCAGCCATGCCAGGAAGAAAGAAAGATCTATGTCACTTACTTAGTGTGTCAGACAGCCAGCCATCCCTGGCAGTCAGCTAGTCCAGCCAACCAAGCCAGACAAGCCAGCCCGGCCATGACAGCACAGCCCAGCTAACGAAGTAAGCCAGCCATGCCAGGTAGAAAGAAAGATCTATGGCACTTACTTAGCGTGCCAGACAGCCAGCCATCCCTGGCAGTCAGCTAGCCCAGCCAACCAAGCCAGACAAGCCACCCCGGCCAAGACAGCACAGCCCAGCTAACGAAGTAAGCCAACCATGCCAGGTAGAAAGAAAGATCTATGGCACTTACTTAGCGTGCCAGACAGCCAGCCATCCCTGGCAGTCAGCTAGTCCAGCCAACCAAGCCAGACAAGCCAGCCCGGCTGACAGCACAGCCCAGCTAACGAAGTAAGCCAGCCATGCCAGGTAGAAAGAAAGATCTATGGCACTTACTTAGCGTGCCAGACAGCCAGCCATCCCTGGCAGTCAGCTAGCCCAGCCAACCAAGCCAGACAAGCCACCCCGGCCAAGACAGCACAGCCCAGCTAACGAAGTAAGCCAGCCATGCCAGGTAGAAAGAAAGATCTATGGCACTTACTTAGCGTGCCAGACAGCCGGCCATCCCTGGCAGTCAGCTAGCCCAGCCAAACAAGCTAGCCAAGCCAGCCCGGCCAAGACAGCACAGCCCAGCTAACGAAGTAAGCCAGCCATGCCAGGAAGAAAGAAAGATCTATGGCACTTACTTAGCGAGCCAGTCAGCCAGCCATCCCTGGCAGTCAGCTAGCCCAGCCAAACAAGCTAGCCAAGCCAGCCCGGCCAAGACAGCACAGCCCAGCTAACGAAGTAAGCCAGCCATGCCAGGAAGAAAGAAAGATCTATGTCTACACTTAGTGTGTCAGACAGCCAGCCATCCCTGGCAGTCAGCTAGTCTAGCCAACCAAGCCAGACAAGCCAGCCCGGCCAAGACAGCACAGCCCAGCTAACGAAGTAAGCCAGCCGTGCCAGGTAGAAAGAAAGATCTATGGCACTTACTTAGCGTGCCAGACAGCCAGCCATCCCTGGCAGTCAGCTAGCCCAGCCAACCAAGCCAGACAAGCCAGACAGCTAAGCCAACCAGACATCAGCAGCAGCAGCAGCAGCAACAGCTGTCCAAGACAGAGGCAAACAAAGAGTCTGAGCCTGAGACCCAGCGCGAGGCCCGGCCTGAGGCACAGTCCAAGAAGACACCACACCCTTTGTTTAAAATAGCCGCCAGTCTCGAAAGTTCAAAACCCAGAGCCAAGTGTATGATGTTATGTTCAAGAAATACAGTCGTCCATTTGAGACCACACAGGTCCTATTTCATGATCTGGTGGAGGCACTGAAAGAGCAATGTCAGGTACAGTCAAGGGATCAAGTGCGAGTCTCAATTTACCATCTAGGGCTCAATTTTAAGTACCAGCAGTTTAAACAGCAGGGCCATGAACAACAACAACGGTTGCACCATCATCAGCAGGGCAAGACCACAAAATACTGCTTAGTATTTTCAAAGAGATGCAAGCCTTTAATGCCAACATGGTCCACTTCAATATCAACATAGTCAACATGGATACGTCGGTACAATAAGAACTGCTGAGTCTCCAGACAAGTGTCGTCCCAATTGATGTCGAGTAGAGGCACTCACGCCTTTTTATAAACAGAGAAGGGTATTTCCCCTGAGGAGTGTATAAAAGAGAGTGTATCTTGTGCTTGTCGTCAGTTGTCATCAGACAGCCGTCAGAAGTACAATATTTTACTTACCCAGTCATCAGACGTACCCAGTCATGAGACAGTCATCAGATAGACCTATGGAACTGGTACCTTACTCAGACACCAGCAGCAGTAGCGATGAAGAAAAAGAAGAAAAACTTAAGGAAGATAAAAAGTACAGACTCTCCCTGTCAAAAAAAGGAAACAAAAGTCCAAGACAAAGACCAAGACAGAGCTAGAGCCTGAGCCTGAGCCTGAGCCTGAAGCACTGTCCAAGAAGACACCACCCCCTTTGTTTGAGATAGAACCACGTACAATCCGACAGTCTCGAAAATTCAAAACACAGAGCAAGGTGTATGATGTCATGTTCAATAAATACAGTCGTCCTTTTGAGACCACACAGATCTTATTTCATAAGCTGGTGGAAGCGCTGAAAGAACAATGCCAGATACAGTCGAGGGATCAAGTGCGAGTCTCTCTTTACCATCCAGGGTTAAATTTTGGCATTCACATCCCGTTTGATCATGCCGGGAACGTCACAGGGGACCGATTGCTGGACGAGTGTGAACGTGTGGTGCAGAGTAATCAAGACTTTAAGATCCATGATGGAGGCATGTCAGCTGAAATAACACACATCTCTATGCCGGAGGGGTCTGGAAAGGCCAGACGATCCATGCATCACGGGTCACACGTGAGTATTCAGCAGATGACCCGCCTCAAACGAAGTATCGTTACCATTGAGAACACCGACGACAGTATGTGTTTGGCTCGAGCGATTGTGGTGGGGATATGTCATGCGAACAAACAAGGCACGGCCGAATGGCGAAAACGATGGGGTCATATACGTGATTCCACGTCAGTCTTACAGAGGAGAGAAGCTCAAGCCTTACTGGATCGAGTGGGGATCGGATATGACCAGTCGTGTGGTGTGAATGAATACAAGACCATTCAAGACAGTTTGTATCCTGCCTATGTGATCAAGATCCATCCACAACATGCAAGAAGTGAATTATTATTTAAACCTCCGAGTATGACCCGAGGCATCAAGGTGATTCACGTGTACCACCATCACAATCATTTTGACTGTATCGTGTCCATGACAGGCTTTGCCGGAGTGAGCTATTATTGCGAATACTGCAATGTGGGTTATAACAACAAGGAAAACCACCGTTGTTCAAACATATGTATGTGCTATGCAACACAGATCTGCGAACAGGTCGGAAGAGGGATTTTCTGCGATACCTGTAGACGATGGTTCCGAAGCCCTATCTGCTATCAAAACCATAGGACACTTCAAGGAAAAGCCAAGAAGACCATCTGTCAATCCGTGTACAAATGCCCCCATTGTTCCCAGAAGGTCGTGAGTAACAAGCCTCATCTGTGTGCCGGCACGAAGAAATGTAAATTTTGTCAAAAGATTGTAATGCCTGACCACGATTGCTGCATCCCTACCTACCAGTCGCCAGAGAGAGGAAACAATTCATCACCCATGGTACCGTTCATTTTCTACGATTTTGAATGCCGGTTTGATACGGGTGAACACATTCCGAATTTTTGTGTAGCCCAACGAGCCTGTGGAGACTGCATACGAAAGTCAGTGAGGGAACCTTGCCTCTGGTGTGATCAAATACCGGGGCAACGTGAAGCTGTGTTCAGAGGGGATCAGACCTTAGTTCAATTCTGCACATGGTTGTTTGACCCCATCCACCGTGGTGCAACCGCCATAGCGCACAATGCTCAAGGCTATGATGCTCAGTTCATTTTAAGACATGTGGTGAATAATGGCACAGAGAAACCAGAGACTATTATGAATGGAAGTAAGATCTTACTGATGAAAGTGTATGGACTTCGATTCATTGATTCACTCAGCTACTTGAGCATGCCGCTATCCGCCTTCCCTAAGACGTTTGGGCTCACAGAAATGGCAAAAGGCTGGTTTCCTTTCTGGGCCAACACGGCAGAGTTCCAGAACTACGTGGGATCCATGTTACCACTGCAGTACTATAAACCTGGTAGAATGAAACCTGAGCAGCGGAAGGTCTTCCTGGCATGGTACCAAGAACATAGCCAAGATGTTTTTGATTTTCAAAAGGAAATGGAATCCTACTGCCGATCAGATGTGGATATTTTAAGACGCGGATGCGGGGAGTTTCGCCAATTGTTTTATGGCAGTGATAACATAGATCCGTTCTCCGAAGCGACCACACTGGCCCAAGCCTGTAATAAAGCTTGGCGAAAGAACTCTATGCCTTCCAACAGTCTAGGGATCATACCGGATGGTGGCTATCCCACGAAGGTCAAGTATTCGATCAAAGCCATTCGCTGGATTCAGTTATTGGCTATCCAATGGGGTCGTTCTATACGTCATGCCCTCAATGGTGGAGAAGTGAAAATAGGACCCTACTTTGTAGATGGGTTCGATCCCGAACGCAACATGGTGTTTGAATTTTTGGGGTGCCTCTTTCACGGATGTCCTAGCTGTTACCCCAAAAGAGAAAAGGTGAACCCCCTCACACTCAAAACGATGGCAGTGCTTTACCAGGAAACGGAGCAAAGGATCACGAATCTCATAAGACAAGGGTACGCCGTGTATTCACTTTGGGAATGTCAATTTGACAAGTACTGGAAAAACGATCCTGTTAACCAACCTGTGCTGGATCAGCTTTACCCCTACATGGACGAGATTCAACCTAGAGAGGCCTTGTATGGAGGTCGAACCAATGCCGTCCGGTTGTACTATGAGGTTACATCAAATCAAGAGATCAAGTATGCGGACATTTGTTCATTGTATCCGTATGTGAACAAGTACAGAGAGTACCCTCTGGGCCACCCACGCTTAATCAGTCAAGAAACCATTCAGGTGGAGTCAATTCGAGACTACCGTGGTTTGATTAAGTGTCAAGTGTTACCACCCCAAGATCTATGGATGCCTGTACTCCCGGTACATTGCAACCACAAGATGGTGTTTACGTTATGTCGCACCTGTGCAGAACAAGAATGCGGTGTGTGTACCCATACCGTATCAGACAGAGCCCTGGTAGGTACATGGACTTCTGTGGAATTACAGAAGGCGCTTAACAAAGGCTACCAGATCTTGGCTGTGTATCATGTGTGGCATTGGGACCAATGGAGCAGTGACGTTTACCAGCGGTACATTGACAAATACTTAAAAATGAAACAGGAAGCCAGCGGCTACCCGAACGGGGTTCAAACACCAGAAGAGGAAGCCACTTTCAAGCAAGAGTATTGGAAAGCGGAAGGGATACAACTGGAACAGGTCCACAAAAATCCCGGCAAAAGGGCTTTTGCGAAAACCATGCTCAACTGTCTGTGGGGAAAGAATGCCCAGAACAACATACTGCCCAAGACCGAGTATGTCGCTAGCCTCGAACGATACCAAGAATTATTGTCGGATCCTCAGATCAAGGTTCACCATGTGGAGATGTTTGATCATGACGAGTTCATCTTGGTGAATTTCACGGATCAGAGTGACAGATTTGAACCTCATAACTCTTCCAATGTGGTCGTCGCCTCCTTTGTAACAGCCTATGCTCGTTTAGAACTCTACGCCATGCTAGAACGCCTGGGCGATCGTGTCTTGTATTTTGATACAGACAGCTGTATGTACATTCACGACCCTGAACAGTACAACATTCCTACTGTGGACAGTCGACTAGGTAAGTGGACCGATGAGGTTCCAAACGGACACATTGTCAAGTTTGTCGGACTGGGGCCTAAGAACTATGGCTATGAATACATAGAAAATGGAGAAAGACACACCAACTGTAAAGTCAAAGGTATTACTCTGGATTACGATACCACAAACCTCGTCAATTTTGATGCCATGGTGAACTGTGTACAGGACCGTGAACACTATTCGTTGGTCGTGGATTATCCATCTCGCATCAAACGGCACCGGGACCGTAAAGTGACCAGTGAAAATCAGACCAAAACCTTTCGATCAGTGTATACCAAACGTGTGGTGGTGGAGGACTATAAGACGGTGCCTTACGGTTACGTTCATAATTCCTAGGGAGGAGGATAACCATGGCAGACGTATTACCTCCAGCTCTAGCACAGCGAGTGTTTCGTAATTTTGTAGAAGAACATGGATCTCTTTGTAACACATCATAGACTTTGAACTGTATAGAGCCGTATTAAGTTTTGTGTCGTTACGGGAATGCACCTTATCAGAGATGTTTGAACCCTTTAAAGGGGCCGTGAGCACGGGAGTAGCAGTTCAACTTAATCTGGAGGTCATTAATCTGATGGCATGGAAGTTGTATGTCGTCCATAACCCTCTCGTACAAGCGTGTCTCAAGGACTGGAACAAAGGAGGACAATGCTATTCACGCCTCTTGTCATTTGATGTTTTTGAAAGCCATTCAACGTCATGGCTGGGACAGGTATGTGGAGCAGCGTGATCACCTGACTCAACAGAGATAAAAATGGATCCAGTGGTGTTATGATATAGATAGTAGTACTTTCATTTCGCCGTCATGGAGCAGAGAAGCAGAAGCTTTTTCGACATGAAGCAGCGCAGAAGCAGACGCGTTTTCGAGGTGCCTTTCTACAGAAGAGTATCTATTTATGCTTTTAAAATGATAACACTCGCACAACACCGCGTGGATTATATTTCGTGGCTGTTGAAAGATGAAAAATTATGGGACGAATTTCAGGACACCCTTCGCTATATTCAAATCTGTGAAAGGGAAGTGTATCGACATATTCTACCTTGGACAGAGAAAGAGTGGCTCAGTGAAGTCGTGGATAACTCAAAACGTGATTGCTTTTTTGACGAAGATTATAGACATAAAGATGTTTTTTAAAATGTACAAAACTATGATGATAATCTTATTACACTGTTATACTGTTATACTGTTGCAAAGATATTTTTATTTTTTTCAACCATGTGACATATGAAAATAAAAAAAGCGATTCAAAGCCATTGGGGTGTCACTATTCTTTTGTCCCTCATGGAGAACACATTACTGTTTCAGCACCCTTGTAATCTTTTTATTTCAGGCTCTAGTGGGTCGGGAAAAACTCAATTTGTTAAACAGTTACTGGACTATAAGGAAGATCAATTTGATATCATTCCTGAGCAAGTGGTCTGGTGTTACAAAGAATGGCAATCCGCGTACGCTCTGCTGCAAGAAAGTTCACCTTCAATCAAATTTATCGAAGGCATTCCTGATGACGAAGAAGACCTGGTAAGTGATGTTTCGGTGCCTCATTTGGTTGTCTTTGACGATATGCTAGGCGATAAGGATGAAGAAAAAATCAAGTTGTGGTTCACACGAAAAGGACATCATCGGAATGCAAGTGTGATTTATATCACGCAAAACATGTTTCAACAATCGAAAGCCAGTCGTACTCTGAGTTTGAATGCCCATTATATGATTTTGTTTCAAAACACCAGAGACAAAGGTCAGATCAAAACGTGAGAGCGTCAGATTCAGTTACCCCATTTACTGGAGGCCTACCAAGATGCCATCTCGAGACCTTTGGGTATTTACTGATTGATTTTCATCCTAAAACACCAGACTCGTATCGGCTACGCACCGACCTGTTTCATCATTGGAGGACAGGGGAGGAACATGGGCCTGTGGTGTACACAGGATAAAAAGGGATGGACTGACATTCCATGGGTCATTCGTATCTGATTCGCCATGATGTACACACCAAGAACTGTGATTGAAAAATTGGAAGCACTCAGTCTGCAGCATGATCCTGCAGCCCGACAACAATTACTGAAAGCTGGCTTAGAAGAAATGATCCGATGGTTTACCCTGGCAGCCAGAGTGATTATGCAAAAGAAGATTCACTTGCCAAAACAAACGATGAACTTTATGGAAAAACATCGGGAGGCTATCACACAGTTAGCCGATAATCAGGTGGATGCCAATACAAAACGCCAACTCATTTTGAAACCAGGTGGTAGTGGATTTCTAGGTGGGGTCATGATTCGAAGTTTATTGCGCTGGGATGGACAAAAAACTGTGAGAAACTTTGGGAAGAAAATTCAGAAGAAATTTTCAAAGAAAAGAGCAAAGAAAAGAGCCTCTCCGAAAAAAAGACCATCTCTGAAAAAACAGAAAAAGTCCATAAAGATAGATGAGCGATTTGTGACCCAACGTCGAAAGAAAAAGGTACAGAGACTCTCGCCGACCCCTTCATCCTCTCCAACGATGAGAACCCCCATGAGAACACCCTTAGAAACACCCATTAGGACACCTATGAGAGCCCCCTTGGATATGGCTCGATTTTCACCTCTCATCCATGGTTTTTAGGAGAATCTGAATGCCAAATCAATCAGTGCGATCTCCAAAAGCTGTATTGTTTAAAACACTGGTACACATCGTCATGGGTTTCATTTGGACGTTAGCTTCGGAGCAAGATGGTCAGCAGCAGAAAAACAAAGATCACCAAACGCAAAGAACCGTTGATTAAAAAACATGGTACCATGGTATTAGCTCTCGGACAAGCCTCTGCTCCCTTACGAAAGAAGATTCTGAAAGAAGCACCCAGGGAACTCATCCATTGCGTCGCAGAGTGTTGTCACAATGTTTTAAAAGGCAATGTACCCCTCTCAGAGGCTCAGAAACGCCAGTTACACCCCAAGCGTCAACAACTCCGTCTGATAGCGGATAAAAAAGTATCGATTCAAAAGAAAAAGAGGGTGTTAAATCAACAAGGAGGATTTCTACCCTTACTAGGCCTTTTAGCTCCTGCTTTGGCTCCTGCTTTGGCTCCTGTTATAGCACCTGTCTTAGGCAAGGTCATAAAAGGACTCCTACCTTTTTAAAAAAAATATGAAGAAGATGGTCATTGTTCCCTACAAAATGCTAGAAGAGATACAGCAAAGGAAAGCAGAGGCACCACGACCGCGACTCCCACCCAGCCCCCAGGTCGTACACACCGTGGATTTACAGAAAGAGATGCAATCTGTACTACAGAGAAATGACCTGTCGGAGTCAGAGAAAGCTCAGTTGTATGGGGAAACGTTACAGAAATTTCAGAGGGCCCATAAGAAAGCCATACACCCTCAGAGTTCGCCTCAGACACTAGCAGCAGCAGCAACAGCTGCTGCAGCAGCAGCACCACCACCACCACCACCACCACCGACTACAGAAGAAGAAGAAGAAGACCCCACCACGATTCAAAATCGTATCATGGCTAGCGTACCCGTCACGATGCAACGAAAAGCTAAATTACTTTTACACCTGCTTAAGAGTCATCCCAACATGGGCTGGGATCGTCAGGGTGTGTTACAATACCAAGATACACCCGTGGTAGGATCTAATGTCATTGATTTGGTCAATGATGTGCTACGCCATCGTAAAGGTTCGAAACCCAAAGGATGGGAAAAGTTTGCTCAGGGCCTTAAAGAGATCAATGTCCCTCAGGAAGTTGTGGGTAACAAAGAGCGATGGGGTTGGATACAGAGATCAGGCGTCGCCAATGAGGACAATTGGGGGGCGGAGGCCAATGAACCAGATTTCTCACTGATGACACCGCCTCAAACGGTCAAGAGACGACAGTATAAAACCATGACCCCCAGGCCTTTGATCTCAGACTGGGAAGCTTGGTGATGAAAATGAAACGGGAGGATCGTCTCCGTCGTATTTACTATGATGTTCAACATCCAGCTGCTTTTTCAGGGAAAGGTACCTTGTACAAAGCAGCTCGAAAACAGGACAAATCTATCACCCTGAAACAAGTCCAGTCCTGGTTACAGCGACAGAAAACTTACACGTTACACAAACCGATTCGTCGTAAATTTGCAAGAAGAAAAACAGTGGTGGGAGGCATTGATCATCAGTGGCAAGCGGATTTAGCCGATTTACAGTCACTCAAGAAAGATAATGATCAGTATCGGTATTTACTCTGTGTCATTGATGTGTTTTCAAAATATGCCTGGGTAGTCCCTCTGTACAACAAAACAGGACAGAGTTTAATCAAAGCTTTCAAGTTCATCTTGAAAAAGCGAATACCACAGGCACTGCAAACGGATAAAGGATCTGAATTCAAAAACAAACAGTTTCAATCCTTTTTAAAAAACAAAGGACATTCACTTCTTCACCACTGAGAATCCAGAGACGAAAGCCAGTATAGTGGAACGATTTCAACACACCTTGAAAACACGGATGTGGAAATATTTTACGCATAAGAAGACCCGGAGGTACATTGATGTGTTGCAAGATTTGGTGGATGCTTACAATCACAGTTTCCATCGAAGCATTCAGACCACCCCGGCTTCGGTCACGACACAACAGTAGCCCGAAATTACCCAACACCTGTATGGATCCAAGACACGCAAAGCTAAACTCTCGGTCGACGTGGGAGATTTAGTGCGTATCAACAAGACTAAACGAACATTTGACAAAGGGTATCTACCCAATTGGACCACCGAGTTCTTTAAAATTATTCACATTCGTCACAGCTCACCACCTACAGTACAGCTCGAAGATCTTGCCGAGGAACGTATTGAAGGCTCTTTCTACCTGCCTGAAATTCAGCCGATAAAAGACTCGGACATTTATGAAATTGAATCAGTTCTCGGACGACGCTCTAGGAAAGAAGGCAGAAAAACAATCAAGGAAATCAAAGTGCATTGGGAAGGCTATCCAAAGAAATTTGACAGCTGGATTCCAGAATCCTATCTGATATAAAAACATGTCTCAGACATCGGATACGTTCAGTAGTGTAGAAGTGCAAGAAGAGAACACAGGCTCCACCACCACCACCACTACCGTCAATAACAACAACAACAACAACAACACGAGAGCAGCGAAAAACAGAATCACTTTCTTTTCACAAATTATTGTGATTTATGCTATCATCGGTGTTGCCATTTTTCATCTGAGTTTTCAGTCGCCGGACAAAGAATTGTGGCTCGTGTTGTTAAGTAGCTCTCTGGGTTACATTCTACCGACACCAGGTTTGAAGTTTGTGAAACCCCCAAAGACGCTCGGATCATGAATTCGTTTTACATCACCGTGCTCAGTGACAGTTCCATGACTTTGTTTCCTCGCAATACGCAAAGTGAGTTTCGTACCAAATTGATGAAACCTATGGAACTCAATAAAGAGGAGTGGGAAATGGCTCTCGTCGAACTCATCATTCCCTCTCAAATTGTGAACATCACCGAACAGGAAGCGCATTTTGATATCATCACGACGGATCCAAGTTTAGGTAAAGAGTTTGCAAAAGTGATCAACAAATGCCAAAAACAAGCGAGTCAGTATATTGTGTCGCTCTGTTTCAAAGCCGGAGTGTATGCGACACCTGCTCACTTGATGGAGGAAATCGATAACGCCATTCAACAGACGCTGGGAGAGGTGTTTCATCAAAAAGGTATCGTGTTTCATCTCGCCTATTCCAAAGGAACGCAACGTGTGAAATTCAATGAGAAAAGTCGAGAGACGCATATTGGAGTCCTCTTCCACCCGAATCTCGCTCTCAAGTTAGGAGCAAAAACCAACGACTCGTCGGATATCTTCCCGCAACATCCTGATCCTTTTCCCTACGGGGTGGATCTCAATGTCGGATGCAATCATTTGTTTATTTATTCGGATCTGGCCGAATATACCCTCGTTGGAGACATCGAAGCCCCACTGTTAAGAGTCGTGCCGTTCACAGGAGGAAAAGGAGGAGGTCGTGTCAACCACCATCATCAAGAATTTGTCAACCTGCATTACGTCCCCATTGCCAAGTCCAAGTTTGATGAAATCGGTATCAATATAAGGAGCGATTTGGGACAACTGGTTCAGTTCGTCAGTGGCAAGTCAATGGTCAAGTTGCACTTTAGAAAAAAGTCAACCCTGCCTTTCTAAATGCATCCTGTGTATCGTGGTATACCGCGTCAGTATGGTCAAGGACTGGGAAGTATGTTCAAATCGGCCATCAAATCGGCGATCCCGTTGTTAATGCCAGCCGCCAAATCCGCATTGAATGCGTTGAAAAACGAAGGAATGAAAGCCGTCGGGGAAATGATCCTGACAAGAGAGAGCCCTGCTCGCGACTTGCAATCTCGGGCCAAGAAAGCTTTGACTTCCGTTGGAAAAGTAGCTGCCAGATCGTTAGGAACCACGCTGCTCAACAAGCTGTCAGGCACCAAGCCACCCACTAGGCCACCCACAAAAAAGAGACGCATAAACCTATCTCGTCAGTTGTCTTTGAGACGTCGCCGGAGGCAGCTGAAAAAAACAACAAGACAAAAACCACACCATAGTCGAGCTCTGGATATTTTTGATTAATCATTGGATTTAATCATTGGATTCATCATTTTGAATAATCATCATCATCATGCAACACGGTTCCTGCGAGTGTAGTAAATCGGAATTGGATGTGATATCGGTTCCACCTACCATGACGGCCATGCAAGATAGCCAGTGGACAGAACATTATCCTATATCAGCGCTGGACAATACGGCTCCAATTGAATTCATCATTCCGGCACAAACTGAAAAGTGGACAGATCTCAATCAGGCCTTCTTGTACTTGAAGGTCAAGGTCATCAAAGGCGATGGAACAGATTTAGCGGCTGACACACACGCTTCCGTGGTCAACAACTTGTTTCACAGTCTGTTCAGTAGTGTGGACCTGTATCTGAACAATAAACTGGTCAGCAATACCTCAGATACCTATCCATACAAGGCGTACCTGGAGAATTTACTGTCTTATGCGCCCCACGTGAAAACAACACCCTTGAAGCCGATGGAACTTTGGGTGAAGGATACAACAGGACACATGCAAAATAATGCTGCCGACGGTGGTAATGCTGGATTTGTCACACGACGAGCGAGCATTCATCAAAGCCGAAGTCTGGAACTGATTGGACGATTGCATCTAGACCTGTTCTTACAAGACAAATACCTACCTAACGGTATAGAGATACGACTCCGACTCAATAAGACCAGTCCAGAGTTCTGCGCAATTGCTCGAGAAGCTGTCAAAATCAAGTTTCTACAAGCCGGATTCAACGTTCGCACTGTCGACCTGCTTCCTGCGGTGGCCAACAATTTAAATAAGGCGATTGCTGAACAAAACATGAGAATCCCCATCCGACGAGCAGAGGTTAAAACCTTCACTATCTCTGGAGGTCAAAGATCCAAAATTGAAGATCATCTCTTCCAAGGACAGCTACCTAAACGCTTATTCATTGGCATGGTCAGAAATGCCTTCATGAACGGAACCTTAGCCAGCAACCCTCTTGATTTTCAGCATTTTGGACTGTCAAAAATAGAGGTCAGCGTTGATGGTAAAACCAACCGAGCTTACTATCCGAACTTTGCAGATGGAGATTGCTTAAGGTCCTACGTGGGACTGCATCAAGCCCTTGGAGCTCTCGGTGTCAATCGGACCATGGGTCTCACAATGGCCGAGTATAAGGACGGCTACACACTGTGGGGGTTTGATCTGACGGCTGATCAAGGGAGTGAAGAAGGACAGCTCCATCCTATAAAAACGGGGAACCTACGCATAGAGCTTCAGTTTGCTGCAGCACTCGATCACCCGATCAACGTGCTCGTGTATGCTGAATACGACAATCAGATTGAAATCAACGGCATCAGAGAAGTGATCACGGACTATTAATCCTACGATTCATCATCATGGAAGAGAACTATGAGAAAACACTAGAAAAAGCCTATATGGAGGTCGTGTCTGTACCCTCTCCTGAGAAAAAGGCGAAGTATGACCAGAATCATTTTGACTACAATTTGGCTCAAATTCAAAGGGATTTAGAGACAGCCGTGATAGAGAACTTGCAGACATTGATCTATGTTATGGTTCACAAAGACTGCTCGGGATGTCAAATTTATCACCCGAGTCAACTGCAACACGTGCTCTGCATGGCCGACACAGACATCTGGGTGGAGTTATACAATGAGATTGCCCTCAAAGAACTGGATCTTCAAAAAGTCATCGCTCAGTGGTATCCCATGCTTTGTGAATATCAGTCCACCCCTGATGAGATCATTCGAGCGTACGAACTCTGGACAGATTTAAAGCAACAACACCAAAACCAAGAGTCAGTCTGGATCAACCAGTGGGCCGATCGGGTCAAAAAAAATGTGGAACTATGGATACGATTGAACTGCAACATATTCTGGATAAATCGATTATCTTGTCTCCTTTACATGCACCGGTGTTCCCTAAGGATCTTTTACCGAATCGAAAACCACCTCATGTGAAAGCTTATATTGTGAACACCCACAACTCGGATCAAGCCGGAGAACATTGGGTGGCTATCTCCTTCAAGGAAAATACAGCCATCTACTTTGATTCGTATGGACTACCTCCATTGGAAGACCATATTCAACCTTTCCTACAGAACAATACTAGACATTACTCAATGAATTCAATGAGACTTCAACATGGAAGAACACTCATGTGTGGTGTTTACTGTCTTTTTGTCTTGGACATGTTAGTCCGAGGTTGTGATCTGGATACAGTTCTCGCCACCCGATTTAGACCCAGACATTATTTTGACAATGATAAAACAGTAGCACGGTGGTTTAGACAATGTCATGGACGATTGTACAGGCAAGCAACACAGCTGCCAAAAACACCTCCGTGGCAGTGCTGTACCACAGAGGGTGGAACCATACATGGTAGTGATGCTTATTCTTTCAAATATCTCGTTTTGCGTAATGGCTTTTATCGTGATTTATAAAAATGTATTCATCATGCATATGTTCTTGTTTCAATACTTGTTTCAATACTTGTTTCAATACTTGTTCATACTGTTTCAATACTTGTTCATACTGTTTCAATACTTGTTCTTGTTCATAATTAATTATTCAATAAAAGACATCAAAACAAAAATGTGTTTTGTCTTCTTTTTCACCTTGTGTTCTCCTAGGTAAAATACTACACATAGGTCTCTATGGGAATATTCCAATAGGGGGTCCTATAGTACCTATAGGGCCCCTACCAGCCCTCACCTTCGTTGATGTCTGGTGCCCTGTGTATCCCCATATTCCCATAGAAGGACCTATACGAACCATTAAACCCATACACGGGATCATACCACCTGCCATAAAAATCCCCCATACTGCCACTATTAGGTGCATAGGGTGCATAGGCTGCCATAGGGTGCCATACTGCCCCATAAATTCCCCCATATCACCAACCCTTACTACTAATGTATTGTATACAAAGGTCTCCGGCTTCAGTTTAACTGAATATGTATCAGTGCAACTTTTTATACATGTATTGCTTTGATACTTAGAATTCCGATGTATTTTAATTAAAGTGATTTATGAATGCAAGCTGCAGTCTGTTTGCATAACATAGACCGCATATTTGAGCGCATGGCTGGGTCGAGATATATCGCAAGCCATTTTACTATTAATTCGAAAAAGAGATAATTTCTTAATTTCAAAGAGATATCTTTCGTTTTAATAGAGATTTGTTTTTCACGCTGAGATATATTTTTGTATCACAGAAAGATATCTCCTGAACTTTAAGAGATATCTCCTCTACTTACAGAGATATCTGTATTACATCATTTGAGATATATCTTTCTATTTTCAAAGTTATAGAGATGCTTTCTATTTTAAACAGAAATCTCTTCTTCATAGATATCTCTTGGTGAAGGAGAGATATCTATGCACGGAAAAGAGATATCTCTATTACATTAAGAGATATTTCTTTAGCATTTGGAGATATCTTTCAACATTTAAAAGATCTTTATTAAAAGAAAGATATCTCATAATTTACAGATATCTCTGAATTTAAGAGATATCTCCTCTATTTTAGGAGATATAGCTATGAAACCAGAGAGAAATCTCTTTTTAGCTCGACTATTCGAAGAATAAGGAGGCTATTGCACTCGCCCCGGCGTCGGCGTCGGCGTCGATGTCGGCGTCTGCGTTGGTTAAAGTTTTTTATAAAGTCAAATATCTTGAATACTATCAAAGGTATTGACTTGAAACTCAAACTATATGTTAACCATCAACATCTACACCTGAGAAAACAATCCCCATAACTCTGTTTTGATTTTTGATAGATTTATGCCCCTTTTTAACTTAGAATTTTTGGTTAAAGTTTTTTATAAATTCAAATATCTTGAATACTATCAAAGGTATTGACTTGAAACTCAAAGTATGTGCCTACCATCAACATCTACACCTGAGGAAACAATCCCCATAACTCTGTTTTGATTTTTGACAGATTTATGCCCCTTTTTAACTTAGATTTTTTGGTTAAAGTTTTTTATAAATTCAAATATCTTGAATACTATCAAAGGTATTGACTTGAAACTCAAAGTATGTGTCTACCATCAACATCTACACCTGGGGAAACAATCCCCATATCTCTGTTTTGATTTTTGACAGATTTATATCCCTTTTTAACTTAGAATTTTTGGTAAAAGATTTTATAAAGTCAAATATCTTGAATACTATCAAAGGTATTGACTTGAAACTCAAAATATGTGTCAACCATCAACATCTACACCTGAGGAAACAATCCCCATAACTCTGTTTTGATTTTTGATAGATTTGTGTCCCTTTTTAACTTTGAATGTTTTGTTAAAGATAGAATACTATCGAACGTATTGACTTGAAACTTAAAATGTATGTTTACTGTCAACATCTTCACCAATGTTTTTGATTTTTGACATATTTATGCCCTTTTTAACTTAGAATTTTGTCACAGTTTTTACCAGACTAATATGGAAATACTAAAAACGGCTTTCTTTTAAAATGTCATAGAATGATTATGCAGCATGCAGCATGCAGCATGCAGCGGTCATGCTTTTTTAATTCTATACATATCAATTTTGAAAAGTTACAAAATTATTCATGATCAAATATACAAGGTCATGTATTTCTTTGAAATTATCCCCCCATCCTCCCTCCAGTTGGCTTGCAAAATCCAGAGTAAGGCTTTGAATGCAATGTACTTGAACAAGTTTCATATCTTTGACCTTAAATTCTTATAGACAATTACACAATACTCCTGTTCTTAGACAAAAACCCCATTTTACCAACAAGCTTTCGAATAGTCGAGCGTGCTGTCATGTGACAGCTCTTGTTTATTTAGTAGTAGAAGATATATCTCTCTAATTTCAAAGAGATAAGAAGTATAGGCAGCGGTTTGGCGTCACGAACTGCCAATCACAGGAATGACGTAACCGATGCGCGGCGGCCATGTTAAATGACGTCACCACAGATGCACAACGGCCATTTTAAATGATATCATAGCAAGTTCGCAGCGGCATGACGTGTGGATTTATTGTTTTATATTTTTTTAGAATGACATCATACATTTATTTTTAGAAATATGTCCCGAGGTGTCTCAGGGTGAGCTATTAGGATCGATGAATGTCCGTCGTCCGTCCACACTTAGTTCGTTAACACTCTAGTGGTCACATTTTTGCCTCAACTTGGTCAGGATGTTTGTCCCAGTAATTACTCGGACGAGTTCGAATATGGGTCATCTCGGATGAAAAACTAGGTCACATGACCCAAAAATAGAAAAATCTTGTTAAGGCTCTAGAGGCTACTGTTTCAGTCCAAATATCCTGGCAATTTGTCAGAAAGGTTGTTTGGTTGATTTCTAGCTCAAGTTTTAATATGGGTCACCTGGGGTCAAAAACTAGGTCACACAGCCCAAATATGGAAAAACCTTGTTAACACTCTAGAGGTAACATTTTCAGCCCAAATATCCTGGAAATTTGTCAGAAAGGTTGTTAAGATGATTTCTAGCTCAAGTTCGAATACGGGTCATTTGGGGTCAAAAACTAGGTCACAAGCCTGAATATGGAAAAACCTTGTTAACACTCTAGAGGTAACATTTTCAGCCCAAATATCCTGGAAATTTGTCGGAAAGGTTGTTTCGATGATTTCTAGCTCAAGTTTGAATATGGGTCATCTGGGGTCAAAAACTAGGTCACAGAGCTCAAATGTGGAAAAACCTTGTTAACACTCTAGAGGTTACATTTTCAGCCCAAATATCCTGGAAATTTGTCGGAAAGGTTGTTTTGATGATTTCTAGCTCAAGTTTGAATATAGGTCATCTGGGGTCAAAAACTAGGTCACAGAGCCCAAATATGGAAAAGCCTTGTTAACACTCTAGAGGTAACATTTTCAGCCCAAATATTCTGGAAATTTGTCGGAAAAGTTGTTTTGATGATTTCTAGCCCAAGTTTGAATATAGGTCATCTTGGGTCAAAAACTAGGTCACAGAGCCCAAATGTGGAAAAACCTTGTTAACACTCTAGAGGTAACATTTTAGCCCAAATATCCTGGAAATTTGTCAGAAAGGTTGTTTCGATGATTTCTAGCAACTTTGTTAAAAGCAGTTGTACTCGGGTGAGCGATAAAGGGCCATCATGGCCCTCTTGTATTGGATATAGATGTGTAACTTTAATGCTGTTTAAGGATGATACTAATCAACTATTGTTAAGTCCTTTTGTAATAGAAGCCACTAGACGCATAATATGTAAATGCCATTATTATGATATAAGTGTAACTTGTGCTTAGAGGTGTGTTGATCATCATAGAGATAATCAACCGGTCACTCATTTGAAGTACACCTTCATGTAAAGTGTAGTACAGGTTCGAACCCTGGACTTTGTATGACAAATATCTATATGATTAATTGCGTGTATTTAGTATTCTCTTTATATGCTTTTCAGAGTGTATTCGTATGGAACATTTTACCATCATAAATTAAATCAGGGTATAAAACGAATCCAAACCTTGACTTAGCCTATAACCGGGTATAAACGTCCAAATCGCCGCCAAACCGCCACTTTTCTGAATCGTCACTGCACCCCGGGTATTCGACTACTTCGAACGCAGATGGGTGCTACTGACGACAGATGTATATACATGAACGTCATGACAGGCACGCTGGAATAACCCCGATATTTTTATTATTTCTCTTTATTGCTCCGACCTTTTGCTTGGTATGTGTAGTAATATGTTTAAACTAAGCGTGTGTGAAGTTTCATGATAAACTGACACCTTTTAGTTAAAGAATTTCCCTAAAATGTTGAAAAAACTACAGTAATGTTGCCAAATATGACATTTATTTGCTTATAATAACAATATATATCAATGACCTTAGACACGTATACAGACAAATGTATAAGGTATCAATACAAACAGCCCTAGACTTTGGAGTTAGTGGTATCGTTTTGATATAAGCAAACTTATAGAGGTGGGTGAAGTTAAAGACAATTGAACAGGAATGTGGGGTATTCACCACAGGGGTCCAGTCAGCCATGCGAATTCACAGCGAATTCACAGTAGATGTCAATTAACATGACTGGTCACTGGTAGACTAGCTTCTGTTTATCATATTCAGCTACTGTATAACTTCCTTACATTATGTACAGATAATGTAGGAAAAGGATGTTAGTTATACATAAATTTAAGACCTTCATAAGATGTTATTATTCTATTTTATCAGTTACCTTTTAGGTAAGTAATTCCCATTCAAATAAGATACGTCTGACGACCGGAACGCAGATTATTATGAAATGAGGATACGTATAACGGCAGATGTGTAACAAGTAGTAAGCGTAAATAGGTGTTTCCAATCAGGATAAATATTGGTTTTTCAACTAATTACTAATTTATTAGTGATACATGTCTGTCACTGTTTTTGTCATTAAGAATGTCCACGCAGCTCCTCTGATACCACGTGGCGGATTTACACCAATTCACATAAGCGTAGTTGAATGATTTTCAGTGGAATAACCGCCCTCTATACATATAATTTTATGATGTCATGGCCAATTCTGCTATAACATCCGGAAGATTTCCACTTAACCTAAGATAATTGAGCAGTGCCAAGCTTAGTTATGCATATCGCCGTCACATCCGGTTCAGTGATTTTCAGCGGATTTACATTGTATGGCCATTGATTCTTCAAATTTAATGATGTTTTTGCTACTTCTCCTCTACCACCGGCCAGATTTCCACTAAACCTAATAGAACACAAGTTGTCGTCGGCATGTTCCGATTCATTGATTTCCAGGGAAGTTGCAACCCTGATGTGTCATATTCCATAATGTCTTTACTAATTCTTCTAAACGCTGGAGTAGAATTTTACCAAAAGTCACATGAGTGATCATTGTCAAGCGTAGTTGTACATTTCGTCAGCATGTTACGGTTCAATAAATTTTGCGGAACTATGTCTTTTGATGTCTCATATTCTAATATGCTTGTGCTACTGGTCCTATATCACTGGTCAGAAAACTACAAAACTACACAGAAATGATTGGTGCGAAGTCTGAACTTGTGTATATCATCGGATTGTTACAGTTTAGTGGTATGCATTTTCAATTCCACTGAATAATGCTGAATAATAGGAGACTTGTTTTGTTGTTTTTTCGTGAAAGATGGTCTCTAGTTTAGAGAATGAATTGATAATGGGGTCTCTAAGTCTCCTACAACGAAGTCTTTAAAATATCGATGTCAAGTTTCCCATACGCTAGTAACTAGTCATTGACCAATTTCATTACCTATCGTATACGTATTCGAGTATAGATAACTCATATGAAAGTGGTAGAAACATGTAAGAGACAATGTTACAAATAATCCACGGGCACAAACATGTTCATTTAACGCTCATGTATATACATTTGTAATTACATTTTTAGCCCGACTGTTCGAAGAATGAGGAGGGTTGTCGTACTCGCCCCTGCTTTTGCGTTGATCAAAGACGTGTTATCAATATTAATAACTTCAAAACCGACCAACGTATCGACTTTTAAAACTCTTGCCATACTTGTTTCTCATGGAAATACATACAAATGCAGCAAGTCACATATATTTTTGCGGAGTAATGCCTCTATTTGTATTATGATTTTGTAACAAAAAGTTATAAGTCCGGTACCTCATTAATAAAAGATAGACGTAACGTCCGATGTTGCGGGTTTTTGGCAATTTCTAGCGTAAACATGATTCATTCTGACTGCATAGTAGTAAATTTTAAGAAAAATATGTGAAGCCGTATATAAAAATAAAGGAAAAAGGTTATTGGACATTACTATGTAACAGAAATTACTTTTAAGCCTTCAATTTAAGTGAAGCGATATCAAACACACTGAGAACGACGTTAATTTATGCGCGTCACGTGTAACAAAAATACTTGATCCGCATGACTTCTACTTAAAAACGAAATATGAAAATTACGTCAAACTTTCTCATTTTGCGTATACGATATGTTAAATGTCGCCGAAAGTTGCCATTAAAATCTAAAACATTTCAAACGGCTCCTTCGAGCAAACATGTATAAAACTTCTGTCAGGAAGAAAGTGTCACATCTTTGAACAGATGTATTTTCATTTTGTTCAAATGAATGCAAAATAAAGAAAATTAACGATATTTATATAAAAAATAAGTATAGAAATGCGTTTTTAATGTAGATTAATAAAATAATTTTACTTTTCGAATATATCTGAATAAAACGGCTAAAATTACATTTATGATTGTCTAGCGAAAATGTCCACATACAGAAAAATGTAAGAAAATGTGTAAATATACTCGAAAAAAACTGTTATTATAATTCAGCCGATGATTTATCGTAAATTTCTTCATCGTATAAAAAATGCGTTTTTTCTCTTCTTTCAAATGATACCGTATGCCTGCTCAGTCTAACAAAATCATACTTTTATACAAAATAAGGCTTGTCTAGCGAAAATGTCCTCCGACGTCAAATTCATTAAGATGCGACGTTGCTCAGCCCCCGAATTACGGTAATGTTGCCAGTAACTGTCAAATGGAGAAACGCAAACGTTATATTTTTCAAAATGTTGTTCATATATCAGTATTTTAATGCATATTTATTCATATTCTAAAACGTTCTATCGATTTGAAGGTTAAAACACTCACTGTGTCAGCAGATTAAGTTATATGTCTTTGTGTGTAGCGGTTTAAGCTAAATTCAACATTTTAATGTAATAAACGGTAAATGTTTCAGAAAAATACTGTGGTAATGAAATTGCTTGTATTTACAAAATGAGTCTTTCCTCTTTTTCAAATGGTATTAATTTTATATGCAATTTAGAAAGATGGCAATTATTCAATGTTTGACGTCGTGTTACATAACGTCTCGCAACATTGGACGTTACGTCATAATTTTACAAAAATCATAATGATACTGAAGTTTTCTATTTAGCCTTGACTTATAATTAACTTTTATTACATAGTTTTTCAGTTTAAGACAAAATCTAAAGTTATCAACAGTATTCCCATCATAAGACTAATGTTTCATCTTTTACGTATCTGCAGTTTGTATGGCGTTTTACGTATCCACCGTCTGCGTTCATACGTACCCTATAATATTTTCATCTGTCGTCATAAGTACCCTCAAAGAGAACACCATGCTTGTTTAAGTGTGAACTGCAGCTGCTGTATCAGTCATAGCGAAAAGAAAATATGTTTTTCTGCTAGAGAAAATGTGTAGCTTTACGGTTTATGCAGTTTTGGACTCTTTCGATTATTAGATTTCTTAAAATTCTGTTAAAAATCCGAAAAAATGCAATTTCTGGTCTGATTTCCGTAATCGTAACAACACGTCGGTCATTTTTCAGGTAAACAATTGAGCATTGCCGATAACAAATATATTGAAACTCATATTGAACGAAAACATTGTGAAAATGAATAAAAAAGAGAAGATATTAGGTATTTTCCAGCTTACATGTCAGGACGTTCATGTATATACATCTGTCGTCAGTAGTACCCATCTGCGTTCGAAGTAGTCGAATACCCGGGGTGCACTGTAAAGGTTAGAAAACGGCTGTTTGGCGGCGATTTGGACCCGTAGAAGGATGAAGACAGTAATAACAACAGTGATACAGATGTATTCTTTTCACCAATCAGTACCAGCAAAGATTTAATCAGTTCAAACAAAATTTCAACAGTTTTCTTACAATTGTTTTGAAATAACAGTTCATTTTGAGAAGAAAAAAAAAAACGCCCATTTTGTGACTTTTAAGTGACGACCCCTGCGTCCTTTATAGCCTTAAAACAACAAATAATTCAGTCGAACATACCACAAAGCGATATCAGGAGGCAGATTTGTTATAATTGTTCTTTCATTTGATATATAAATATATAAAATACATTCAGCCGTTCTATACTCCACGCTGCAAGACTTTTTTTACCGGGTATATGATCAAATTGCAAAACAAAAGATACAGGAAGCTATCGTACTGTTGAACATGTATTAAGAGAGACTGAAGGGCCTGAATTAGTAATTCGTAATAAGATACATGCAGGTACTATTTGTATAAAATTGTCTTTTCTGTACAAATGAAGCATCATTAATCAGAAAGAACTACTGGGACGGTTTCATAATAAGCCAGTCTTTCTTAGGTATTTCCAACACCTTTTCTAAAAGCTTAACAGAGTACACGCCATTGCGCAGCAGCCAAGGCATAAAAATCAGGACTTATACAATGAAATTTTTCAAATGAAGTAACATGTATTATGAAAATATGTTAATGTGTATGTAGTTGATACATGTACTTACTTTTTGCACACCATGTATATTCTACTCTATTCTATTCTGTTCACATCAACATACTGTACTACAAACAGTATGACAGAAACAAGAAATCACATATTAATAAGAAAGCGAAATGAGGTTCATAGTTTCTAATACATTTGTGAGTAAATTACAACACATGTTACAGAGATAGAAGAGCATACAATATTAAAGAGCCAAAAGTCTGACAAAACATTAGTCTGACAAAAACCATCCAATATATAAATGCCGACAGAATTCACAAACATGCTGACAGAAAGCACAAACATGCTGACAGAAAGCACAAACATGCTGACAGAATTCACAAACATGCTGACAGAATTCACAAACATGCTGACAGAAAGCACAAACATGCTGACAGAAAGCACAAACATGCTGACAGAAAGCATAAACATGCTTTGTATCAATCAGTATTGAGACGTTTCATATAATCCAACAATTGGTCAAGGCCAACAACTTCAGTCAAACTTTGTGACCACCATGCATCTAGAAAAGGAATACTTTCTATCCCCCCATTACTATGCAAGTACACTTTTCCAGTATGTATTACCAACATTATTCATATGTTGCCACAATATCTGCATTTCAAGACATTTTGTGTTTAATAAGTTTTCTTTACTGAGTGTTTCTAGGTTATTGCATCAGCGCCGCGCTACTAGATGTTGCTTAAATTTTGTAAATGGGTCCGGCCTTTCGGTTTACTTGCGTGACGACATATTTCGTTTTTACCTATGTGTTTGCAAGATTTAGTTGCTTTATTTTCCAATACCAGGCGTACATTACATACATGGAGGTTAATTAAAGCATAGAAGCAAATGTCGAATCCGACTTTCGATCGACAGCCGTTAATAACAAGACAGTCAGATACTCGAGTAGACTCACCGTTCTGTCAGTAATGATTTTATAGTATTCCGAAATCATTGAAAAAGTATCACATATGGTAAACAAAACTTTTAACGCACCACCTGCCTATTTCCTTCTTTGTTTAATTATCAACCCTTCAAATATATGCCAGCTTATTTTAGCTAGCCATGCACGAAAGCTAGCATGACTTGTATTTACGAATACACTGGTACAAATCATTTGGCAGAGAATTTTACTTTAACGTTAAACCTTCAAAGAGTTTTCATGGGTTATTGCCTTGATGTTCTTCATTGGGAAACCCACTCTTAAAATTATCTTCCATGTGAAATTTGTACAAAATTCATGTAATGGGAGTATCTACCCAATGTCTTCATAAATGCAAGACATGATAGCTTTCGTGCATGGATAGCTAAAATAAGCTGCCAGACGTTGGAAGGGTTGATAAATAAAGAAGGAAAAAGGCATTTTGTTTGGTATATAAATTTATGCTTGAATGTATCGCGCTAAACCATAGTTTAAAGGACGTGTCATGTTGATACAGTGTTTATGCTATTACGCAGTGGCTGTGGTGACGACAAAAAGTACTAAGGTAAGCTATAAGGATCACTCACCGTCCGGCGTCTGTTTGTCTACCATTTCCATCAAACGAAATCTACTCTGAACCACTTGGGCAAGGATGAAACTTGGCAGGGGGTGTTCCTTGCATTAAGCTCTACCAGTGTTTAAATAATCCAATTATATTCAAAATTCTGAAGGCACAAAATAGGAACACCTTTAAACGTCTTCTTCTCTAAAACCACTGTCTAGTGGACCTCTATCAGGGTTGTTCAAATTATGACATTGGGGTCAAAATTGGTCTAGCCCGGGGGTCATATGTCTTACATAGACATATATAGTAAAAATTTTTAAAAAATCATCTTGTCAGAAACTGTAAGGCATAGAGCTGAGATAATTATAGAATTTTAAATTGACATTAGTTTGGCAGTTGCATTGCGGCCATTCTGGGTCAGGTCCTCGGCCCTAGATGGGAAGATTACATGAATTAGTGTTTGCCCTACATTTCTGTCCAATGAAAATATCTAAAAATTTAAAATGTTCCCTGTCTATTTGCCATAAACTTCTGACAGGTTACTCTATGTATCACACTATCTTGATAGAGCGAGACTCTATAGACCTGTTTGCGCATGACGTCATAAAATGTAGTAAAATGTAGTAAATAAAGACTAAATGTAGGGCAAACACTAAGTTAGTTAGAGGCTAAAATAGAAACATTTATACAACATAGAAACGCAGTCGGTCGCTTTCGCTCCCTCCTTTGGGTTTCTATATTGTATAAATTTCTCTATTTAGCCTCTACCTATTACATAAAATGAACAAATAATTATATTTGAAGTAGGAGAGATATCTCTGTACGGTACAGAGATATCGCTATCACACTGAGAGATATCACTTTAGTGTTGGAAGATATCTTCTTCTCCATAAGTGCAAGGTCTAGAACTTAGATTGTTGGTGTGTAGCATTGTGTAGTGGTCGGCTCCTTTTTTCTAACTTTGCCCAAAGGGTCAAAACTGACCCTGCCATTTCGACCTAGTTTTTAGATTTCATAACAACAGTTTACTGTATTTGTACCGCTGTTGTTGACCTTATATAATTCAGCCAATGATAGCCAGGTGAGCGATAAAGGGCCGTCATGACCCTCGTGTTCTATGTATTTGCTTCATATTCACACACACACAATTCCTTATGCCAATACCTTCACACTGACTTCTTAAAAGATACACTTTATGTTCAAGTGACCTCGACTTCAAACTTCAAAACAAACGCTCTTCAGCCAGACGAGCATGTGGGATTTTAAAAATTATATCAGGAATTTTAAATTTAAATTAGTTTGGCAGGGAATAGAAATAAATGTCTAACAATATCTTTTTATAAAAAGACAGTAATTGAATTCTACGCATCTGTCCTCAATGGCGGTCCAGCAATACTTTTGAAAACCACCAAGCACCATTTTAATGCGCGCTACATAACGTATGGATCATTCCATGCCATCTACAGTTCACCAGCTCAATTGTTTTGTTTCGTCGTGCAATCTTTTTTGTTACATTTATGAATAACATCAATTCAGCAACATCATTGAGTTCCATACGAATCCTGTGGACGTATTACAAATCTATTAACTTATTTAAACAGTTGAATCTGTGAACAAACAAGAGGGCCAAGCTGGCCCTTTATCACTCACCTGAGTACCGAGTGTTCAGAGGGATGTTCTGTGGTTTGACCTGGTGACCTAGTTTAAGACCCAACGTGACCCAGTTTCGAACTTTACCTAGAATCCATCCGGACAAACATTCTTGCACATTTTCTGATGATTGTGTGTAAACAGTGACTTCTAGAGTGTGCACAAGCTTTTCTGTGATATGACCTGGGACCTAGGTTTTGACCCCACATGGCCCACTTTCAAACGGTACCTAGAACTTGGTCAATACATACATTCTGACAAATTTTCATGATAATTAGGTACAAAATATGTGCACAAGCCTTTTCCATGATGTGACCTGGTGACCTAGTTTTTGACCCCACGTGACCCAGCTTCCACATTGACCTTGGGTTCATCAATACATACATTCTGACTAATATTCAAGATAATTGAGTACAAAATGAGACTTCTAGAGTGTTCACAAGTGACTTGGTGACCCAGTTTTAACCCCACGTGACCCATTTTCGTGACCTAGAAACTGCCAAAAAAAACATTCTGACCAACTTTCAGGGTCAAATGTGGTCTCTGCAGTGTACACGTTTTTCTATTTTTTGACCTAGTGTTTGACCCCAAGTGACCCAGTATCGAACTCTTTAATGGTTTTATGCAGTAATACATTATGACAAAGTTTCATGAAGATTGCATCATAAATGAGGCCTCTAAAGTGTTCAAAAGGTTAGTATAAACAGCTGTACTTAGTGCTCAGGTGGGCTAATAAACACATCAATACATTCTGTTTGAATTTCACAAGACAAACGTTCCAACCAATTTACAAGACGAGTGGCTATTAAATGAGTATACTAGAGTATTAACAGGATTTTTCTTGAATTTTACCTTGTGACTTAGTTTTTAATCCAAGGAGCCCCTTATTCAATCTTAATTTAAAAATCATCAAGACACTCTGACAAAATTTCATGACAATTGGGTATTAAATCTGGCCTCTAAGGTGTTAAAAAAAAAGGTTTTAATTTAATTTGTTCTAGTGACCTAGTTTTTGACCCCAAGTGACCCAGTTTGAAGCTCGACCTACAAATCATCTGGTTAAAACATTCTGACCAATTTTCATGAAGAACGGATATAAATCTAGTCCTCGAGTGTTAACAAGGCTTTACTTTGATTTGACCGTATGACCAAGATTCAAACTTGACCTAGCTATCATCTACAACATTCTGGCTAATTTTCATGATGATTGGTTAATAAATGTGGCCACCAGAATGTTGATAAGCATTTTCATAGATTTGACCATGTGACCCAGTACTTTTTTACCAGAGGTGACCCAGATCCAAACTCGACCTAAAAATTATTGAAATAAAATATTCTGACCGATTTCAATGAAGACTTGATGTCAAATGTGACTTCTAAAATACTAACAAGGCAAGTATGAACAGATACACATCGGGCAATCACAATAGCTCACCTTGCTCAGGTGAGCTTGAAACTTTAAAGCAGTTAGAAAAGGTTGTTGTTGTTGTCAGATGGTCTTCTTTCACAAGTGCTTCTTTTATAACTATTTTTGCCACATTTATCTTATCTGACTGGTGTTTATTCACACAGATCTGACAACATTATGTACATCCCATTCAACTTAATATGTAAGACAAAACATGAATATATCTTAAATTTTATTCCTTTCATTTAGTAATATATGTATTTATCACAAATACTTCAGCACTGCAGTATCACAGAATCATACTCTTTCAGTACAGACACAATTTTACATACATTGTACACAATCAAGTTATTGTAACTGTAATCAAACAAAACATGGGACAAGTTTATTCTGCGGGCCTGGTGCGGGCCTAGTAAAAAGTGCCAAAAATGCCAGGTTATGCATATTTTAGAAAACAGAAAGAGTTAACACCAATGAATTAAGATGTTTCAAAGAATTTTCAGTCACTAATTACTAGGAGTTACTGCACAAGATTCCCTTGTATTCAACACCTTTCCAGTTGGGGGCCTATTTTATGAGGCCCGTAGCTGAATAAACGTCAGATTGTCTAATACTTCAATCAATCAACATCTGCTTAATACTAAATTAGTGAAAAAATCATTAAAATCAGCGAATTTACATATCTTTACACTTTTCTTTTGCTAGAATTGCTCAAATACATTTTAATAGGCCCGCAGATAGGCCCGCAGAAAAAACATGTCCAAAAGATGTTGAAATCATGAGAAAGTGTTAGTGGCCCATTTCTAGCTGCTACAATACTGTTGATGCTAAATCAGTCACCGAAGGAAGTTAGTACAAGATAGTCTCGCAATTCTTCATGACTTTAAATTCATGTTTGTCCTTCATAGTCATTTAACTTGTAGAAAGACAATTAGCACTTACTTATACTGGATCTTTTACAAAAATGAATATAACCAAAGTCATAACAAAAAAATATTGAATCTTTACAACATTTCTACAGTAGATCTATAAAAAGAAAATCTTTTTTTTCATTATCTCAGTCAAAAATTGAGAATGCATTTTGTAAGGCTGATTTTCATGTCTACCTTCTAGTAAGACAAATACTTCAATACAAATAACGGAATACAGAGTATCTCTTATATGTTTTGAAAGCACTTTATGTGCTTCTAGAACATTCTAGACATAATCTGTCAAACATCACTATGAAATGTCCACTGTTCATTAGGTAAATGACCTGCATAGTGCAACAGTATGGTCCACTCCACATTCAACCTTGTGAGTAAATGCTGGCATGGCAACCTGCAAACAAAAGTATTGATAATGTCTGTAATGTAGAAGCGTTCATCATTTATTCTATATGTGTAAACAGCTCAAATCATCACCAGCCTACCTTAAGCAAGATTGCAGTTTGTCAAATCATTCGTATAACACAAACAAACCTATAGATATCTAGGGCTGCCTGTAACCCTGTCCAATCTGTTTCTTTCTTCTATATACATGTAATACAGATTTGAAGTCAGTCCTAAATATGCTAAGTTTGACCATACATAAGTATCTTGTATAATATTTCACTATCATATTAGTTACATGATGAAATCCTGACATACTACTTAAAAAATTTAAAACATTCTGTACATACATTAAGTGTACAATACATAAAATGTTTCCAACAACTGCTATTATTTGAAAAGTAACATTTTCATTCTCCAGCTACATGTATGTGACTAAAGACTTCATTTTAAGTGACTGAATAGCAAACAGTGCATATCACAGTTGTACAGGCCGATCATGATCTCACCTGGTCACAAAGACAGAATCTGTCACGTCAGCTAGGTAACAGTCCTTTATATTATCTACATACATCAATCAAGAAATCATTCAGAGTTGTCAGAGTAAAACATCATTTCACAAGAATGACGTACCTTTAGTGGGAAATATTGCACCTCTGTTTTGTGTATTCCAAGACAACCATACTTTCCCTTTCCCCAAGTGTATAAGTCTCCAACATCTGCAAAATATAAAAAGAAATGAACCGATGCCAGGAACCAGGTTTTCACCCCAACTTAATAACATATAACAAGAGGGCGGTTTTTAATTTTCAAAGGAGACCTTGATCTCGTCTCCATGGGCCCAAATGCCATGTGACAAAAATACCTACATTGTATATATAAAGTTTTATGGCAATACCTCATTCTCACTTTGGCCCGGGGCCCCCCCACCCCCCCCAACCCCCCTTCCCCAATAACCCCCCCCCACCCGGTTTTTCATAACATGGGTTTTTAGCCAGAAACTTTATTGGTGGTAATTATTCCAAGCTAAACCATATAATCTTCTAATTTTGAAGTATTTTGCAGCGATCTTGATCTTGATATTAAGGACCACTAAAGCAATTCCAAGCAACATCACCATTATATAAGCTAGTTTATGTTAGTTATATTAATTCAACAAAAAGTTATTTGGGCTAAAAACATAGGGACACCACCTACCTGTGACTGCAGAGAGACGACTCATTCCACAGCTTATGTCTACAACTCTCACATTGGGCTGCAGTTCATTACAACCAAACAACGGTTGTGGTAGACAACTAGGAGTCTTCAACATGTCTGTTTTAGGTCCCTTTCCTAGCACTCCATATCCCCAAACATACACCTGTCCTTTATCTGAATGATGGAGAAACAGTAACTGGTATCATAATTGTAGAAAAGCTGTCAGACAGACAAGAACTATACAGAAAATCTTTTTTGGCAAAACATTGCTTTAGTAGCCTACAGTTTGTCTCCACTAGCAGGCAACAATATCTAGTGTATATAGAATACATATAGTAATCCCTAAACACCATTAAATGTTGACATATTTTCATCAAATGTTCAAACTTCATTTCCACATGTGAATATGGATTAGACTTTGCTAAAAAGCTATTATGGGATAAAATATACATTGAAGTAATAACTATATATATGACAAACCTGTGATGTTGATAAATGTAATTTAAATTTTGATGATGCTGACAGTAATGTCAAATTTTTTTTCCTGTGGCAAATTTTGTTGAAAATTAAATGTTTTGTTGTTTATATGCAATAAAAAGCTCATTAAACGGCAGAGGTGGGCAAAAATAAAATATTGGCACACCAGTCTAGATAAAGGCCCTCAGGCTAATATTTTATGGAGTGCAGCAATATTTTATTTCGGCCCACCTCTGCTGTTTAATATCCTCCACCTAAAAATGAATTTCTCCAATAATTACCAAAAACAAATATAAACAAACCATTTAATAACATGCACATTGAGCCTCCTGCAGCTACTTTCTTTACTTTCCCACAATTCCTGATTGGTAAATGTTTTGGAATGTTGACTTGTGTTTCATCTGTTACCATTGACAACTGACTGTATTCAGAATTTCCCCATCCAAACACTTCCCCACTGTCTGAAACAGCTAGGACACAGTCTGCTCTTGAAGCAATGTCCACTATTTTCACACTCTGTATATCACCTTTAAGCTGCCTTGGAATTCCAACTGATTCAAAAGTACCTAAACCTGTAAGTCAAAACATGACACGTATGTCATATAACTGGAGTTACTGAACACCTAATGTCACTGGACACCCAATGTCACTGGACACACCTAATGTCACTGGACACACCTAAAGTCACTGGACACACCTAATGTCACTGGACACACCTAATGCCACTGGACACACCTAATGTCACTTGACACCCAATGTCACTGGACACACCTAATGTCACTGGACACACCTAATGTCACTGGACACACCTAAAGTCACTGGACACACCTAATGTCACTGGACATACCTAATGCCACTGGACACACCTAATGTCACTTGACACCTACTGTCACTGAACACCTAATGTCACTGGACACCTAATGTCACTGGACACAAAGGGGGTTTATTTAATTTTAGACAAATAACTCTGCCTGTCACAGATTACAGAACCCTTAACTCAAAGGCGGATATTATCACAAATTTCAGTTAATCTGAAGTCACTGTTTCTTAGAGATGTAATCGATTCAAACGATATCGATATATCAACGATAAAACATTGTTCGATTAAATATAACGCGTGTGCAATAAAAAATCGTATATCAAATAATGTTACACCAGCTCAATGATCTGTAACAGTTTCCTGTCTGAAAATTCCATCAAGAACTCAACCAGAATTTCAACAATCACTCTGCCCAGAGTTCAGTGTTTTTCTAATGAATGATAATTTAATGAAATGTAGTCTCATAGGCAAAAATATTTCAGCACTGCAAGGGTTGATATATATTATAGACCAGAACCATATGTTTAGTACAAATAAAGTCAAGAGATTTGGTAGAATATGTACTCAGTGACTATTTTACGCCCATGATCGACACATAGGGGTTTATTTCACTGTATCGCAATATTTCTAAATTGATATATCGATACAAAAATTTTAATCAATGACATCCCTACTGTTTCTATATGAAGCATTATTTTACCTGTCTGTCCATCTGCACCTAGCCCGCAGGAATATACCTGACCATCTTCTGTTAGAAATAACGTATGATCTTGCCCACATACTACCTGAACAAACAGAAAAAAATAAATCAGGAAATGAATCCCATTTGGCAATACGAAGAAACAAAATAGGGCAAATATTTGATGGACGGACAGCAATGATAAACCAGTTCTTTCAATTGTACAGAGAAACATGTCATTTCAAAACATCATTTCAACTAAATATTTGTTTTCCTTTATTTCTTTCAATAGTGTACCAACACTGTTCTTAGTATTTAAGGCTTTCACAAAAAAGTACACAGTGTTGATCTTATGTAGAATTGGAGTCAAATTTATTATCTATTTATAAGTACATGTATCCAAAGTGCTAATGGGACCTTAAACTCTAGCAGTGCTAACCAAGGAGTCCGCCTCCCTGGTCGGGTGGTTAGAGTTGTTGATTTGAAATCACTGCAACTCTCATACTTAGAGGACCATGGGTTCGTGCCCTGCTACCAACCATGTCTCTTTATATGAGCAAGTTGGCAGTTTCTTATGAAGGACAGGAGTCTAGTACTTGTTCTATCCAGGAACTATTGTTAGGTCAACTGCCCACCTGTTAAAATGACCAAAAGCATGGTTGGAACAGGCGTTAAACTCCTACAACAACAATAACTAACCAAGGAGAAATGGCAACACACTACAAGATTTAAACAGAGACAAAACCAGAGTTTTCGGTTATAAACTGATTGCACTTTGCCTTACCTTGGATATATTTTCTGGAATGCCATCCACTCTCTTGATGTTAGATACTTTCCTGTAAAGTACAATGTGATGTTACTAAAACTGAATCTGACTACTGCTCCTACATGTATATTAGCACAAAGTCAGGTAGATATAGCACTTTTACTGCCACTAATGTATGCTTACAGTTAGACTATGTATATATGTTTGTGTTCATCAATAATGTTCTGTGGAAAATAGAAATAAATTGACGGGGGTGTAGTGACATGAAACTGTTTATATTTTACACATGGGAAGCTTTATCGGTCATTCAGTTCTGCCATATTATGCACCTTGTTTCTGACATATTGAAGTACTATGAACTTATTTAAATACAATGATGTTTTATAGTCAAAAAATGGATGACATATACAGCTGACCACTTCAAATAAAATAGTCCAAATAATTATTTTCACAAAAATTCTTAATATAATTACAGTCCAGCATGTAATAAAGACCGTCCCAGAATAAAAACCAATCTGTAATTATACAAATGTAAACCAGTAGGGAGGAAACATTTCACTGTTAATCTGTAGTAGAAACACATTAAGAATGACAATCACTTGTCACCAAGGACTACGGTACTTTAACATCTGCCATCAAGTGGTCTTTGTTCACATGTTTGACTGTATGTGAGAAAGTATAGGACAAGCACTGGATATTATAACAAAACTGACGACTGCAATCAAAGATCGTAACTCACTGGTAAATCTCGCCTTCCACTGATGGTCGTCCACACTGTCCGTATGCATTGTTGCCTTGTGTAAACACTATAATATTCAAACAACAGCCGATGTGAATCATATGGCTTAGATAATGTGACAGTGACGTAACACATATATGTGTACATATTTACAATCATTGCACTTAAACGTAGTTTATGTGTACAAAAAGATGCTAATCCTTATCATTAGTAATGTTGATGCTATAAATAGTATAATGTTACTTCAGTTATCTGTAATCAATAAGGGAGCACTGCATGGATGTAACAAAAAGCTGACTGTTGTTTAAAATACCCTTTGTACAGTATAAGGTTTCAGAGAAAGGTAACAAATAAATGATTATATTGAAAGTTACATATGTTTTCATTTAAAGGTGGTCTAGTATTCAACTTCCAGTGTCCATGCCCACAAATCACCCTTTTCCTCTACATAGAAAAGATGGGAATTTCAGTGGTTGTATCTGCCAAAGCGGACACTAATTTCAGAAAAATGTAAAGTTTCTTTCAGTTTTATCATTTTTTTGTAACATTCTAGTGATTGTTTAAAAAATCAGGGAAAGTAGTGTTGTCACTAGCAGAAAAAGGAATAAAACTACCAACCTCCTATACTAGTTAGGAAAGCACTATGAGCTCTTCCACATGCCACCTTAAACACTGATCTGTCATCTGTCTGTGATATACCTGGGATGTCCACAGGCACTGGCTCTATGATGTAATCTAACACTCTGCCTGGAATACAAGGTTTTCTATGCTAAAATCTATTAATCAAAATTATTCTCTTCTGCAATGTAACATTTTCTTTTCAATGTAATACTTGTGTATTAATCTTCTGCCCAAGGAACCTACAACCATGTCAGTAGTTGGATAGATTTTTGAAGCATTCACTACATAAGCCTATCTAAAAACAAGTGACCCCCAGGATGGGGTTAATTTTGACTTAAGGGTCTTGATTTGAACACTTTTGATAGAGGTCTACCAGGCAATGCTTTACACCAAACATATCTTAGCTCTGGGTCGTGTAGCTTCACAGAAGATTTTAAAGTTTATCCTATAGAAACAATTGACCTCCAGGGCAGGGGTCAAGCGTTTACGGAGTAGATGGTGCTTGAAGAAACTGTTGATGGAGGACACCCAACACATAATGATGCAGTCCCTGACCACAATAGGTCACCCTTGAGCACTTTATGTTCAGGTAAGCTAAAAAAAGAGCCATGTTCACATGACCAACTCCCCCGCCAAGAAAGTTTTTGGTCACAATTTGGTGTGAAAGGTGGTCTTATGTAAGGGCCTTAATTCAATGAAAATTCATTGAAACAAAACATATTGAAAATATGCACATCTCCTCTAGCTAGTGAAGCTTTCCATGAAGATTTGAGGATACTGAGAAACAGAGCAGACACCAGGAAATATGAAAAAGTAATTTAAGGGCAATAACTCTGTGAAATATCATTGAACTGTAACACACTGATAATTATGCTGATAATAATTATGCACATCTCCTCTTAATACCGAAGCAGCCGAGACAACAATACACAGAAGTGCTACATGTATACATACACTGAATTCAAGTCAGTGGTTCCTGAGAAATAGCCTGGACAAGGATGTGTGATGGATGCAAGACCGGAGAGAGATCATTACCATTTCTAACCCCCCATTGGTGGGGAGACAACAAAGGTCTTCTTACTTTGCATTGGTAGGCAGCCTCCTTGTAGGGTACAGGTTCAAATCCAGGCTTCTACTTTGTAATAAATTAAAGAAGTAGTTAATTTTATTGCGATATAATCATTACTGTTTCAGAATTGTAAATCATGTGAATAACGCCATTTGCAAAACAAAACATTTCACAGTTGTACCTGTGTTCTTAGGGTACTCGTGGTACCCTAGCTGTGAGTCGGTATTTATGCCTGTAGCAAGAATCATATGACGCCTTCGGCGCTTCGTAGCAAACACAGTAAAACCATAGCCACATGCAACATCGTAGACCTATAATGGAACAAGAGCTGTCCATAACACAGCACGCTCGACTATTGTGGGTGTTTGCTAATAAAACAAAACTTTTATCAGTGTAATAGCAAAACAAAATTCTGCTAACTATTAAGTATAAACTAGGAAAGTTGAATCATAAAAAAAGTCAAAATCTATAACTATAGATTTAATTTTTGGTAAATTAATTGTTTGATACAAAATTTACCCTGAACACTATTGCAAGGTTTGATATAACTACCATAAGTGGTTACTGTGACATGTGCATGATAGTACCTTGCATGCAAAACTTTACCAAATTTTCAAAGTCAAACAAGGGCCATAATTTGCACTAAATTTAAACAAGAGTTATCTGTCTTGACTGTGTGACACCTCTTAAGACATTAAAAAAGTTTCAAGTCAATATCATAAGTGGTTACTGAGATATGTGCAAGATATTACCTAGCAGGCAAAACTTTAACCAAATTTTCAACGTCAAACAAGGGCCATAATTAGTACTAAATTTATACAAGAGTTATCTGACTTGACTGTGTGACACCCCTAAAGACATTAACGAAGTTTCAAGTCAATATCACAAGTGGTTACTGAGATATGTGCATGATAGTACCTAGCAGGCAAAACTTTAACCAAATTTTCAAAGTCAAACAAGGGCCATAATTTGTACTAAATTTAAACAAGAGTTATCTGCCTTGATTGTATGACACCCCCAAAGACATGAACAAAGTTTCAAGTCAATATCATAAGTGGTTACTGAGATATGTGCATGATAGTACCTAGCAGGCAAAACTTTAACCAAATTTTCAAAGTCAAACAAGGGCCATAATTTGTACTAAATTTTTTCAAGAGTTATATGCCTTGATTGTATGACACCCCTAAAGACATGAACAAAGTTTCAAGTCAATATCATAAGTGGTTACTGAGATATGTGCATGATAGTACCTAGCAGGCAAAACTTTAACCAAATTTTCAAAGTCAAACAAGGGCCATAATTTATACTAAATTTTTTCAAGAGTTATCTGCCTTGATTGTATGACACCCCTAAAGACATGAACAAAGTTTCAAGTCAATATCATAAGTGGTTACTGAGATATGTGCATGATAGTACTTAGCAGGCAAAACTTTAACCAAAGAAGCAACGCCGACGCCGACGCCGACACACAAGTGACTGTAATAGCTCTCCATATTCTCCGAATAGTCGAGCTAAAAACTGAATTTAAGTCACCTCTTTATAGAAACTTGTACTGTAACAGAAACCTGGTTAGCAATCTATGTCTCGATTCTGACAAAATATGAAATTTGATTTATTATACTGTATGAAGAATGTGACCTGATATTTCTTAAGTCATTTTTGCAGATTTTTTTTAAATATATACATGTATAATGTATTTTAAAGCTTTGATAAAGGAAATCTTCTGATGCACATTCTGGAAAAGATGTCCCTACTCCACTTGCCTACTTTGGTCAAAAAGTTCAAACAAAGGCAGGTCCTGAAAATATAAGCTGGTAGTCAGATTTGACGTATGATGTTAAACTGATTGATTTATTTCGGTATCACAGTGCATACAATGGTTACAAACATGTTGTATTCATAAAATAGTAGATAATTAAATAAAATACAAGCATGAGTATTAACCATGTCATGCCATAGCACAAAAAAGAGTGATCCCTTATTTCCATTGTGGTCCTTGTTACTGGCGGCATGACAGATGTTAATTGAGACACTTATAGGCAAACTGATTTTTGCATCAGTCAAATTGAGTTTTCAAGCTGTAATCTGGCTATCAATTTGTGCTGTTGAAAAGTACTGTAGCATTGTTTTCAAGTTTCAGAAGTAAATGTATTCACCTCTATATCGTTTTCATCCATGTAACGTAATCTTGCTGGTCTGTGTTGCACTGTCACAGGCTTCTGGAGTTTCATTTCCGGACGCATATACGAACGCACACCTTGAAGAAAAATGTAACAATGCTATTTCAATTTCTCTGATGTTACCAGAAGACAAATAACATTTAAAATTTGTGTTTTTAATGTAAGCATGCTTTAATACTATATAAAGTAAGAGGATTATTACTTAATAGCACTAAAATTGTTCGAATTAAATACTGAATTGAATACATAATTATCAAAATGTCAAAACCAGAGATTTTACATCACTTTTCAGCTTCCTCACTTCTCAATGCAGGACCTCCCCTGGGGTTCATAAATCCATTACCACATCTTGGCCATAACAGTAATGTTGTTTTCAGGAAAATAATTAGAATTTTGTCAGATTTCACTAAAACTCATTTTGCCAATTTCAAATTTCTTTCACCTCTCTGAAGAATCTAATACAATTGGCCACACTGACCATAGGAAGCTCTGTCATTGCTGATGTGCTATATCCACACAAGCCTATTTTGATATACATGCTAGCTACATTGAACATACCCAGGGCACCTGTTGCAGCATGACCCCAGACATAGACCCTTTCTGCTGGTTTAGCTTTTGCACTCTGGTACTGTATCACCTGTTCCTTGCGTTTCTCACGAGCTGTCTCCCTCTTCACAGAACCAGAAGCAAACCGTACCCTCTGACATAGAAGACAAGGCTGTAGTAATCTGGCTGTTTTAAATATGTCCATAGTTCTGTAATGATTAAATAATACGAAAGTGACAGTGTTTTCAATACATGTTAAATTAGTTTCATAATATCATCTCAAAGCAAAATTTGCAATACCAAAATTTGTTGTCATTCACACATGCCATACAAAATAAATTAATTCACAAACAGACAAACACTTCAAGTTAATATACCGCCCCCTGTTAAGTGTGTAAATGGAGGACTAGTCATTGTAGCTCTACTGCATTAGTGTCATGGACAATGTAGTCTAATTAATTTGACATTGAAGCCAGCAGGATAGTTTTTGGATGGGTACTTTCTGAGGTTTGACAACTATAAAATATCAGATCCAAAAAGGAAGTGGCTGCTCGTTCAGTAACTGGGTGAGTAGAACTTTTTCTAGTCATTGGTAACCGGAAGCACAGCCTAATACTTGTATGTTAGGCTGGTTCTCTGAAAGTCAATTTCTTTGGATTAAAAGTTCAGACATCTTGATAATGTAAGAGCAGTCCTATCACTCTATATCAATATGTCAGTCGTATCGCAGCGGTCAGTTGATGCAACTTAAAACCATCTTTTAGAAGCAGTTCAAAAGTACCGGGTGCTAAAGTAAGCAAGTAACTGAAAACTTGCTTTGTGTTCAGCTGTATAATAAGATTCTCGTAAAGATAAGATATAAGCTTTATTTTCAGTTGGAAAGAGAACAACAAATAACATAAGCCCTAAAAGGCGTAGAGGTCAGTAAATGTCATTTCTGCAACTGAACTGTTAACAAAAAATTGAATATCTTTACTTCACATGCTTCATATTGCTAAAAATCATACGAATACATCTGAGATGTAATTGCTAGTTTATTCTGCAATGTACTTGTAGCAAAAACACTTGGTTTTCATCAATCTGTGTTGTTACATAAGCCGAAAACAATCGAAAATCGCTTTTCCAACTTGTCCCTTTTGCGTAATGATATGACACAAGAGGATGGACATCTACGAATTTTTATTACGAAAAAAATATATGACCATAATTAGCTTGTTTAAGTCACTTAGGGCCACAGGGGGTCGAACCATACCCCACCCACCTTCTATTACATATATATATATCCCCAGTGAAAATATGAACTGAAATTTCAATGGTATTTTAGTGAAATTTCAACAAAATACCATCAAAATATTAGTGAAAGAATTGGTAGAAATTTGTTGAAATAACACTGAAATGTCAACAAAATTTCATCAGTATATCATCAAAATTTCAGTAAAATATCAGTGGTATTTCATTGAATTTCTACCAATTCTTTCAGTGAAATATCAGTGTTATTTTACCGAAATCTCTTCAAAATTTCAGTAAAATATCAGTGGTATTTCATTGAATTTCTACCAATTCTTTCAGTGAAATATCAGTGTTATTTTACTGAAATCTTTACAAAATTTTAGTCAAATATCACCAGTATTTCAGTAAGATATCAGTGGTATTTCACCAAATTTCTACCAATTCTTTCAGTGAAATATCAGCGTTATTTTAATGAAATTTTTGCAGATTTCAGTAAATATCACGAAGATTTCACAGAAATATTGATGATATTTCATCAAATTTCTACCAATTCTTTCAGTGAAATATCAGTGATATTCAGACACCTTTTCATTTAAAATGACAAAAATGTTGGCACCTTTTTCACTGATATTTGTCTTAAGTTGAGATATATGCCAGTATTACATTTTAAAAGACACTTTAATGAATCCAGTTTTAATTTTATGGTTATTTTAATTGCTTTAATAACCAGTAAATTGATTTATCAGATGGACAACAGACATTGAGTGATGGAAGAGCTCACCACCTGCATTTTTGCCCAGGGGAGCGGTGACAAAATTGGTTATGATGAAAAGCATGTACAAAATGATAATACCTGTAGAATTCCAAGAAAATTTATTACACAAAAGAATTGCTATATTATCATTATTTCAGCATTTGATGAAATAAAAACCGAAATACCAGTGAAAAATGCCCTTAAAGTGGTGAAGTTCTATTTATTGCCTCATGAATATAATGGACGAGTGCCCAGATGACTCTATAGCACTCACCTAAGACCTACCAAATGTGACCAAATTTCCGAAACAATATATTATTAACACAAAAATTGTGTTTGACCTTGACCAGACAAACATTCTGACCAACTTACATGAAGATTGGCTTTAAAAAGAGTATCAACACGGTTTACCTTCGAACTAACCTTGTGACCTAGTTTTTAATCCTATGTTATCCCAGCAAACACTGACCAAATTACCAGATACTTGTGTATTAAATGCGGCCTCTAGACTGTTAACAAGGTTTTTATTTGATATGCTCCAGTGACCTAGTTTTTTTACCCTTAGTAACCTAGTTTCAAACTTCACCAAAAGAATCATTTGGATAACATTCTGACCAATTTTCATGAAGAGTTTACTTTAAATCTGGCCTCCAGTGTTGGCAAGGTTTTCCACGGATTAGACTGTGTGACCTGTTTTTGACCCCTACTGACCCAGATTTGAGACAAACATTCTTACAAATACAAATTTTCAAGATGGTTGTGTAATATATGTGGCCTCCAGAGTGTTAACAAGGTTTTTCTTTGATCTGACCATGTGACCAAGTTTTTATGAACCAGGTGACCCAGAAATCAATGAGACAAAATCTAATCAATTTCCATGAAGTTTGGGCTATAAATGTAACCTCTATGGCATACACAAGAATTTTTATAATTTGACTGCATGCTCTATTTTTTTACCCTAGATGACCCATATTAAAACTTGGCCGAGATTTTATAAAGGCAATCACACTGACCAAGTTTAATGAAGATCCAATGAAAAATGCAATCTCTAGCATACACAAGATTTTTTGGCTGACCTAGTTGACCTGTATTTAAACTCGACTTAGATTTAATCAAGGCAAGCATATTGACGCAATTTAATGAAGGTCCAGTGAAAAGTGCAGCCTCTATTGCATACACAAGGTTAAGTGTGAACAGACCGATGGCAGACACCAGGTGATTACAATTACTCACCTTGAGCACTTCTTGCTCAGGTGAGCTAAAAACTGCCCCTGTGAAAATTTAAGAGATGTTCTGAATAGGCCTTTAACAAAACAGCCGTTCAATATCTACCTCTAGTTCTACAAATATATGTTTTAATTCGTAGAAAAAACCTCACTGCAAAAACAAAACTTGACTCAAAAAAAAGAGCTTAAGTATATGTTTTATATTTAACAATATGCTTTAGAAAAGACAATTTTGCAGTCTCTTAAAATATATAATAATTGACCAAGTTTAATTATAATATGAAACGCATTCAGTCAACAGTCGTTATTGTAGGTATCGAGTGAAACCTAAAGTTATAAGATTTCAAAAAATCTACTTCACATAATCTAAAAAATACAGAGTAAAACAATTAGATAGCAATTTCAATTATTAAGATACAAATGAATTAACAAGTTAAAGCGACTGCACTCCAGATGGACAAGTTACGATAAAAAAAGAAAATTTTCAATTTCAAGAAAAAAATTGTCATTACTGTATCAGGGGCATTGTATTATGATAACGTGACAAGTTTTCTAACAAAAGAAACAATTAAAATGTGTTGTTTTGCTTACTTTTATTGTAGAAAATATCACCCCGTGACTAACGGGGTGGGCTCTTTGGTATATCAATATTTTTAACTCGCATCAAATCAGCTGACTCCGTAGTGTAGTAGGTTAAGCCCCTGTAAATTTTTTTGTAAGCGCAAAAGTTCAAAACCTGGCTCGGGTAAATATTTTTTTCTTCCTTTATTTTTAGCTCTTACACAAAGAAAATAATCTTGATGCTGACAAATTGAATATATATTGATTTTACCAAAAAATTAAAATTTACTAAGAATTTGGAGTGCAGTCGCTTTAAAATGCAAAAATTTTCTTGCAAATCATCACACAAGTCACAAAATAATGAAATTTCCATGGAGATTTTAAGTGCCAGGCCCACCAAGAAAATACTGGCAAGGCAAATATCCAAGTACTGAGCATACAAGGTAGCTACCCTGGGAATCACACATATAAACATTCTTCAAGACTGGACAAAAACTAACTTACTTAAACTAAATGTCAAACAATTTGACCTGTTTTAAGACAACACATACACTGTTACAATAAAAAAAAATTCAAATCATCTCTTGTCTTTTTTGTCTTACTTCTTAAGAAACAATGTTTTTGCCATGGTTGTTACTTCCAACACCACTCTCTGGAGCAAAGAAAAATTCATTGCATCAAGTTGTGGCTTTACATTGTCCATGCAGTTTATGGTTCTCTTGTCAGTGTGAGTGGAGTTGATCAGTTCATATTCACTGAACACTTGAAAAAAAAATGTTTGAATATTTTCTGTTGAATCTGTTCCCAATCTCTGCTGAAGAATTCCCTCATTTAAAGCTGGCAGTGATGTAGCAACAACTGCGGTTGGAGGAAATTGTTGCTTTAACTTCGTGTATATTCGTTTGCTGGTGCACCAGTTTTGAATTAGGTGTACTGATGTTAGATTGACTGACTGGAAGGCTGCATATTTTCAAGTTTACCTTCACTTTCCTCCAGTTTTGTGCATTTTCTCTTCTTCTAGTTTCTCTACTTCTCTCTTCAAAGAAATCAAGAAAATATTAGTATCATCAACTCAGATAAATTGAATTAAGATGATTGCACTGTGAGGAAAAAACAAGCGCCTACTGGTAATGATTTATATCTAGTCACAAAACAGTGCAGGAAAACAAAGTTATTGACGTTATGTTTTTGAAATGCTAATTAAGGCTAAATACACTGCTTTTCCTAGCACTTTTTCTAGAGTAGCAAGTATATTATACCTTGCTTAAATTTTCAAATAGTGTAATAAAGTACCTTGCTTAAATTTTCAAATAGTGTACGTAATAAAGTAATTGAAGTACAAATGTAACCAGTCAGCAATGTGCTTACTTTAATTTAAATTCTTTTAAATTTTAAAACTATTGTCAACCTAACTTTAGGAACAACAAACTTTACTCCAGTTCTCCGAGGACAGCCTGTTTGTATAGTTTTATACTTACAAGAGTTACTGAGCAGAAAATTACAGAATGCATACCTTGATTGATCTTTCGTGTCTCCTCAGTTCAGGTACCAGACACTGTCATTCCCTTAAGAAAGAGACAAAAACAAGTAATACATTTTTTGCTACCATCTTCATGTAACTGTTTAAATTGTAGTGATTGTTAGACTTTTTACTGACAAATACCAGAATGAGATATTGCTAAATTCTATTTCAATAGAGTATGTATGACATCATCTAACTAAAACTGAACTGCAATGTAAAATTACTGCACTAACATAATTTTTTGAAAACAGTTACAATCAGTAACTTTATTTCATTATAGTTATGAAAATACCTGGAGCATTTACTGTCCCTTGTGATTTTATTTCTGCAGAATCTAATTTACATGCATCCTCCCTTGGCACAGCTGAAGTATAAGTAAAAATATAATGTATAACACTAACAGGTCATTTTAAAACATTAATTCTAACTGAAAATTTATCCTATATAGACAAAGAAGGATTTGAGCTGCTATTTTTGACTATTTTTAAATTCCCTTCTGCTTAATTTTCACACATCTAGGAGTTTTCAACACTACCGGTATCGCCAGCAATATCAACAAAAATAAGACAAATAGCATTTTATTTGATGAGTAAGAAAGAACAGCCAAATTTTCATGAAATGTAAGGAATGCACGGAATACTACAAGTCAAGGTAGCTCCTTCATGTAAGCACAGCAAATAGTACCCCTTCGCATATTTATTTGATTAAATTAGCATGTTAGAATGGAAATAGATTTTACTTTATATAGTATGTTTATAGAGGGTGTTTCCAGACCATACTATTTGAAAGACCTTGCTTAAAGTTAAAATACTGAATACATTGCGCGTTTATTATAGCAAAACTCGAGATGAATACCCCCAGGTACTGCCTGGACATTCCATACAACATAGGACCAGTATAAGATTGGGTGCCATACCCCATGCATCTGTGAACATTTCCATCACATTCATTCTGTAACTGATCTGATGTTTCTGTCCAACCACTTGACACTAACTTTTTACCTGAAACATGCAAGTGATGTACATGTACTATAGTTTATACTAAGTAGAGGTTTTGATAGGGCATAGTACAAGTTTGTATTTTCTTGCCATCAAGCTAATTTTGCTGACCAGAGTTCGAATACCACTCTGGACAAGTAGTTTTCACTGTTACATTTGGCTTCTGATGCTGATCTTAATGTGGATAGGCCTACATGTAGTTATAAAATTATGTTCTGCTGACATTGCCAAGTTGTATCCACTTAATTTACCATCTGATTTCTTCCGATTTATTGACATCTGTGGCTGTAGTTTTATTTTTTTAGCATTTTTAAATCACAGGGGGTCGAACCATACCCCACCCACCTTCTATAACATATTATATCTATACTATACTATGTAGGTAATAGAAGGTGGGTGGGGTATGGTTCACCCCTGTGTTTTAAATGTGCATGTTGATTTATTGATTCAGAGAAATTACTATTTTAAACATGTTCTAGATAACATATATGTTTTAATCAATAAATTAATGACAGCTTAGAATGTGTTACTTAAATCACTGAATATCACAAACATTAATTCAACTCGTTTATCCCGGGAATATGTTTATGTTCCTTACATATGTGAAAGGTCCATGCAATATTCATTGGCTTCAAATTTCTGAACTGCCACTTCCTGGCCGGGTAGCCTTAGCACAGCGTTACATCGCACACTCAGCAACAACATTCCAACTTTGGTTCTACAATCTGCTTCTGACTTTGAACGGAAAGCCTATAGGCCCTATCAATCGTTCAACCATCTCAATACAGCAAATCAATTGTTTTCGTCTGCAATAGTTGGCGCCTTAAGATACTGAAGCCACAATGAAGCGCATATTTGATTGGCTAATTTAATTCCTACTAACCAACCAAAATATTCTTTCCACCGCTTCAAAATCTCGCGCGATCGATTACGTCACAAAACATTGTCTGCATGTTAAAATGCTAAAATGGAGTCGAAATTGAGGGAGTTGTATTTTTTTGGAGTTGACGAGAAAATGACTGTGTATGGTGAGTTCACACATGTTAAACACGGAGCAGAACGTTTTGCAGCCTTCAGATCGTATACACGATATGTGTAAGTTATTTATTTAACTTTTTAGGTTGCTGGCCCGCAAGACGTTTCGTCCCAGGAATGTTCGCATCTGGTTTATTTTTACATTCATACTAATTTATTTATTCTTTTAAGTTCTTTCAACTTATATAAATAGCTGTCAAGACTTAATTCAAAAGGACCGAATCAACACCGAAGAGAGGCACTTTGCTGTAACTGGCTGTCCGAAAAATACTGTCCGAAAGTTGTCAGTTATATGATTCAGCTTACCTTGAATTTAAGCGTAAACAAGACATTCCATTCTTAAAATCCATTTGTATTAATAAATTTGCTTAACACTGATGCTTTTAGCACACTTTATATCCATATAACTGATGTGAATAATTGTATTTTTTGCATTTCAAGCATTTATGACACTTGCTGTCAAGTTGAAAATGTCCGACATGTTTACTATTTTAGTCAAACCAATATATGTTGTTTATTTATATTAAATAATTTTATGTATTATTATGCATAAAAGTATTATGAAGTGAGTCCTTGTATCATATCACCATGGATACTATTATTGGGGAACTATTTTAGTCACTTATGCAGAAGATGCTGGCAAGTTTCAATGTTAGAATATCACATTATTTAATGTATGTTATTGTCATACATGCCACAAAGGATTGAGTTATTGTCAAGATATTTTTAAAAAAACACCAGGTTTTTGGACGACTCGCCGGGAGATATTATTTAAGCAGGAAATCATGCATTTCTAAGGACGCATTTGATGGGTTAGGGTCTAAATAACGGGAGAACCCGGTAAATATCGGGAGAAAGGCATGTATCGTTATGGTTTTTAAGTATCTTTGATTCTTTTTTCAGCTATTATGGAAAAACTGTATTATTAATGATTAACTTGAAACATATCACTGATTCTTTCAACTTTCTGATTTTTCTTTTTAAGTGCAATTGGTATAAATGGCCCTGGTCAAGTAATGCTAGCCAGTTGACACCTAGAGCTCGATAGTGTACGGTAAAGTTTGTTTAGATCACTCTGGTATATTTCATCTTTAAAATAGCTATCTACACATATATGAGAAACTGGTCAGACTCAGTTCAGTATATAAGATTGTTACCAAAGAACCCTTGTAAATCCATGATTCTTACAGCGAACCAATTGGTTTAATTATTATTTAAACCATATCAAACATTTTCTTCGAGTTACCAGTGTAAATAAGGCCTAAAAAATGTCTGTTTCCTATACGTAACATGTTGAAAAAAGATTGGTTGGTAATGTAGATATTTTTTATGCCCCGAAAAGTGGGCATATATTTTTTTTTATAAAAACCTCGCAGTCCATCAGTGTGTCCGTCCTTGCATTTTTTTGGTGGTATGGCTGTAAATTGTCATGCGTTCAAGGATTTTAAAATATATTGCACAAAAGGTCAGCATATCAAGACGATATGTGTTGCGTGCAAGACCCGAGTCACCTCCTCAAAGATCACGGTCACACTTACAGTTTAAAGGTAATGGAATACTTCATGTATGCACACATTTGTGTCCCGACTGTAACTTTGTCATGCATTGAAGGATTCTAAATAATTTGGCACATATCCCACGTCCCTAAGGTCAAGGTCACACATAGAGTTTAAAGGTAATGGAGTCCTGTATGCATGTGGCACTAGTGGCCATGGGGTTCTAACACAGGACCCTCCGATCCTGATGTTAGGTTATGATAGATAATGATCAATCATGTGAATATAATCATACAATAGACTTCAGAAATTTATTGTTATTCAAAATATAATATTTTAATTTATAAGAATAAGAAGAAGTTCTTGGTGAATTGTTTAATGAATAATTATTTAACATAACAATAGACAAAAAGACAAACTGACAGTAAATTGTTCAATGGTTTTTTAGGTGGTTACAGACAGACTATGAATGTGCATCAGATCTGCTTAGGCATCTTTCACAGTTTGTTCGAATGTATGGACCATTGTTCACAACTTGGTATGTTGGATTTGATCGATCCTAGAATTCGTATTTGAAAAACATGGTTCATGGAACAGGGCATGTCAGCAATCTGACAGGTAACTATTTCAGTATCTGCATCTCGGGATTTTCATTTTCCTGTAGCTTAATAACATTTGGTCATTCACAAGTTTATCATAATCAAGTAAAGAAATAATTATGTGTCATTGGCGAAATTAGTAAAAACTAAAACTGATGGTGTTATAAATATGGCATTTAAACATGTTAAATGGGAAAGCATTTGATAATATTTTAATACAACTAGTCAAAAGGGGAGCGGTAGAGTAGAGGTTGTCTCCCGATCATCCTGGAGGTTGCCAGTTCAAGCCCCACTGAGGTCACAGTTGTACCTCCTCATATGATACAAGTACTGGTTTTTCCAGAAAGAAGACTTGAGAGTGACTCAATAAGCTTTAAGCTTTCTTCAAAATTGAGCTGAAGTAATTGGTATAAACTAGTATTGGTATAAATAAGTCTTGCGAAGTTTCATTCAATTTTGAAAAATGGTATTAAATTGAAGATAAAGTGCACAAAAAATATACACTGTATTGAAAAGGAACAAAGGACCTATGTGAAAAAATAAACTGAACAAAATATAATGAGAGCATGTGCATAACTAGGCTTGATACCAATCACTGACTTACTCCTGTTTAGTTTCATATAATTCTGGCCAGAGGTCTCTGACTTAAAGCACACATGAAAATACATAAACTGTACTAAAACAAACAAAGGGTCAGTCTGTTGATTTCTTCATTGCAGTTGAGGTTAGCAGTTGGCTAAGACTTGTAGAATACCTGGAATTTAATACCTGGAAGAAACACACATTGGCCTAAAACTGCTGGTTGATCGTCTGTCAGCAAGGATGGGTAGAGTATGTACAAGTATAATAATCAATTGCCAAAATCTTAAATCTATGATTTACATTACATGGATGATTTGAAGTTGTGAATAGTTTCTTTTATTTAATAACCATGATACTGAATATCTTTAATTTTATTTTGAAGAAGTGTAACAGTTAATAGAATAGTCTGTGTATGTAAGAGTACTAGCAGGTCATTTATTTCAAAGCTTGTACATCCTTTTGGCCATATCATTCAAAAATAATAATATAATGACTTATATGCACACGTAGAAAAATATGATTTCAGGGACAGCAATCTAGCTGGTGATACATTTCATGGAGGAAGAGATACAAACAGCCCAGCCAGTGGTTTCTGAGCAAATCTTAACAGCTGCAATAAATACCTCAGAATGCAGAAAGGAAATGAGGTCTTCTACCCACAGGAATATTTGAGAGCAAAAACTAGAAACTTGTATACTGTGCTACTTGAGAGGGGAAGATGTGTTACAAGAAATAAATCTGTTCATTTGACAGAACATTTCAAAATATTGAAAACTGTTCTCATCCAGAAAGAACATCAAGCTCTCAACCATCAGTTCAAGCAGGTCAAATCTGATAAAGTGATGAAACTTGTACCTGCACTGAATACAAAAAGAAGAAAATGTGTTCTGAGTAAAACATTTCTTTACAACTAAACTTTGTAGAAAACAGCTGAAGTTTTTGAAAAACTTTTTAGACATACAATGCAGTGAATAATGAATACCCACAATTTGAAACACTTCCTGAAAAATCAGGCTAAAAAAACAAAAATAATAACAAACAGGGAATGCCACATACCAAAAACGCAGCCTCCCCAAAACCTGATATGTTAAATAGCTGATACACAAATTCATGTATCAGGGTATTATAAGTGACTTTTCAGTTAATTGTTTACATGTATTTACATTCAGGTGAGGTTATGTTTGTTATGTATATAATTGATATACTTGTATGTAGGTTTTGGATATGGGTGAAGTGACACAGATTTTGTTACATGCTGGTTTCAGTTAATTGTATATATATTGAGTATAGAAAATGAGCATTTTTTCTTAATTTTTCACTTTGCTGAAGTACTACATATATTTATTGAAGATTATTAACCCAGTTTCATCTGGATACATATTTGGGTGCAGCTTTTCAATCTAGATTTAAATGATACTGCAAATAAAGCATAATTATAAATTTTTATAATTTTCTTTATATATATAAATCAGAATTAAATTAAACCACCCTTACTTTTCAGCTCATCTGAGTACTAAGTGCTCAAGGTGAGCTGTTGTGATCGCCATGTGTCTGTTGTCTGTCCACATTTAGTTTATATGAATTTATTTTGGCTCTATTGTGAAAAAAGCGTACACAAGTAGCTTATTGAGTCACTCTCCAGTCCGCTTCCTGGAAAAAAACAGTTCTGATGTCATATGAGGATGTACAGTCATCACCCCAGTTGGGCTTGAGCCTGCAACCTCTGGGATGAGCGGCAGACACCTTATCCTCTTCACCACTGCCCCCCACATCCACATTTAACCTTGTGTATGTCATGTTGATTGCATTTTCACTGGAACTTCATGACATTTAGTCAGAATGACTGACTTGATAAAATCATCAGGTCAAATCATAGAAAAACTTGTGTATGCAATAGAGGCTGCATTTTTCAATTGATCTTCATGAAATTTTGTCAGAATGACTGCCTTTGTGAAATCTAGGTCAACTTGGAATATTGATAAGTTTGGATCAATATCTAGGTCACGAAGTCAGATCATAGATAAACCTAGTGTTTATTAATTGAATCTTCATCATTATCTTAATGAAATTTAGGTCAGGTTTGAATATGGGTCATCTGAGGTCATAATCTAGTTCACTCAGTTAAATATACCATAGAGGTGACAATTACAACCAAATCATCATGAAAATTGGTCAGATGTTTGTCACAATGATTTCTAGGCAAGCTTTATATCTGGTGTCACCTGGTGTTAAATAGTAGGTCACACAGTCAAAAAAACAACATTGTTAACACTCAAGAAGCCTCATTTTTAACCAATCAACATCTTAATTTGTCTGAATGTTTGTATTGTCAAGAATATATCATTTAGGATTAAATCTTGGTCACATTGGGTCAAAAGTATGATGTCTCTGGTGAGCGTCATAGGTCCATCTTGTACCTCTTGTTACATAATTGTTACAGATATTGCATCAAATCTACAATACTTATATTACATCATCATTACCTCAGTAACATTATGAGGATTTTTGTAAGAACTGGTCTTTTTTCACTTGGAAAATTAAATTGAAACTTGGTGAAATCTTGTCTGAAAAATCATTTCATTTATTCTATTTTGGAATTATTTCAGTGAAAAATTGCTGAAAGAATTTGACCAAAATTTCAATGAAATTTTGGTATTGTTAGTTTGTTGACTGAAATATCACACTTTTCTCACTGAAAAATGACCAAATTTCAGTCATTTTGGTGTGATACACCGAGATTTGATGATTTCACTGAAATTTCACTGAAATTCACAAAACTTTCACTGAAATTTCAGTACTATTTTCACTGGGGATGTAATAGAAGGTGGGTGGGGTATGGTTCGACCCCCTGTGCTTAGGGCAAATGAACAATCAATTTTATGCAATTAAATCAGTTTGACGAAACCATTACCTACACTGAACACAAAGTTAGGTTTGGCAATATGCTATTTTGACGAAACCACTACCAGAATGAAACCACAACAACGTAAATTGTGTGGTAAATTGTTCCACTAAATGATTATTTGTGTGAAAATCTGTATTGGATGGGCTAAAATACTTATTTACTATCAGGATGAACTCTTATTCAAAGAAATTAACTTCCAGACAACCGGCCTAACATACATGTATAGGCTGTGAAGTAACTTTAATTAGAAAACATTTACCCAATGTAGGATTCGAACCCACGACCTTCTGCTTGCAAGTCAGATGCTCTAACCACTGAGCTAACCGGGCTTCTGGATACTCAGAAGCCTAGGATCACTACACTCTTCCCCGCTTTATTTTTGAAGGCTTTTACCATACAGTGGAACCATTATACAATGCAACTGTATAGCTGTTGAGCTGGGCATGATAACCCCTGCAAATACCGCATGCTCAACCCCTGATTCACTAAGAACCGTCCACTAGCCAGTGGAACCTTTATACAATGCAACTGTATAGCTGTTGAGCGAGGCATGATAACCCCTGCAAATACCGCATGCTCAACCCCTGATTCACTAAGAACCGTCCACTAGCCTTATAAACCCACAACTGTCCGTTTTTAACCTCGTCGCCAATGAAGTAACTTTAATTAGAAAACATTTATCCAGTGTAGGATTCGAACCCACGACCTTCTGCTTGCAAGTCAGATGCTCTAACCACTGAGCTAACCGGGCTTCTGGATACTCAGAAGCCTAGGATCACTACAGCTGCTTGTCGGGTTACCCTGCTCGTCGTGTTAACAGACGAGCAGCCACTTCCACATGAAAACAGATGAGCCAAATGAATTAGGCTAATGACAATGTAGTTGAAAAAAGTAAGAGAAATTAGCTTATGATTAGATCATAATATGAATGACAATACAGATCCCAGGGCTAGCTCTGGCATTAGCCAATGCCAATATTGGCTACAAAAAAAGTTCAATTCGCTCAAAAGAAATTGAAATGGCTACAACTTTTAAAGAAAGAATATGTTTTATGTGATATGCAAACAACGTCACACGGAAAAAATGGCTCAAAGCAAAAATGGGCCAGTGCTTGCCCTGGATCCGGCTACATGATCCTAGACTGGCCAGTATGGCATCAGCGGTGAAGCCGCAGACTGTCACAAAAGACAGTTAATTGGGATGTCCCATATAATTACATTTTGAACCGATTACAAATAAAATATTTTAGTAGATTGGGCCCAAAATATGCACTTCTTCACATAACCATTCAATACATTTTGTTACACAATAGTAAACTCACGGAAGTATACTGTACGTGGTAAACTGTATTAAAATTGGAAGTGGCTGCTCGTTCGGTAACCGGACGACTAGATTTATTTCTAGACCGGTAACCGGACAAGCAGCCTATACTAGTATGCTAGGCTAGTCGTCCGGTAATCAATTTCTTTGTATATGAGTTCATCTTGATGAATGTAAGAGCAGTAGTAAAGCAAAAATATATGTGTTATATATATGATATATCATATACCTTAACCTTCCCTATGACATTTGTTTGTTAAAATCATAAAACGATTTCCATCTCGTGTAGAAGTAGTCTGGAGTTTAATCTCGAACCCAAAATTAGTGATTTTCGCGGATTTAGGATCCCGGTACAATATTACTAGGCAATAAAATGGATAATAAAAGAAATACATAATGCTGTATGTGTAACAATTTTTTTATGTACAACAGTAGTTTTGACCGATTTGAAATGGAGTTGTGTTGTAAAGTTTGGTTGCGAGAGACTTTCGGCAATTATTGAAATATCGAAGTTCGCTCCAACTATTTCCATCAGCGCTTACTGGTTTTGAGGTACTTAGTCAGTTCCAATTCAGTTCATAGCCTTTTGAATAAGTTCCAAGATGCAAACAAAATTCCTACTTTCATAAACAGGAGTAGTCGAATCGATTTTCTTTTCACCATGAAAAAATGCGATAGTACCGTAAGAGTTATCTCTCTTATTATATATAAACAAACTTTACAACACAATTCCATTTTAATTCGGTCACAACTACTGTTGTAAATAGCCTCAATATTTCGACTGCAAGACCGACCGATTTTACAAACTGATATTACATAGATGTCTGTCTTTACGATGGGCGGCCGTCGTACATAACAAAAAGCCCTGGCGCACAATTTGTTGGGCTACTGTTGTAAATAAAAAAAATGTTATGTGTTCGTTTTATTATCCATTTTATTGCCTAGTAATGTACCGCTAACCGGGATCATAAATTCGCGAAATCGCTACTTTTAGGTCCGAGACTAAACCCCACCACGAGACTACTTTTACACGAGAGGGAAATCATTTTATGAAGTAAACAAACAAATGTCATAGGGAAGGTTAAGGTATATGATATATTATATATAACACATATATTTTTGCTTTACTACTGCTCTAACATTCATCAAGATGAACTCATATACAAAGAAATTGATTACCAGACGACTAGCCTAGTGCACTAGTACAGGCTGCTCGTCCGGTTACCGGACGTCTAGAAAAAATTCTAGGCGTCCGGTTACCGGACGAGCAGCCACTTCCATTAAAATTTCACAGATTTCAGCAATGTTGTGCAAGTTGATCAACAGAAAGCACAGTTTGCAGTTAAACACTCTTTAATAATTCATTATTCTACAGTACTGCTATTCATATTATTTCTTCTGATTTTTTTTCTCGGTCGCAACAACCTGTCAATTTGAAATCAAATATCACCAATACAAACGTACATATTGTTCATGGGGGCTGACATATTGGAATGAAATCGAGGCTACTGCCATTTACACAACTTCCGCTTTGGGGTATAAACAGGAGAGACATTTGAGTTCAATTTTCTTTGAGCATACTGCTTATTTAAAAGGTTTGTTTAGCTAGTTTGTTTAATGATTAATCGTTTAGCTGTTCTATTTTAGTTTCTAGTCAAAGATTGTAACCAGTATTTAAAGCGAGTTGTTTTAAGTACTGCACCCATTACCGGACAATTTCGGATAACAGAGAGTTATATTTTTGGCAGTGGCTAGAGTTACGGTACCGCGAATGAATGGAACTGTACTTTAGTTTTTTAAGTTTCTGGCATTATGTAAACACACGGACCTACGTGTATATAGGTCCGTGGTAAACAGTATGAGTAAATATGAATACATCTTTAATTTTATTTAATTGCCATTGTATATTATTATAAAACAATTCAATCCAGACTGTAAGAAAGGGATGTAATAAAATTTAGTTGCTGATAAGACATCATACATTGCAAAAAACTTTGATAATTGTAAATGTTCAACTACAACTGAACGTCAATTAAAATATGAAAATAACAACGATATTTCCGAAATATATTAGCAATATTTTAAGTCTAATTGCGAAGCTCTAGTATTAACGACAGATCAGTTTAATTGCGATTACAGGTTAATTAAATAATACAGTTTATATTACATTATCAGACAAATATTATAGCAACATGGATTATTTTATTAACTTCCGTAACTCTAGCCTTTCCTCATAGGGTTTTGCTAGAGATACGGAACTTCCGTAACTCTAGACTCGGAGTGTAGAGTTACGGTACTGTAACTCTAGCCACTGCCTATATTTTTTTAAACATGATAAAACCGACAGCTCTATCAGTTGTTTTCAATGAGAGACTAAGGGTCCGGACCCATTAAGGCCTGAATAAGTTCAAAATGTCAAACTATCTTCATCCAATGGCGATGGTGGTTTACACCTTAGTAATTTTCCTTTCCCATTTTAGTGGGCAGCTTTGTTCATTAGTCCAACTAATTGTACGCACATAGAGATATTCTGTTATTTTTTGTATCGGCGAGATTCTGACCCAAAACGAAAATATCTCAGAATTTGCTCAAGACGTCACTTAAATATTTTGACTACTTTGTTCATCAATTGAAGTTGAGGTATTTCTGTTCTTTCTTACTCAACATTGTTTAGGTGTGATGTAAACGTTTTATAAATCTTTTTTTGCTATTACTGTTTTAAGGTATCACAAAAATGGCTCGAGGACATCAGAAAATTCAGTCTCAGCAAAAGAACAAAGAAAAAATGGATAAAATGAAGAAAGCTCAGGGACATGATCAAAAGAAGGCAGCACAAGCGGGACTCAAATATATGTGCACAGCTTGCAAGGTATTGTCAGCATTTAGATGAGGTATTGTCAGTGTTTAGATGAGATATTGTCAGTGTTTAGATGAAGTATTTTTGGCATTTAGATGAGGTCTTGTCAGTGTTTAGATATGGGATATTGTCAGCATTTAGATGAGATATTTTCAGTGTTTAGATGAGATGTCACTTTAGATGAGATATTGTCAGGGCATTTGGAGGGGGGGGGGGGGTGGGGTTGTGAGTGTTTGTGAGGTATTGTCAGTGTTTAGATGAGATATTGTCAGCATTTAGATGAGATATTGTCAGTTGGGGGGGTATTGTCAGTGTTTAGATGAGATATTGTCAGCATTGATTAGGGTGCAGCATTTGATGAGGTATTGTCAGCATTTAGATGAGATATTGTCAGCATTTAGATGAGGTATTGTCATCGTTTTATTGGTTTAGCGGGGGTTGTTATTTTGATAAAGGCACAAATATGTTCCCCCTACCATTTCCAATTTTCACCCTTCTGTAAAAAAATTAAAATGTTGACTGACAGCTCAAAAATATCCAGAGCAAAGTCTTACATAATTTTTTTATAATTTTACAGAATACAACCGTTCCATGGCTTCCATTGCAAAAATTGAAATTTCATCTTAAAAATGATTTGTGTTCTAAATCCACCTCAGTTTGTAGTCAGATTTGAATAAATATTAATTTTGTCAGACATTCTTCAGTAAGTGTGCACACATCAGCACAAGTTTTATTTGTTTTCAGTCTCAGATGCCAGATCCCAAAACGTATAAACAGCATTTTGAAAACAAACATCCAAAACTGGACCTACCTGAGGAGTTAAAGGAAATATAAACAAGGTTTGAAATTATTTTAACCTATATCAGCTCTGCATGCAATAAAACATTCAGGTATTGCTTGTTTTACAAAGTAGAAAGTGTATTTTATGTTATAGCTGAAAATTTGTCTTGAACTGGAATTGTAAAATGGTTTCCGGACAATAACTTAAGAATGCGTGGGCCTAGTATCATGAAACTTGATGTGGAGGTTGATCATGACCAGCACATGACCCCTATTTATTTAAGGGTCAAAGGTCACAGTGACCAGGGGTAGTAAAACAGTTTCCAGGTGATAACTCAAGAATGGGTGGGCCTAGCATCTTGAAACTTGATGTGGAGGTTGGTCATGACCAACAGATGACCCCTTTTGATATTGCAATTAGTAGGTCAATTTGTTTTTAACGGCCAAATTTTATGGAAAAAATTAAGGCACACAACTTATTAGCTCGACTTTTCTATGAAAAGGGGAGCTATCCTAGGGGGGGGGGGTTACGGGGGGGGGGGGGGGGGGGCGTTGGCGTCACCCTTGGTTAAGTTTTTCGTAAGCCCATTTTTTTTAAAAGTATTGGAGGTTGGCTTTGAAACTTACCATACTTGTTACCATCATAACCTCCATCTACAGACAAGAGACATAACTCTGTCAAGGTTTTTGGCAGAATATGGCCCTTTTTTGACTTAGAAAGTGTATTGAGCTTGGTTAAGTTTTTTTTACTCACCTCACTTTATTTCAAAACCATTGGAGGTATTGCTTGAAACAACCATACTTGTTTACCATCTGACCTACATCAACAGACAAGAGTACATAACCTGTCAAGGTTTTGACAGAATTATGCCCCTTTTACTTAGAAAATACTTTGAATATGGGTAAAACCACTTATTGCCTTAACCCTTTGAGATTGCTTTGAAACTTTGAATGCTTGTTTACATCATTACCCCCATCTGTAGGCAAGAGAAGGTAACTCTGTCAGGGATTTGTTTTAAAAATTAAGGCCCTTTATCGACTTAGAATCTTGGTAAAGTTTTTCGTTTCAGTCCACTTTTTGACTAAACTGTTCGAGATATTACTTTGAAAGTTTGAATACTTGTTTACCATCAGATCCCAAAACATGGGCAGGAGAAGGTAATTTGTCAAGGATTTTATGTGAATTATGGCCCTTTTTGTCTTAGAAACTCAGTTAAAATTTTCATTCTTGCCACTTGTGACTTAACCATTTGAGATATTACTTTGAAAGTTGGAGACTGTACCATCATGAGACCTATCGTAAGCAAGAGAAGATAACTCTGTGAAAATGTTCTGATTTGTACTTAGAAATTCCTAGTTAAAGTCTTGTGTGCCCTTAACTGTCAAAGTTTTGTTTTATTGGCAAGCACTAAAAAAGTCGAGCGCGCTGTCCTACTGACAGCTCTTGTTTTGTTTTCTTTTTAAGGCTAAAAAAAAAAATTTCAGGCCTCCTGATTTTTATTGAGGCGCGTTTGAATTTTTTTAAAGGCTGTATGAAAAAAATACATACAATATTATTTTTTTCAAACTAGATTTGTCATTACCAGTGGATGACCCCTATTCATTTTCAGGTTATTAGGTCATCTAGGAATTTCACAGTGACTTACTTTTAAAACTATTCCTTGCATAGTTCTACTTATGCATCAACTTGACAAGGGGGGCATGTGTGTTTTACAAACAGCTCTTGTACCAAGTGAGATTACTATACATTGTACCCTGACTCATCAAATCTAATCATGTTTGCCAAGATGTATTATTTGTCATGGATGTCTATCTCTCGGTCACAAACAGTTTCTAATTAAAACCTGATGGCCAAGTTAGCCTTACAGTGCAGATACTTACTCATTCACTTCAGCCATAGGTTAACTTGCAGTCTCCAACTGGGTGCGACATCATGTGGTCTTAAACTATAGAAGGCATTTGGCTGCTTTGACTTTCAAGTGTACATGTACTAACTGATGAATGATTGAAGCCTTACCCTCCAGACTCTGCCTTGGCAACAGGTGCACACAGCCTGATCATGATAGTAAATTTTCGATGAGTTCTGAACAATTTATGATACTGTCCGTTCTAGAAATTTTGCAGCATCATAGATTATGATACAACTGATTATTGCAGTAAACGGATAATAATGTAAATGTCATATTTTTCTTGAATATTTTCTTTTTCAGTATGTTACAGCGCTTCAACAGGAACCATGATCTTTCACCAGTGAGAGGATTTTTTTTGTGAGACCAACTGCGAAAGTCTGCAAAAGTTGTCACAAAGCATTTTTCCATTATCTTTGATTCCAACATGTTCTGTATACATTTTTATGTGAAATAAAACATTCATCTCAGCTTCACGATGCCTTCTACCTTCAGTGTTCACTATCTGCAAGAAGTGATTACGAACCAAACAACATGTCACAAAATCAGTCCACCAAATGGTTGATAAACTTGTAAATCGTATCGTTATGGAGTAAAAAAGAATTTTATCATGCTGCGTTACTAATGAATTGAATGAGTCTAAAGTATATATTTTGAATAAACCTTGAAATCAGCAACAAAATCTCATCTAGACAAGGGATACAAAAACATACACTTCAACACTAATATGGATTACATGTATTTTGATATTACTTGTCAGGCAAAAACAATGTGTTTCCAGTCCCCTGGCAGACTTTTAACTTTTTAATACCGACTTCAAACTTTTGTATAACAAAATGATTAAAAAGATCAATTCTGAAGCGTTATTAGAGCAAAAAAACTAGCAATCTATTTATTGATTTTAAAACTGCTGGAAGAAGACTGGAACACACACAGTTTTAGCTCACCTGGCATGAAATGGTAGAGCGATTTATTAGGACCACTCACCATCCAGCGTACCTTGTATGTTGTCCATACACTATTTCCTTCAAACAATATATCCTCTGAAACGACTCTGCCAATGTTGATGAAACTTTGCAGGAATGTTCATTGCATGAAGCTCAAAGTTGTTCAAGGAATTTCATTCCATGTAAAACTCTGGTTGCTATGGCAACAAATAGGATTTTTTTAAATGCTGAAATCACAAGGCCTAAAACTATATATTGATCATGTAGCATTGTCTAGCGAACCTCTACCAAGATCCTTAGGTCAATATTAATCCCGCCTAGGGGGTACCTTGATTTTACATACTAGCCTTGATTTTATACAGGAAAAACTTTTTAAATCTTCTTCTCGGAAACAACAAAAAGGCCTACAGGTTAGATATTTGGCATGTAGCATAGCCTAGCAGACCTCTATCAGGATTGTTCAAATTATGACCCTGATCAAAATTGCCCTTTGGGGAGGTGGGGTCAGTTGATTTTATATAGGGGAGGGAGCAAACTCTTCTTTGTTTAAAACCACAAGGCCCAGAGCTTATATAATTTAATTGTAGCATTGTGTATTGGACCTCTTCCAAGTGTGCTCAAATCATGACCCTGCATGTCAGAATTGACCCTTCTTCTGATGCAATTGTTGACCTTTTTATATAGCAAAATTGGAAGCCAGGTGCCCGATATATGGCCATCTTGGCCCTCTTATTTTGTTTGACCTTATCAGATATGCCTTAGGCCAAAAAACAGAAATGTGTGTGTTTCAGTTCTCCTGCTCCTGACTGATCTTAATTAACTTGTTTACTGATGACCCCAAACCTTTTTATAAGAAAATTACCAAAAAGACCAATTTTGAAGTGTTATCAAATAAAAAAAGGCAAAATAATTTTATTTTTTTTCAACAAAGTACTGACCAACCTATATTGGCCTTATCAGTCTGTTACACTGTACAGTTAAAAAATATAAAGCAAAAATATTTTGCAGATGTCACAATGTTTAGTCTGTTTGTGTTGTATAAGAAAAGACATACTGTCATGTCATTTGTACCTTATCTGATATTAAAATTTTCCATCAGAATTGTTTTGATTGATGCTTGACAGATAACCCTAATTATCAATCTGAATTCAAATGTTGATCTGAATGTGTCATTGCATGGTATAGTCTAATTTAAGTTACCAGTAAAGAGAGAAATGTACATAAGTCTAGTTGTGCGAACAATTGCATTCACTTTCAAATCATCATACAGTTATAAATACAAATGAAATAGTACTGTTAGGTGGGGTATAGAGAGTTGGGGGGTCTACCTCATTGGGTCTTCCCAATACAGCAGATTGCTTGCTAACACCCAGTATCAGCAACGGTGAACATCTTTGTAATAAAAAATCAATGATCATTACACGAGTCAAAAATGACATGTGTCTGATGCATCAGTCAGCACTTTAATTTTAACAGCACTAGTCTAAAGATACAAGCTGATCTGGACCCAATCTGGATATAAAATCTAGTGTTGTAGATTGCTGCAGCTGGGGTTTGTACTGACATTGTACAGGTGTAGTTAGTACTTCAGACAACCCTTACATAAAATCCAACTTTGCAATGTACTGTCGTATGAAGTAACTACTTGAAGTAACAGTAATCAGAGTATTAGCGATGAATCAGCACATTTGCCATATTGCTAATTCAGCTAAAATAAATGTTCTTTTTATAGAATCAAAGTGAAGTATATTTTGAAAAAGTACCAGATTGGCTAAGATTCTGGATTTTATCAAGTCGTTGATTTTAGAAAAAAAAGTTACAATAAAAACAGCATTGCCAGAATGTTGCCTATAGTTTGATGTACAGCTCCTTAAATATTATAATGTTAAATCACATTTAAAGGAAGGTAGATAGTCATTCCACATAAACCTGCTGGTGATGTTTGTTTTTTCACCAGTGCAGATCATGATCACCTTGCACATCTTTAAAGTCTGATAATGGTCTCCACTGTTAAACCAGTACATTTTCAGTGAGGTTATTTTGAACAACTAATGGTAATGTGTCCTAACTGAAAGATGGACGAGTCCATTTTGGATATTGGAACGGTCAGGTTTTTAGAAGAGTCGGGTTAGATCATTTGCAGCTACATTATTGAATTCATGTAAAGAGTGGATATGTTGTTGATTTTTTCTGTATTTTATTGTTGTAAATTGTCTAACAGTTTGATTTTTCTGCCACAGCAAGCACACTATACTGTGAAATAAATAATTCATACCATTGTTTGTAACTTTTCAATGATTTGTAAGTTGAAAGGTATAATGTCATGTATGTATGTAATTAACAAACGCATAAATATATAAATGAGCAGTTACCAGTGTTGTTAAATGATTTATAATTGATGTATAATGATGTATGAATAATTGTTTCATGCACCAATTAGCAGTCTATGTCTCGTTAGTACATGAGGGCATTTGGTTGATAGTTTAGTGATGTAACAGATTACTGCCAAGGGCATTTTCTAAATTCTGTTTTCACCTAGTCTCTAATATTCATTATTGTAATAACAAGATGTTTTAATGGGGGATAGAAATTTATTTTGAAATTGAAAAGAGATTTATACTGTTTATTGCTTTATAAGTAAAATGTGTCATGGTTTAGGGTTACACCTTTAGTAATGTGTATAAATTGCTTGATTTGAGTACACCTTTAGAGGGAATCAATATTATCACTGATACTCTTTTAAGAAAGTGTTACTAATTTACAGTCTAAAATAATATATAAGCATTAATTTGAAGTATGTTCTTTTTACCTGATTAAAAATAATTGTAACACACTTGGGTAGTAAATCACAATATTAATTTACAGACTGTATAAAAACTGTATATACAGCATGTTATAAGAAATAGCACATGATGTGAAAGCATGATCTTGGCGGTATTATTTGTAACAGACTTTAACAGTTACGCAAGGAAGTGCCCACCAGCTACACAGTTTCTAATTGTGACAGCCAACATTTATATTTTCACTGTCATCTATCTGCAAGTGCAAGTTGTCATTAAAGTTCTCAGTGTTTACGAGAACTTCATTGTTTAAATTCCATTCCTATTGCACAGTAATGGAAGATAACTTGTACTTTACTGATGTTTATCTAGTTGTAGGTCCTTTCCCTGAGATTCTGTATGCCTATTTCACATCATTTAGTATTTTAGTCTCACTTAAATGGTCTCTTAAAATTGAGTACTGGATCAATGATAATCCAGATGTTTTATAAAAGACTTCCTTATTTTTAAAACATGGTTCCCAGCTCATGAACTGCCTTGTCAGTAAAATTGATAAATAAGGTACCAGTTCAGACATATAAATGAATACTTTAATAAGCTAGAGACACGTTTGTAATTGTTGTAGAACATGATCATAGTCACTGCTTTGTTGGTAAATTTTTCATTGAAAACACGTAACAGTATAAACAATTGCATGCTTTGTCAAAATTGAAATATAGACAAGTGTATTAGCAATTTATGACAAAATATGGTAACAAGGCAAAGTCTTGTAATTTTTATGAAGCTGTGTAAGACATTGATGTACGTTTGTAAATTTGGAGAATAAATTATGTTTTCTTTTAAGCCAGAAAAATTGTTTTCTTTGTGTATGTCTATTTTTGGTTAACTTAAGATAAAGTGTCCAGAGACTCTATTGGGACCATCAATAATTGTTTCATGCGATATCTCTTCAACTAGTTGGCCAAGTTTAACCAAACATTACGAGAAAGTTTCTTGTGTTGACATCTTTTAAAGGTGTTCAAAGAATTCAATTCCATATAAAACTCGTCGTGCCATGGCAACTACTAAGAAAAACTTTAAAAATCTTCTTGGCCCTAGATGGTGAGGTCACTTGTTTTACAAAGTTTACCAATAAAACTTGAAATATCTTCAGAAACTGTGAGGCATAGAGCTTAGAATTTTGGACTGAAGCATTTTGGAGTGGTTCTCTATCCATCTTTTGAAAAACCATGCCCTGAAGATCAAAATTAGCCCAGGATGTTACTTTTTAGTTCACCTGGCATGGTGAGCTATTGGGAACGATTGATGTCCGTCATTCGTTGTCAACAATTGCATCAAACGACATCTCCTCTCAGACACCTTGGCCAATGTTAATAAAACTTGGTAGGGATGTTTCTTGTATGAACCTGTAACAAAATTTGCTAACAGAATTCTGATGCATGCAGAATTCCAGTTGCTACTGCAGCCAAAAGGAAAATCTTTCAGAATCAGAAATACTGACCAGAATTTAATTAAATTTTGCATGAATGACCTGATGACTCTCTACCAAAACTGCTAAAATGAAGCTGATTCATGAATAAAATGAGGCCACCAGTGGGATGGGACTATTCTCTATAATAATCTATGTAGAAACTTCAAAAATCTTCTCTGAAACTACTGGTTTAGAATTTAATTTAATTAGTAAAGTGGGGCAGTCTTTATAGAAACTTCAAAAATCTTATCTTAAACTAGTGGTCAGAATTTCAGCAGAGCTTATGCCATGGTGGTTTGTACATTGTCCGTCTGTCCCTCCGAGCAAACATTTTGATACTTAAGTGGCTATAGAAACAATAGGTAGCAGTAAATATTCTTTAATGTTGTTAATTCTGTAAGCTCTAACGATCTTATTTTTTCTCTTGCATGCTTACATGGCTAAAAGAACAATATAGTAGCAGCTTGAGGATGTCCATCTGTAAACTTTCCCTTGATAACAATCTACAGGTCGCAATTTTCATTTGACTTTGATGAAACTTGCAGGTAAGGATCCCTGCAACTTGTAGATGTTCCCTTCTGTTTTTGAAGTCAGTAGGTCAAAGGTCAAGGTCAGAGTGACCTCAGATAGTAATTTCTTGATAACACTCTACAGGTCACAACTTTAATCAAACTTGCTCAGAAGGTCCCCTACAAAATGTAAATGATCCCTACTGTGTTGTGGGTCAAAGGTCAAGGTCACAGTGACCATTGTTAGATTTACCTTGATGATGCTCTACAGGTCACAGTTTCATTCAACTTTCACCAAACTTACTCAGAAGGTTCCCTGTAATATGTAGATGTTCACTATTGATTTTGGGGTAAGTGGGTCAAAGGTCAAGGTTACAGTATCTTCCTTGATAATGCTCTACAGGTCACAGTTTTCATTCAACTTTCATCAAACTTGCTCAGAAGGTTCCCTGCAGTTTGTAATTGATCCCTTTAGGGTCGGCATCTCAAAGGTCAAGGTGACAGTGACCACCGATAGTGTTTAATTGATAACACTATACAGGTAACAATTTTCTTTCAACTTTCATCAAACTTACTCAAAGGGTTCACTGTATGATGTAGATGATTCCTTTTGACTTTTTGGTTAGTGGGTCAAGGTCAAAGTGACCTGAACTTTAAAAATCTTTACCGCTCAATATTTTAAGATCTTTTTGACCCACAGTCTTCAATCTTCATAAGATGATTGGTCTTACTTAATAGATTATCCATAATGTGTTTTGGGGTGAGTGGGTCCAAGTCACATTGAAATTTGTTAGCTTTTCCTGATGACATTGCACACTATTTTCACAAAACTTACTCAGAACAGTCCAGCCAGATCAGTAGAGCAATCCTGGCCCTTTTGTGCTTCTTGTTGTGAAAGTGGAGCATAACTCGGTAAGTATGGAATGGAATTTATTCAAACTAATCCTTTGATAGAATTAAGATTTAATTTAGGCCATGATTTATATAGTCAGTCTTGTACAGAGTTTTTTTAACCACATATCTTAATACGCTACACATATTCATAGATGCGACTTTTTGAAATTCAACGTTGTCTCATTCAGAAAGGGGACCACGATATATTGAATATGAGCAACCATAAACTCGTGTATGGTCTTGTACTATATTCTCGGCTTCGCATATCCGGGTAGTGATAAATTATTTACATTCGGGAAAGGTGATTCCTTGGCTGTCATTGCTAGTCTCTATGCATCTTTAACTTTGAATAAATAATAACCAAGATTAGAAATGAAAGAAGACGACGATCTTCCATTACAATGAAACTATCAGATTGTTTTTATAATAATTATATGTTGTTAAAAGCTTTCTGTTTCGTTTAAAATAAATTTAAACTTGCATACGAGTGAACGGTAAAGACCGAGTTTTCACCTTTTACCGAATGAAGAAATCAACGCGACCTATTAATCCGATTGGTTATATGGTCAGTGTGACGTCACGGCGAAGCCGAGAATACGACAACGTTAAACGTCATCTTGTCAGACATGTTGGTTTTTGTAGCATGTCCCATCGTCATCACCGGCGATACATCAAAATAGGTATGGCACCATGGCGACAAGCTGATAGGAACCGCAAACATTAATACCGGAGATAACACTCATCGGAGGGCATCAAAAGGGATTTCGCAGCAAGTATTGCAGATGCCTTACCATGTTAAGCTTCAGTACAAACATTCCATTTAAGGACTAAAACGGTCCTTTTTAGGACCACCCAGGTTCCAGCGTAAACAGACCTTTTAAAAACTAAAATGGTCTTCATTGGACGACGGAAATGGATCACTGGTGATCGGGATCGGACGATGCTTACCTTATCAGTTTTGGCAACTGGTACAAACAACATTTTCAGGGCAAAGTAGGTCAATCTTATTCAGGTCGACTTGGCCGCCTTCGACTCTAAATTACTTCCTTTGGCTAATATTGACTGGTAATTGCAGTCCGGTAACTTTCTCCAATTTGGCATGGAATTTAACGGCATGCCGGGATACAAGCCGGGATCAGGCCTTTTTTGAAAACGGCAACCGATAATGTCCAATATGTCGAATATGATGAAATATATTTTAAAATCAGAATAAGCTTTTAATTCCTTTCTCTCCGCGTGCTAATCGTGAAGTAAAGCTATTTCTGACAGCTTTGGAAGATTAATAAACAACATTCAGTGTTGCGCCTAAAAACTTACTTTGAGGCTTGAACAACGCAAGTTTTCAATTTAGTTACCATACTACGCCATAAGCGACAACACGAAACAGAGGAAAAGAAATGAATAAATTGCAGTACTTTGAATGAAAACATGTAAACGTCAAAATACAAATATCTGACAAACTTCAATGGAAGTTATATGAAATTAAAGCATTGACGCTCGATCAAAAGACTGACCAGTTACAATTACCGGCGAACTAGGACAAAAGTGCTAGTTCTAAAATAAAATTGTGGAAAATTTGATAAATAAATAGTAATAAATAGTAAGAGGCCATCGAGTGAAACTGAAATAAAACAAAGTAGATATTTGCATTCTACAGCTGTAGATATGGTTTAAATTCAGGCTTTCGGAAACCGAACCTTAGGGAAGGGAGGTCGAAGGTCAAGGTCAGCCAAGGGTATAAGTTCTGAAATGGCCTTTTAGTGTAGCCATGGTCCAGCAAATTGATTAATGTATGCCTAAAAATTAAAGGATAGGATTCGGTAGACAGAAATAGGTTGCGAAGAAAAGGTGAAATCTCATAAGATCCGAAATGGTTGAACCTTCAAAAGGGTACACTATAATAAACAAAAAAGTTACTTTTAGGCCTTTTAATGTCATTCAGTGGCTAGTTGAGGTCTATATGCAAGAGGAGCATGCATAGCCCAATATCTCAATGATGTGTCATTCACTTTAAAAGAATAAAATAGGCCAGAAGGTCATAATCAAGGCCAGTCATGGGCATTTTAGACAATTAGTATGCAAACTGGTTAAAAGTCTAAATGTTCAGGACTCACTAGCTCGAAAACCAAAAACTAGGCAAATAGGTCTAAGGTCAATGGGCCTTGTGGTCCAAAGTTAAAAGATTTTCATTCAAACTATCTAGGTTCAATGTAATTTCAAGGAGCCCCGGTGCGGGGTCGAAATTTTGCGGTGAATGTCGAATTTGAACTATACATATCATAGGCTCTCATGGTCCAAATTTCAAGCTTGACCCTGTAGCTTGAAAACGAGAAAGTGGGTCATACACCAATGCCCAGGTCAACCAAGATAACCCCAAGTTGAAGTTTGCATACAAACTGTCCATAGATTTGAAAATTTCATTGCTAGTGGTCCTTCAAAACAAGAAGCCTGTTAGTTGCCAAATGTACATCTAAAAGAATATACATGGGCCATTAATTTCATTAGAAGATTTTTAAAATAGTCATAGTTAAGTCAGCAGGTATGTGATCCCGGCGGAACTCAATTTTGACCCAAGGGGTTCACGATTTGGTAACATGGTCAACCAGCAAATGCTACATTCCAAATATCTAAGCTCTTGGCCTTGTGTTTTTGTAGAAATATTTCCTATATCATATTTCCATATTTTACTCTATGTAAAATCGAATGACCCCGGTCCATAATTTGAACAAACTTGGTAGAGGCCCCACTAGACAATGCTACATCTCAAATATCTAAGCTCTGAGCCTTGTGTTTATTTTTAAATTTTCCTATAGATACCTATGTAAAATCAAGTGACCCTCGGGTCATGATTTGAACTATATTTTGTTAGTAGGATCCACTGCCAAATATCTCAGCAGTGGGCCTTCCGATTTGTGAGGTTTCCTTTCCGTTTCCATGGCAACCAGAGTTCTGCGTGGATACATTTCTTTGAGCACTTTAATTAGAGGACCATCTGAAGTACATTCCTGTGAAGTTTAATAAAAATGGCCTTGTGGTGGAGTGGTTGAGTAGAAGTCGCTTGAAGCAAAATCTTAATGGACGCACGACGCCGGAAAACAGCCGACCTCAATAGCTCACGCTGAGCACGTTGAGCTAATAATTTTGCAAATTAAACTGGCACTCACTGGAACTGATTAAGTGGTTTTCGCGAAAATATTTTGCGTTATCTACTTAAACACCATATTTAAAAAATTTAGCATTACTTAAGTAAGTGGATATCATGGAAATAGTTCGCGTTAATGTAATTAATCCGTCATAATTAGAATTCCATGGATAATGCTTTTAACGTAAAATCATTGGACAGCTAATCGTACTGTAATATTTGTGATAACTTAGGATTTACATGTGACCAGGGACACAAATTTTATATAGTAAACCCTATAATACACACAAGAGTTATTATCCATTCCATAAATAATACATGTTCTGATCACATGAGTTAGTCAGCCCGGTTAAAACATTCTGTAGAGACGAGCTTGTAATGCTCGAGGAAGTTCTTGATTCATTAGCCCCGGGCACACAGCGAGATAAATATGAAACTTAAACAGGCTTTGGCTGGAAATCAAAAGGAATAGTAGAAAAGTTCTCCACAAGTTGCGGGTTTTTGGCTGGTCATGATACGTACGATTGCATCTTGGCACTAGTCCTCCGGAAGTTAAAAAAACTTCCTGTCTGGAGGCATTGGTCTATGGGAAACCGGTACCAACGTAAAGCCTAATATACGATTACACTTGAGTTAGCTAGAATGCCCCATTGCGGTACGCTTGTAACAGTTTAGATTCAGTCAAAGCTGTACAAGGTTAATATATAATGTCGAACTTCAAGGAAAATACGCAAAGAGCACCGTAGATCCCATACATACATGCAACTGAAACTGACAGACAATTATTCTGTATAAACGGATTATCGGAAACCAATATCCCGGGAGAAATATTACAGTTTTTTCCATGAAACCATCTTCTCATATGATAAAGAAATACTTAAACTGAAATGAGCAATATAGACATTATCTAACGCACGATTACAGTATATATGCTTATCATACTGACGGTGATTAATGTTCAACCTCTGTTGTACATCTCCTAGGACACAAGAATGATAAGAATAAGTCATTTATTTGTCGTTATCACCTGGACTATATCTCTAGGGTGGTAATTTTCTTGACTTTATGAACAGGAAGCTGACAAGTTGATAGAAAGAGGGAAAACTAAATTGATTTGGTTTTAAGGTCAATTCAAGCATTGAATTAATTTTAGATTGTGTGTTGTTACATTACCTTCATGCACAGTTTAAGCTAATTTAGATATGGATTAAAACTGTTCACGGAGAAATCTATTTGGAATAAATACGAAATACTTTTAGTGTTGTTTATTCTGCAGTATGGAAACTGCTTTAGCAGTATCATATTTTTGTTCCATCTGCCTCGGATTTATCATAGTGTTTGGCGTGATAGGAAATATTCTCTCTTTAGTTGTATGGAGTACCGGAAGTCAATGCAGCGTCATGTCATGCGGGCACTACTTCCGGTTATTGGCAATGGCTGACATATTCAACCTTATTGTTTCCGGTATAGCTATGCTACTTGAAATATTACCGGCTTATATAAAACTATACGATTACAACAACTTCTTCTGTAAGATTTTACCGTTCAGTGCTCATTTTGGCGTACAGTTATCTCTGTGGATTACCGTCAGTGTCACCATTGAACGAACTCTCAACATCAGATATCCCATGAAATTCTACCAATCCAGGACAAAAAAACATGCATACTGTGCTTTTGGCTTAATTTCAATTGCTGCCGTTATTTTAGACTTTATGCCATTATGGTTTTATGAAATTAAAACTGTACCAGACCATGACAGTGTTACACTCTCTTACAGTAACAATAGTAGTATTTATAGTAACACGACAAAAGCAATATGCGCTGATCAAGAATTGAAACAAGCAATAACCAGAGTATGGAATATATATGTTTCATTTGGATGTTTTGTGGTTGCACTTCCACCCTTGATTATAATGTGCTGTAATATTCTAACCTTACTGACCCTCCGGCGACAATGGGAAGCTGATTGTGATTCTATAAATAAACATAACTGCTCAGCATCAGTTTCTTTCACATACCTGGTAATAATCATCAGCATTATCAACTGTATTTCTACAATTCCAGTAGGTTACCTGTACATCCAGGTTGACTATTTTGACGTTGAAAGCTCCCCTGTGTTTTACAGAGTCGCGTTGCTTTTGTTCTATCTAAACAGTGGTACTAATGTTATATTTTATTGTCTGATTGGAAAAGCATTCAGACAAGATCTGAGATATTTTCTGAAATCTTTTTTTAGACGATGTTATAAACATAATAAGGATTTGGACTGTATAGAGCTGTAAATGTATATCAAAATCATCAATTATACAACAGTAAAGAGGAAAGAGATTCATATAAGCTGTATAGCTTTCTTCTCAATCCTGGATGCTGTTTATAAATGTATTGTATTTGTTCATGCTTTGACAAACGAATAAATAATGTTTAACTTACAGTACAAATCCTGTTTGTGAAGGCCCGTGGTTACTTTATATGTTACAATTACGTGAAACCCTTATATTACGAGGAAAGATGTCTTACTGGCGAAATGTTGACTGCCATAGTGCCCTAAAACACTTTCGTGAAGACACACCATTCATACGAAAGACAGGCATACATCAAGATTGATTTATAGTAAAAAGAGCACAGTTTTGTCCGTATTCAATCAGTACGTTCACTATCCTATCTGAGTTCTTTCAGAGAAATCATGGTGCGTAGACATTTAATAATCACTGCGATGTTTTCTATATGAATGTGAAACAAGTTCCAACGACTTAGATTAATTGCTCTCGGGACTCATCAACCTCAAAGATGGTGGAGTCATATTGTCAAAATTGAAAGGTCAGGAGAGGCAATGTATGGAAGCTACAAATGTGGTCTTTATTCGCAGGGTTTTATTCTTAAATCGTATTTAAACGCAAAATTTTTTTAGTACATTTAGTATTTTTTAAATTTTAGTATGCTAATGAATATGGATTGATACAGCACAGCAGATTATGAAAAACTATTTTAATTTTGTCAGTAAACTTATGAATCTTTTTATTAGATTGCAATAACTGTATTTTTGGGATAACTGGAGGATAATTGTTGGTTTTGGTGTAATATTACGTTATATGGGCTCCAAAAGTGATATTTTCCGAGTTCCAACATCCCCCCCTTTTACTCTGGTATTCACGAGAGAGAGTTACGTGATACGTACCACAATGTTTTTTTTGGTTAAAACAAGTGAAATTCATGTGATATTACATTCTAACATGTGGATTTTTGCACATTTTGCTGGTGTTACAGAGAGAGAGAAAGGGGGGCAACGCGGGTTATAACCCGTTTTCTTTGCCATAAGGGCTTTAACAATGCCATCTCCAAGTCTTCATCAAGCATGGCGGAATAGAGCCCTTGACCGCAAGACGTCATAAATGCGTATAAACGCCTTTTCCTGCGCAATGTTGAACGTCGATACCAGAAAGAGCGTTTATGAGTTTTAAGCTATAACAATCATTAGCTTTTGTATTATAATTGATCTGCAGATCCGGGGGACGGTTGTGCCGTGTCCGTCAAACAAGGGCACCAACATTTTTAAGTTATTGCTTGAAAAAAATCATAAAAATAATACTAAACGGCGTGCCACAAAACTAAGTTTTCAATTTATTACCAGTTCGAGAGTATTTTTTTTGGCAAACAATTATAAAGTCCTCAAGCCATTGCTTTGAACTACATTTACAGGTGTTTGGCCAGCAAACATATAGATATAACATGCATTTAAACTGATGGAAACTGTGTTTCAATTTGTAACAGCGACCTTAGCCAGGGCTCATAAGCAACCATAGCTACCTCAGGAGCTAATCATTCCCAGGTCCGAGTTATTGGCCAGAAAGCGTTTTAATATTTTAGTCAAAAATTGTAACGGTATTGACCTTGACTAACCTTTAAAGCAGTCAAAAGATACACCTGTGTACTGCATACCAAATTCTGCATACCTCATTCCCACACGAGTAAGTGGCCGTAAACCGTGTTTTTTCAGTTTTAGTAACAGCGACCTTGACCCCAGGGACCCCAAATGCAATACAAAGCTACATCTCTATAATATCATAAGCTACCTGCATACTAATTTCCATGGCAATAATTCATTACCAACACAAGTTTTTAACCGAAATCTGTTTTCCAATTTTTTTTTAGGCCACCGAGACCTAGCCCCTGGACTTTTCAGGGGGGGGGGGGGGTGTTTTTTTTTTTTTTTTTTGTTTTTTTGAATGATTATTAAAATGACTTGTTTCAATGCAGTAAAAGGTAAACTTATCTTGCATATTCTATGTCAAGAGGAATAAACTGCTACAGAAATCTACTGGAAGATGTATTTTAAGCGGGATATTTAAATGACTTTTACTTGTGTTTTACGTAACTCGAAATAATTTTATGTGAGCATACATGATAGATGAGATCTTCAAAGTCGCGAATAGTTTGAAAATAAGGTAGTTTTTCATATAGATAGGAACGGTCTTTGGCACAAAAAAGGCAATGAATGATTCTTACAGGCAGAGCAAGATTACATTACAGGCCTGGTGATAAAAAGAAAGATGTGGTCTACCTTTACAAAATAGTGGTTTCTTGATGAAAATGAAAATTATATTCTGTAATCAAATCCGCTTTATTCTAAAGTAAGTTCATCATGAACATCTATCTTAACACAAATACAATACTGTAAATAAGGACTACTAAATTTGTTACAAGGATACCTCTTATTAATTAACGTTTGAAGTCTCAGCTGTCAATGTTCAATAAAATCAATTAAGTACTTTTCATGAAATAAATTATAACAGTATTAAGTTATGATACATTCTATTTTTTTTTAAAATAAGCTTGTACAAGATATTTGGCAACCTTTCGCGGGTATGACTCACTTAATGTTCTAAGTTTGTCGTTGTTATGCAACTGAGAAACCTGAATGTACTGTCTCTAATATATTTATAAAAGACACAGTCAACAAGAAAATGAGCCTTGTCCTCAACTAAGTTTCTGTCACATAGGCCCGTAGTCACAACTCGAACTAACCCTCAGTGAGTTAAGTACATTTTGTAGTTAAAAGTAGGTGTAATTGCCTAACGGCACCATGGATCGATCAGGTAAGTCATAGTTGGTATTCACAAAGGTTAGCTACGCTGGAGTCCACTTGGAATAGTTAGGTTTTGTTGAGTGGCCATCACGGTCACTTCAGTTGCACTCAAATATTGTTGCAATCAACGCTGATCAGCCTTACAACATACAAGATAAAAACATTTGTTATGTGGATATGACGTTCAACTTTTGCATTAATTACGCATGTTACTCCTGACTATCGACGCAGAAGGTATTGTCTATCAAATAATGTGCATGACTGTACCAGATTTTCTCTGCTGCCGACAGAATCTCATCACATGGCAAACATTTATATCTTGTAAAAGATTAGAAGGTTGATTAGCGAAAATTTTGAATTCGAAGAACATGCTCTTATAACAGTCATAAACTTTGTATGATTGATGCCCATAGATGTAAACAAGAGGGCCAAGATGGCCCTATATCGCTCACCTTGGTACAAGTCCACTTGCCTGGTGGAAGATCACTAGACAATGTAATATATCTAATAGGTTTTCCTATATACATCTTTGTAAAACAAATGACCATCATCCCCCAGGGAAAGGCCAATCATAACTTGTAACTAAGGGCCCCCCCGGAAGGGCCATTTCTCCCCGGGGCATAATTTGAACATAATTTGAAGAGGTCTACTAGCGTTATGCTGCATGCCAAATATTTAAGCTCTAGGCCTTGTGGTTTCAGAGAAGAAAATTTTTAAAGTAGTTTCCTATATAAACCGTGGGGCGAGGGGGAAATTTTAACCAGGGGTATAATTTAACAACTAAGTAGAGTCAAAACAAGCCATGCCAAATATCAAGCACTAGGCCTTCTGGTTTCAGGAGTTTTGTTTCCTATTTTACAACCAGAGTTGGCATAATTTGAACAATCTTAGTTGTGGAGGACAACTAGACAGCGCAGACGAGGATGACGGAGGACGGACGGAATGCATGCCAGTGCCAAAAATTATCTGGCCATTGACGGGCTCGTGGTAGCACGTAATAGGAATAATCCGTTTTAAAAAATGATGGTTTCTTTTATTGTTGGTGAAAGCTAAAGTTTAAATCAAGGCTCCTGTACCAATGGGATAACAGGGGTGTTGGTGACCTTCTGTCTATCGGGGGGGGGGGTCAAGGCCCCCCAAAGGGGGGGGGGGGGGGGGGGGGGGTTTTTTGGGCTGTTTTTTTCGCGGGGCTAAGGAATTTTTTTTTTCTCCGGGCGGGGTTGTGTTTAGGGGAAAGTGAAGTTTCGAACACTGCAGGTTACAATCATTTAAAAACGATTGTACTCAAAACCTGATCATGACCGGGGTGGTTAAATTTAGGGTTCGGACCCTCGCGTTTGGGCCCCATATGCGCGGTTGGTTCGCTTTAGTTTCCTTTATTGCACTTTTAGTGTGTGTGAGTGATGATGATGATTTTTAGCCAACTATTAATAATAATGGTAATAATAAATTATTATTCTAGAAGGTAACATGTACAGATATTAAAGGAACATTAACATACCTTAGGTTAAAACATGCGAAAATTTCTAAATAAAAATAACATATGACAAATTACAAAAACAGTTGTGTCAGAATTCATTATTTAACAAAAAAAAAAAAAAAAAAAAAAAAAAAAAAAAAAAAATTAAAATATAAAAAAAAAAAAAAAAAAAAACTTTTATGACCGCTTTTTTTTCCTTCAGCGAGTGACGTTCGTTTAATGGTTATACTGTACATTTGTAGTGTAGAATATATTTCACACCTAACTTTATACAATTAACACATTATATTCTAGAATACGGTTCTATAGTTGTTGTTTTTTTACTTCATCAATAAATGCTTTTTCAAAGATTGTTTAAATGAATTCAGAGATTGACTAAAACTTTCCCTACAGTTTCAGGTACTATCCATTTAGTGAAGTCATCCCTGCACTGATACCCCTGTGAGAGCAGTACGTGAATTCAATTATACATGAGTCATATCCTAGCCTGCCATTTGCTGTCAGTAAATTTGTGGTTTGACATTCTAGGAATCTCCCCCTCCCCCCGCCCCCACCCCCAACCCACCCCCCTGATCGACAATGCGATCTTTAATCATGCGGGACGGTACACAAGCATCGTTATAAACAAATGGATGAGTTTGGTCTAAGTATCTATCAAGAGTAAAATAATCTACATCATCTGCCATTCTACTATTAAAGTCACCTGAAATGAAAATTTTTCCTAGTGACTCATACTTTATAAAATTCCCTCTTCAAGCTCGTCAATAAAATCAAAATTCGTATTCGCATGCAATACATTTGAATTATGTGTAAGAATGTATGGCATAAAATATACGTTTGAGTTAAACTTAAAAAGTTCTCCTCAAAGTTTTAACCATAACATACCGTAATTTTTTTTTTCTGCAACAGTGATGATTTTTTCCATTTAAACTTGTAAAACACTGATATTCCGTCACTGTATTTACTTTTGACTGAGTTCGATATATGTGATTTAAGATGTAACCGTGAATTTCTAAATTCAATGCTTCATTTTTATGAAACCAAGTTTCGTTCAACAAGAATAAATAAAAATTTTCGAGATATTGAATGAAATCAGTGACAGCTAACATTCGTTTTAAAAATCCATTTACATTCCAGGAAGGAACCTCCTCCTGACATCCCTACGTAGGTGTTGATGGCTGGTGTTCTTTCCAGCTAATGAACAGTTTCTTACCGACGAATTTTACAGGCTTATTCGCATATTTTGCATCTTTCATTGCCCCGTACAATGGCTTCCGGGCACCTTTAATTCCCCTTCTGAATTCGCGCTCCTATCCCATAATCCTTTGTTTTTAACTCGTCTGTTTTTTTTTTAAATGATGTTGGTCGTACCCTTTCTCTTTCTTTATAGTAGTGGATTTTCGCTGCTATTGGTCGTATCTTATGTGGTTTTCACACTCCGATTCTATGGACGCGATCAAACATCGTGTCATCTAAAAGCCCTAAATATATATTAAAGGGGCATTCCCTACATCTAGTAGCTTAAATTCTCGAAACATTGATTATGTGTTCAATGAACGTAAAATGATAAATAAATACAATTTCAAAGACGAACCTAAGGCGAAAAATGCCTCATTTTACCACAATAAATCAATATAGAGGCTTCCAATAATAAATCGCATCCACCTATTAATTGTCCAACAGCAACTCTACATAGACCTTTGAATGGTTTACGGTACTGTAGTATATTGTAAATCGCTGATTTTGTCACTAATGACTGGAAATGCATAGCTGGAACTTTTAGGTTAGGTTATAATACTTCCAAAGAATCTATTATTTATGTTTGACACCAGTTATAGGATGTGTCCCTTTAATCAACGTTTTCACTGGAGCTTCACAGTCTTCCGTATTTCCCTTGGTTAGTTCTGCAATGGCGTGAAACATAAGGTTATCCCCCGTACTCAAGGTCTAGCAACTTGTCGTATAAAGCCTCTTTTTGCTCGAAGACTTGTTTAGCTTTTTCTCTAGTACGCCACAATAATTTTGTAGATTTTTATCTCTTCTCTAGCAGTTGTGAGTTCCTTTCGCTGCAGGACTACCTCTGATGTTAAATCGCAAGAATTCTGTTTCAGTTACCCTTAATTCCAGCTTTTTCACGTTTGTTTCCAGGTCTGAATCTTTAACATTTATGGAATTTACTGTTTTTTCGTTCGCCTGTGGAGGACGTTGCGAAGATAACCCTATAAAAAAAAAAAAAAAATAACTTTATTTATAGAAGGTAACTCATTAAGTCTATATGTTTAAAACAAAACTTATCTAACATGAGGCCTTCTTACAAAAAATACATAGTATAAACAAAACAACAAAACAAGTTACGAGTGTTTGAGCAGAACTAAATTCAAAAGCTATAACACATTCACACTGTGTTAAGGTAAAGTCAACGATCTGGATTCTCCATATAATTATTTATGAGAAGTTTGAAAAATGAAGATTTGAAATGCTTTAAGGTTTTACTGTTTCTTGTTCTTACGGGAATCTCATTCCAGATTCCACTATACTAAATGAAGATCCCGTGGCACATAGCCCGACTGTTCAAATAGGGTCATGCCGTATGCCGGTTGCCAGTATAAATTAAGCAAGTCATATGAAATGGAAATGATCTTACTAAATACAAATGTACATACTTTTACATTGTTTTACCATTGTGTATCGGGGCAAAGAGGAGAACGACGTTTTTGCAACAAAATACATTGTACGATAACAGCCATGTCCAGACAAAAACTGTCGGTTTTTTACATCTTTTGAAGAGTGTCGAGGCATGCTGCCGTGATTCTAAAGCCTCGCGAATAAATGAAAAGCGGAAAAAAGCGAAAAAAGACCTCGCGAATTCAAAATAATTTACAGTATCCCGCTTGCCTATGAATTCCGTTCTATGTCCCTAGTATGTATCAACTCGACTCAAAATCTACAATGAATGTAAGTTGCGTTACCAGACGGGTATTAATTGGCGGGGCTGCGGGGGAACTATGTGCCAAGGGGATTAGTTCGCGGGGATGCGAGGAAACTATGTGCTACGGCGCTCACTTCACGGGGTGCGAGGAAACAAGGAACGGGGCTAACTTCACGGGACATGGGGAATCAAGGTGCCTAAGGGGCTAACTTCACAAGGCTGCAGGGAAACAAGGTGCCACGGGGCTAACTTCACGGGACTGCCAGGTAACTTTGTGCTAATTGGCTAACTTTATTGGGCTGCGGGGTAACTATGTGCTACGAGGCTAACTTCACGGGGCTGCGGGGAAACTAGGTGATACGGGGCTTACTTCCTACTGTTCGTATTCATTTTGCTTTTTAAAACAATCTCTCTAAACGTGTTTCAGTAAAATCAATTTGACAGAGTGACATATGTGCATGACATGCTACAGTACATATGCTTATAGTGATCACCAGTAAGTAGTGAGACTTACACGGTATATTAATCGTACAACTTGTATAGTTGTGTCTGTTGCAGCGGAGTGCAGTTTAAAATTTGGAAGTACATACACCAGTCTTACTAATGTTCTAACACTTGTAAATTATGACAAAGTTTACAATATCAGTTCGTCTGACAATTGTGTTTCTGTGTTTGTTCTTGATATTTCAAATAAATTATATGATAAAAGAAAACCGTAACCGCCTCGATTCTAGAGAACTAAAACAAGTGAATAATGATTTTGAAGTGAAGTTATCTATGAGTAAAACAGAACTTGCTCGCGCTAAGAAGTGCGAGTCTTTTCCGAAATTCCGTAAATCACGAAAGAAGAAGTTCAGTAAAATGTGTCTGACCCATCATCAGTACTTGAAAGGTGGACAAAAACTGTTGATTGAAGTTGGGGGTAAGTGTTACTTGACGTTTGAAGCTGCTCGCTCTCAGTTGCCGTTGATGTTTTTTAATTAATGACATACTAATACATGAATATAAAACTAAAGGCTGGAACCAACAAAAGATTGCAGTAAAATTCAAGGTAGGAATATGCAAAAATCGATTGAAAATACTGGTTTCACGGCACCACTATAGTATATGTTTATATTGGAATTTCAAAAGCGTTTGCAACGCTTTATTATTTGGTAGCGTATTATTTAAAATCTACAAATATAATTTGCAGGAACTTATACTGGAACCTTTTAATATGGCTTTTATGTTCTAAATTATGTTACTATCAAACAGTTTGAAGAACTTTATTTTTTACCAAAATCTGAGAGTGAGCTGCTTTAAAATCAACAGATCAAGTTTGTACTAAAGATATTGTTTTTTCTCTTTTTTTCTTTTTTTTTTAGAAGAAAACAATCCCCGGACTTTGACCCCATGAGCCCAAGACACAATCCCAATTAATTTAAAGTCTGTATTCATATGTATTACACACTTAATAATTTAGTTAAATTATGTCAATTGTGACTAAAGATATTGAACATATATCTGGTTTTTTTTCTATTCTTAGTTAGTGACCTTGACTATGAAACCAGTAGCCGTTAATAACCCTATTTTCTTAAAAACTTACTACAAAGCAAAAGTTGGTTTAAATTATAGTCAAGTTTGTAACTAAAGATATTGAATATAATACATTTTTCTTTTTTTTAGTAACAATCCGGACTTTGACCCCATGAGCCCCAAAATACAATCCCAATTAAAGATATTCAGAAATACTGCTTATTCACTAAGTTTTTGATTACTACTGTTACAATAATATTTTGTGTGTGAAACTTATTAGTTAAGTACGGGCAATAATCCAGCCAAATACATACAGGGTTATATACAATCTTCTTTTTTCTATTTTGCATTTGATAGTGACCTAGGTATTCCCAGTTTGAAAGTGATACTTTCAAACCGATATTTCTTTAAAGCGACTGCACTCCAAATTCTTAGTAAATTGGTTACATTTTTGGTCAAATCAACTAAATATATTCAATATTCAATCAAGATTATTTTCCTATTTTTTAAAGTAAAAATAAAGGTAGAAAAAAATATTTACCCCAGGAGCCCCAGGTTTTGAACTCGGATCTTTGCAATTACAAAATATTCATAAATAGGCTTAACTTACTACACTACAGTGTGAGCTGACGATTCACGTTGAAAATATTGACATATAATACACCGTTAGTCACGGGGTGAAATTTTCTTAATTAAAGTAACGGGCAATAATCAAGCCAAATTCATTACATGGTTTCTTTTGACTTGGAAAACTCTTCCGTTATCATAATTTACATTGCCCCTGATACAGTAATGACAATTGTTTTTCCAAGTTTGAAAATTATTTTTTAGCGTAACTTGTCCAATTGGTAGTTGCACTTTAAGTGACCCAGGTGCAAAACTTTAAAAAATCAGACAAGCTAAAAATGACAAAGTCGAAAAATACTAAACTACCCCCCCACCCCTTCCCTTCCCTTCCAAATGTGTGACTTAAAAACCCGTTTGATATGTTGAAGTTTGTTAAACACTGATTGTTTGTGAAAAATTTGAAACCAGTTTAACAAAAAATGAAGAAGCTATGTAAAATTCTCAAAATCAACCAAAATCCATTAAAATTAATGTTTTTTACCCAAAACACAGGTGAGATTCAGCATCTTTAGGATACAATGTGAAGAAGGGTATAAGATTAACAAGTTTTCCAAGTTTCAAAGTGATAGTTTTAATAGTTTTCATGTAAGTGACCTAAACGCAAAACTTAACCAACGCCGAAGACAACGACAACAATCAAATGACGACAATAGCTCTCGTCATTTTTCCCAAAAATCAGACGAGCTAAAAACGGAGAAAATGCATGCCCTTAATTATACAAAGTTAAATACACCTATTAATATGGAAATACTTCTGTATTTAGTCAGTATTTCTGTTATTAATGGTAGAAGAAGTGACGATAGTTGCCAATGTACTTAGTTGTTGACAGATTTCACCTGAGTTGCTTGCGTAAAATCCATTATTTTTTCAGCAACAGCTTGTTTATATTTATAAGCAAATGTAAGTGAGACTAAGGTTTTAAACAGTACCGTACTGTTAAAACAAGTACAACATGTTGTACAATCAAATTGATTAAACTGAAATATCTGACACACGTATGTCTTGCTTTTAAAATATTTGAAACGTTTGGAAAATGTCATAATGACCATATTTGCAATAGAATTTCACGAGTCAATGAAGTTAACTTTTGAATGTACATGTACCAGTCAGAAAGATGTAAAACTGTATTAAATATCATACAGTGCTTACTAATAAAATTCCATTTGCCAGAGGATAATTTCAACCGACTATCATGCAAGTTAGTCAGGCTATTTGTGTGAGTGAACTCTTTAGTTCACTTTCAAACTGGGTCACATGGAGCACTTTAAACATCATAGAGGCCTTTTTTGTACCTAATTAACATGAAGCAAGTCAGAATGTTTGTCTTAATAAACGCTAGGTCAAGTTTTAACTGGTTAGATATTAGAAAAACCTAGGTCACCATGTCAAGATTTAGTAAATTAAGTAACCAAATTTTGTTTTCAATCCATCATGAAAGTTGGTCTTGATGAATGTTTTCATAAAAGCCACTAGGTCAAATAAATGAGGACGCTTGTAAACAATCTATACAAAAGTTGTTCAGCATGTTTGGCTTGACACACTCTATATCGAATTTGAAAATGATTCAAATTAGGTCAAAACAAGGTCACTTAGTTAAATGATGGAAAACCCATGCAAATACTTTAGAGACCACATTTTGTACCCAATTTTCGTGCAATTTGGTCAGAATGTTTTTCTTTATATGAACTATATAGATAGATCTTTCAGTCATGCGTTAATCATATAGATACAGTACTAGTCTGTGTTGCAAATGTTCTTAAGTGAGCGAGACCATCAACTAAATTTACAGCTGAAAGAATGTGAATGTCTTTACAAATCTATGAGATATAATCAGAATAATATTCTTCTTGTTTAAGATATACATGTACATTCCATTCTTTTTTACAAATGTCAAAATGATTTTTTTCCTTCTGTTTAACTCTTCTGTCAACTTCTGATCATAAGTCGAATTTAGCACTAAACGATGTTTTCCTGGTAGGGATGTACCGATGATCGATTAGAATCCAAAAATTGATCGAAAAGCTTCCGAAATCGATTAAATCGATTTTAGTTTGAATAATCGATGATCGTTTCTTGTTTTTTACTTTGAATAATTGAAAACAATTTTGCTCAAATTTGTGAATTGCCACATCAATGATAAAATAAATTAATGTAATTTGTACAAGAACTGTCTAGGGGAAACACAAGAAATGAAGTACACTTACAGTACTGATTATTATTTTTTTACTAAAATTTGAATGGTTTTTGAAGTATATTTAATGCTTTCAATGCACTTTGCAATGCTTTTGGAGCTTAAAATATAAACAACACATGCATTATTGTTTTTGACTACTTCAAAGTAGCACACCTGTTTAGTGTCAGGATTCCAAGTTGGTTTTTCCCTGTGAGAGGGATCGTTCTGTTAAACTAAAATATAGACTCCAGCTAACTGGTCAGATCTACCAAAGTGGGGACAAAGATCTCAAATTTCAGTCATTAGAATTTCTTTTAAATCCACTAATAACATCAAGATTTCATCTTCCCTTCAGGTTTTACAAGGGCTTTTAGACCTTTACCTTTAATCAAAATTAACTTAACAATAGTTCAATCGTTCTTTAAAATTTGGTAGCTTTGAAAGAAGAGCATGGTTTTGTAATGATGATATAATATATAGTCCAAAATGTTAATTTCACACTCCATTTATTACCAAAGTTGTATATGGAAGACTGTGACAGCATAAATCAATTTGTTGTCTGATTAAAATCACTACATAGTACAACTGACAAGTGACTGATACCGGTGTAAGTGTATAACTCTATATTATTAGGTAAAGGAATATCCTTTCGATTATTTTCCGATTGTGAATCGAAATACCCTGTCCGATACAATTCGATTATCGATTATGTTTAGAGTCCGATTTTACAACACTAGTTCCTGTGACAATTCGGTACAATGTAGCTGCAGTGGTAAAGAGTGAACATTGATCAAGTACACGGCATTATTTGAATGTTCAGCACTAGGACAACCGACTTATAAGTTGGCACAAAAACAAATTAAGCATGTTATTTCATGCGACTCTACAATGTAGTTCACCTCTTCGTGCACAACTACAATTGATGGTAAATTTCATCGAAAATAATATACTTCCTGGTATAAAAGCTGATACACTTTAAACAATTATACTAGATGGATAACCTATGCAATGTACACCCAAGGATTTCATGCCATAAATCAATAAAGAATATCCATTTTGATTGGTTCTACAGATAAACAAAGTAACGAGTACGTGCCTGTGCTTAAATAGCATTTTGGAGCACAAGGATAAGTGCCGATGAAAACATGAAAGTCACGGTGCAATTATCGTTGCTGATATCCGTCGTGTTTGTTTAATATTGTCATATTTATAAGCGCAATTCTAGTTGTTCTTCACTAATGTTATGTTTTACAGGAAACCGCGGAAATGATTCCAGAACGTTTCAGCAATTATATCAACCTAGACACATAATTTTGGAACCTATCAAAACTTATGCTGACATTTTAAAGAAACAGTTTAAAACAAACCCAAGGTATATACAAGTTTTCATACATAAGGATGTACCGGTATGATATGTGTGGGTGTGTGTACGTGCGCGCGGTGTATAATGACGTAAGAAACGAGTTTGTTTGATTTTAATTTTATGCTTAAGCAACGCGCTGCTAATATTAGACCCTAGCTTAACGGGTATTTATTATATTTACACAATTTTCTCTTAGGTTGAGTCCGGATGTAGCAACCACAACTTTGGTCTGTAACGTCTTGTACAACTACTTTTTATGGCATTTATGTGTACTTACACTTATTGCAATCCCCTTAAAACTGAAGGAAGAGTGTGCTCCATAAACTACCTCTGAAACATTAAATTTATGTAATTCGATGTACACATCTCCAAGTTCAAAAGTGCATTACTCTGCAACACCTTATATATTGGATACATACAAAAAATAGTGTCTTGTACATCTACTAGTAGCGGTGATCATGTGTATGCACGTTCATTACAATCGCAACTGCAGAGGTTTGCTCCACAATCTACCTATGCCATATGAAATCTAAACAACAGCAATGTCTGAGTTTGGAGAGGTATATCTCTACATCATCTTGTTGGATACACACTAAAATTGTGTCTTGCAAATTTAGTAGTCATGGTAATAATAATGTGTACCAATATTCATTACAATCCTTTCAAAACTGAAGGCGGTTATCTATGCAAACACATCTACTACCCATGGTGATTATGTGTACCAATATCCATTGCAATCCTTGAAGGAGTTTGCTCCACAGACTACCTATGTTATAGCAGTGGTTATGTGGTGACAGAAATATGGCACCATAAATAAACAATGAAGAAGTCATCGATCTTGTCTTAAAGTATCAATGAATGGGTTTTACTACGCATCTACACTCCACACAGTGATATACTAACCGGTATATCACTCAAATGTGAAATCTATTTCCTAAATGAATAGGTTTTTGTTCCGCTATATAAACAACTTTGTCATGTCATGCAAATCAACGAAGGTATTCCGTCGCAAAGCGGATTGCACGTACAATACAATACGGATTTTTTTCTTGTTTTCTTAATAATAGTTGAATAAAGGCTGTATTTTCGACAGAATGTTTATTGGTTAATTATCACTGTATATACTGCATTTACACATCAAAATATTTTTGTTTAACCTTTTTCTACTTTATAGAGTGACGGTGCTTAATTTTGGACTTGACGCCGAAAACAAAACTAGTAGTGTGGAAGTAAATGGAGAATCAACTTCCTTATATGCTAAAAAGAAAGGCTCAACTCAAGTAACAGTCAAGAATTCAACAGAGTTTTTCATGTCTCTTGGTGTAGGAGCATTTCAGGTCGATCTCTTACACATGGATTGCGAGGGATGTGAATATGGTGTAATGGAAAATATATTTGCTGCAAATATGGCACAATACTTTAAAAACATTCAATTTGAATGGCACCGCAAAGTAATTTATTCAGTCCATGCTGGCAGGCGGTACTGTAGAATCGCTGAACTTTTGTCTCGCACACACAGACCGACATTTAAGTTAAAGTTCACTTTTGAAAACTGGCGTCGAAATGATCTTCCTTAAAGTGATATATTACCAAACAAACTTACCATCAACATTTTGAGCAAGACATTAATTACTGATTTTATTCCTAAAATAATGAACAGTGCTATAGTCATAATCTAAATAATAGTTCTATTCCTGTTGAACATATAAGCAAATTTGTAAACTGTAATTTGACTATCATAGTCAAAAGTCAAAAATTCACGTTTTCATTTATGATAAAAGAAATAACTGAACAAAAAGGGTCCTGGTTACTGGATATCTTAAATATAATAATTATGTCAGTTTCATGTCAAATGATCTTGTTGAAATTAAAAAACGTCACAACTAAAGTTAATTGGAAATGATACGCTATAATAAATAATAAAGAAAGACTTATTCAAATAAGGTATTTAGAATTATAATTAAAAGTTTTATTAGAAAATGGCATAGGCGATTTTAAATTAATGCTATTGAAAACATTCAATTTAAATTTTATACAGTTACAGCAGAAGGTGCACTATTTTGGATTCTACTCAAAACTTTATAAATCTGAAATGTAAGTACATTAGAAATTAAAACTTATTTATCTCAAACGACACACTAACAAACATATAACTTGTGTGAAGGTTTATGTACTGTAGACGAATGTGCATCTGTAGAAAATTATGAATGAGAATATAAGTCCTGGTTTGTATGGCATCACTGTCGAATTCTACAAAGAATCTTGGAATAAACTAGGTGCTTTGTTAAGCGGATCTCTTGCGAAAGGAGCTCACATGTTATCGACGTACTGGAGTCTGATATCTTTGCTATATAAGAAAGCTGATCAGGCAAATCTAGAAAATTGGCGTCCCGTATCTGTACTATATACGGATTACAAAATTGTAGCCAGAGTCCTCGGTAATAGGCTTAAACAAGTAATACATAAGATAATCAAATTAGACCAATGCTGATATACTGAAGAAAGATTTATTAGATACAACTTCAGACAAATACATGATATAATAAATCATGCTGATTATTTACAAAACAATGGAGCCATATTCTTCTAAGATTTTAGAAAAGCCTTTGACACTATTGAGCATTTTTACTCGAAACTTTAGAAATGTTTGGTTTAAAAAATGACTTTATAAATTGGATAAAACCGTACAATATCAATAACGGATGTTAATCTAAACAATTCAAGTGGAGTGAAGTGGAACCTCCTTGATCGGAGGAATCTGGATTCGATCCCCGCTAGTGCTCAAGTAGTGGAAGTTTCCTTAGGCAAGACACATAACATTCCACATTGCCCTTGACTCTCTATTCGATGTTGATTCGATCTGGAGTGAGTCTCGAGAGCGTTTAATAGAAGTTGAAAGAACTTGTTTCGTAATCGAGAATAAATAAATTAATATAAAATAATAAAAAAATAAACCACCCAAACATGAGCGTTGTGTAAGACAAGGATGTCCTTTTTTCTCATTACTATTCATAATAGTCACAGATATCTCGACACTTAACATACGCAATTTGAACCTTATATCTGATGTAAATGTAGCAAAGTCAAGCGGGAATACTTACTACTATACTATTTGTAACAGATGCTGAAAAAATCGTGGCTCAACCGGGACTCGAAACCAGTGCCTTCCGCTGTCAGGGAAAACACTTTATAAACTGAGCTATCAAGTCACACGTTTAATTAGCCTATAGATTTATCATCATATACATGTATTCGGCTACCACATTTTGTAACAGGCGGGAATATTGAAGAAATAAAAGACTGCATATTTCGTATTTAGTTTACTAGACGCGCAACATTTTTTCGGTAACCGAAGTGCAGTCTCATCACCTTCATGGAACGTGATTTTTGTCCGTAATTCATGCCCGCTTACGCAATAACTGTAGCGATCTTCAGTGTGATCTGTTACTTAACCGTATTGCTGATAACAAACTTTGTTCAAATTGCTATGTTTCTGAAAATGCAAATCATTATTTCTTTCATTGTAACCGATACACTAATGATTGCCTTCAGCTCTTTGTAGAAACGCGACCATTCTATCCTGTAAATTGCCAATTATTATTGTTTGGAAGCAACCTCTTGCCCAACGAGAACAATGTTACCATTTTTATTGCTGATCAAATATGTATAAGAAACACCAAACGTTGCAACAATCAATTTATTAACATTATTACTTCAAGGCCATCCAACAACCATTCTCACATATTTCTTCCTATCTCCAATTGTATTCCTTTCTCTGATTTATCGTGATTGTAACTCGTTTACACCAATTTATTTTAGCTCGATTGTAGCTTATCGAGTCACTCTCGAGTCCGCTTCCTGGAAAAACCAGTACTGGTGTCATTTGAGGAGGCACGGTCGTGATTGTCATTAATGATAGGACTAAACAAAACTTGTTTTGAACTTATAATTACTTAATTGCCCATTGCGTACTGTATTTATATTATTTTGAAGAGGTTAACACATCTGCCAAAGTTTTAATATTATAGCTAAAGGGGAGAGTCGTAATTAAGTTGTTAAAACTTGTGGCTCAACCCTTTTGCCATATATCTATTATTTCTATATAATTATGTATTGAGTTATATATTGTGAATACTATGTAAATACAATATTGGCAATAAAATATGTTTAAACTAAACTTAAACTCAGAGCGGGGCAAGATTCCTGGACTGCTAGTCAAACAGGGTCTATCCAAGACCAAACATCGTATTTAGGATCGCACCAAATACCAATGTAAAGCAACCAACCACCGTCATTTATGGTTCAGAGAATTCACACTATGTTATTAATAGAATATACGCACCTACTCTGTTTAATATTGTTTTGACGAAAGTGCCGGCGCTTATGAGCGGACGTGCAACAAATACGCTGTTGAATCCAAGTATGTATGAAAAGAAAGCTTTTTATTGTTCTCTATTGTTTATTTTGTTATAATCCCCGCCAAGTTGTCATTCTAAAAATCATATTGCTCACTTCGAAGGGTAGCGGTGGTGTAGAAGTTTAGGTGTCTGTCGCTCATCTTGGAGGTTGCGGGTTCGAGCCCCACCAAGGTCACGACCGTACCTCCTCATATGACACCAGTACTGGTTTTCCCAGGAAGCGGACTCGAGAGTGACTCGATTAGCTAAAAACTTTCTTCACAATCGAGCTAAAATAAATTAGTATAAACTAAGGTTAGTAATATTTTGAAATGAACACATGCATTTTATTACTGAAAATGTTATTACATTTCAGGGTAACTTTTAAAACAGATCACTGGCATGATTCTTTATTGTCGAGCCCGCTTGCGGTGAGCTCGACTTAGTCGTCACTTTTGGCGGTTCGGTGTATGTGCGTGCGTCCGTGCGTGCGTGCGTGCGATTTTGTCCGGACCATATCTTTTTCATGCATGGACGGATTTTGATGTTACTTGGCACAACTGTTCACCATCATGAGATAGAGTGTCATGCGCAAGAACCTGGTCCCTAGGTCTAAGGTCAAGGTCACACTTGGAGGTTAAAGGTCAAATTCAAGAATGACTTTGTCCGGAGCATATCTTTTTCATGCATGGAGGGATTTTAATTTAACTTGGCACAAATGTTCACCATCATGAGAAGGAGTGTCATGCGCAAGAACCAGGTCCCTAGATCTAAGGTCAAGGTCACACTTAGAGGTTACAGTTCAAAATCAAGAATATCTTTGTCTGGAGCATTTCTTCTTCATGCATGGAGGGATTTTGATGTTACTTTGTACAAATGTTCACCACCATGGCCTTCCCTTGTTTTTAGAATTACCTTCCTTTGTTGTTACTATAAATAGCTTATATTGTAACTTTTTATTACTGGCCGTAGAGAAAAATCGAGACCACTTTTCTGTGGTACAACATGCATGTTACATCCAATATTTAGGTGTATTTTGACCCATCTCTACTTAAGATTAAGGAGTTCGCCCTTTTGACATATGGTGGGCTCGACATGTTGCACGTGGGCATCTAGTTATATTTTCATTCAGTTCTATGACAATCATACTCACTATTAAATGTTTACATGGTACGTTTTAAATCATTTATAGGACTACTTCGGATTTTGTTTCACATTTGTTATAGCCATTTTTTCAGTTACGTTGCTTTTAGACACCTCAGCTTCTTTTGATAATAATAAATACATATAAAAATGAAACTGATTTTGTTGTTTGTTGGGCAGCTGAGTTAGATACTGTGTATGCATGTGTATTTTTAGCTTAAATGGTGAACCTTGAGCCAGCGTCCCTCTTTGTTCTGACTGACATCGAGTATATTGTAAGTTCCCCGGAATCACACGCTATCAGAGGAGTCCGACTCACTTCCATACAATCATAAGTGAAATATGGAGAGTCTTGGCATTAAATAATGCTATTTTTGAAAATATAACACATTTAAACAAAGTTTTGATAAACAAATTAAAGAACAAACGAGCAGACACATCAAAATTTAATCTCAGTCTGTCTATTTAAAACATTATTTTATTCAAATATAAAACCACATTATTGTATTTCTTGTAAGGTCACACTAGTACTTACACGCAACCCTCTGAGTGGTTGGTTGAAAAAGCTTGCATCACTCATTATTTGTTATTTACAGTGCCCACTTTTGATAAACGTTATTACATGCATTACAAAATGTTTATATTTCGTAAACTTCTTTAGCAGTATTTGAACACATTATCACCGTGTCAATTGTACTATGCAGTCAGGACCAACCAATATTATAGCCGCTTTTAAAATCAGTCACAAGCTAATCATGTAAGTGGGAAATATAACTCTGACTGAACCTCTTGATAACATCAGTATCCTTGGAAACGATAGACCCCACTGTAAGAATGGAAGAAAATCATGCCATTAAAATTAATGTTTACTAGAAGAGGCAATTTTATTAAGGGAGATAATAAAGAAAAATGGGAAGGAATATGTATAGTAGCTTAATGCTGGATTTGTTTTTCTTTTTTGACTGAGTATAAATTCAATACGGTGTAATATATTTAAAATGGGACACAAAAAGCTTCGTAATCGCCAAAACTTACTCACATACAGTGAATGTAAGGCCTTTTGATAAAGCTGTGTATGCTACATTCCATGCAACATATGTGAATAAGGTCTAATACTTTGAGTCAGTTATCGGCTGAAACAGAAGAAGAAATCCAGTTGGACACTTAATCTCCCTTGTTTGTAATTCAATATTGTTTAAATCTATTTACTCTTTTCCTTTTTCTTCATATTTGAATATCATCTCAATTATCACGATACCATAATATCTAGATAAAAAGGACATACATGTATATAATTGCACGATTTAGCGCTTATTTTGTAATGTTATATCGAACCTTTCAGTTTGTGCATGTTTGCGTGAGCGTTTAGTGTAAATCGAATACAATTGAAGTAATACTGTAATGCGATAGGAATAAATCTAGAAATCATACTTAGTCTTACAAATATTGGACAACATATTGACTGTAGTGGATGAAGTTTAAGTACGAGTACGCATATTTTACGTTTGACATTTAATTACTTAAAGGGTTTCTTACACTAAATCATGTCAAATCACAATGACAAACTTGACCCTACGGTGGAGAGAACATCGAATGGGTATCTGATAATTATGTAAATGCATCTTCTTTATAAAGACGCGACGGTTTAGAAAAACAGTTAAACCTAATGTTGAAGAAGAGAATGAGAAAGGTACTGATGAAGATGACACTTTATTTAGGAAAGTGCGCAGTGTAACAAAGAAATACTAAACAAGAAAGATGATATAGAACCATATGCTAAAGAAACCCGTCTTGAACATACATTAATTACGGAACCGGAAGTGGTGTAGATGACGAAGCTAATATCGCTACAAATCGACTGACTGGTCATACCAAGCGGTCATCGAGTCAACGCCAAATGGATTTAAAGACAGTGAATTCACCAGACAGTGATATTTACAATTTTATACATCCACGAAGAGGATTTTTACTTCTGGAATTAATGAAGTTCTACCGCCAGGCCACAAGGCAAGGTGCTCTACTAGACTTGCACAAAATGAAAACAGTTGCTAAAAAACTAGGTATCCAGTTCGTAAATGGCACACTTGAAATGAATCTTTCGAAGCCCGAGACGATGAACAGGCTCCATAAAGCTCAGACCACTGACCAGACTGTGATTGTTCTATGTTTATGATAAGTACCCACGGGCTGGAACAGGAGAATCCTGGAAACTTGACCACGCCCTTATATGCGACAAGTTGACTATAAGTAACATGCATATACTAAACGATACTTCTAAGGCACCACCTGCCTTTTTCCTTGTTTTTTTAATCATCAACCCTTCCAATATCTGCCAGCTTGCTTTACCTATCTGTGCACGAAAGCTATGATGTCTTGCAATTTTGAAGATATCGGTTAGATGCTTCCGTTACATGAATTTCAAAATGATCCAGTGATACAAATTTCATTCGGAGAAAAAATTTAAGGGTGGGTTTCCTCAGGAAGAGCATCACGACAATAACCCATGTTAAATCTATGCAGGTTTTAACCGTTAGTTTAAAACTCTTTGCCATATTGTTTGTATCACTCGAAATTCATGTAACGTACGATCTACACAGTGTCTTCATAAATGCAAGGCATTATAGCTGTCGTGCATCGATAGATAAAAAAGCAGGCAGATACTGGAAGGGTTGATAAATTAAATAAAGAAGGAAAAAAGGAAGTGGTGCGTTAGAAATTTCGTTTAGTATATATATTGATGGGTTAACGCGAAACTACAATATCTGCTTCTATTTCTATATCCACGTTTTACGTTGATCCCTCGATACGCAATATCATAATGCGGGATATTGAATAACTGTTTACAACAAGGAAAGGGTTGGTAACTGTTGGCTCCAGCTCAAATTAAATTATTTCACAAAAACTGTTGAAAAAAAAGTTGAAGACGTAAATGAAACAAATTTTTATTACGCAAGGCAAGCAAACGGGGCATAGCTGGGCAAACGTAGTTTGTAGAGGGGGTTGGGTTTATGCTCCTTCGAAAACCTTGAGATTCTATATCGCAACAGCTGCATTTTTAGACATTCTAGGGCATATTTTGACGAAAAGATAAAGACCATAATAATTGTAGATTTGCTAACGATAAAATAGTTCATTCACAAAGTCTTAACAATAATCAAAAATAGTATTCCCGATATACAAAATTGAGCAGAAACTGTTAATAATCGCAAGGATAATTCTAGAAACAAAGCTTGAGGCAGACGGATGCAGAGACCAACAGGATAAAAATATGTCGTATGCATGGTCAAATGTAACTGTGACCTCATATATGTTTAAGATCAAACTTAAACGTTTTCTTGTATTTGTTCTATTGGTATTCATTATTATGCTGATTTAACCGTTCAAATATTTTAATTCAGTAATTAGGAAAGTAACAGATTGGCTCTCGTGTCGTAAATCTTTATGGAGTAGGCTTTGCACTAGATAAGGTTTGCACTAAACAATAGTTGAAATATACACCGGAAGTAATTTTGTGCTGAAGCGTTTTTGTTACTTCTTATAAATAGCAAAGTCATACCGATTAAACAATTACTCTTCCAAGTTATAAGGGATATTATAGTATTTGAAACTGTTCTACGACTGGATTAACACGCGCTTTCCATTTGTTATGAGAAAATATTCATATTAAAGTTTAACTATTAGGGACTATTTATGCGAATGACATATTATAGAAATTGCGAACACAGGTTAGATAATTTTTAAGTCACTAAATATATTGTTCCATTTATTGTATGTAATGTAAAACATTAGTTATTGGAGTATTAAAAACTGGTTTAAGTAGAACATGATTAAACAGGTCATTGATGTAGTTAAGTCTGGTAAAAACGGAAAATTATAACAGTCAGTTGATCTGTGGTGTCGTATCTTTTGAGTTGGCTGTATAGTTCCTGATCAAACGGGAGGCGGAGCCCGAGTGTGAGCCTGAACTATGTAGCCAACGAGAAAGATACATCCGCAGATCAACCGACTGTAATAGTAGTCCTTTTATTTTGTACCTTCATCTGACGTTATATGTATGTAAAAAATTATATAAACGTTAATATGTGTCATTAATGGCGTGAAGTCAATATAACGGATGGGAAAACACGTGCTTTAAAGCAAATAACAAACTTTAAATATCAAAACATTAAAACGTTCAAATAACGTCTCGTAAATCAATGTCAAATTTTCACATTAAGGGAACATTAAACAAACCCGTGGGATTTTACTGGAAAAAGAATGTTAAGGTAATTTAAATTTTAATAGTACGTAGAGATATTCGTCCTTACATACTCATTGATTATCGCACTTTTGTCTTACAAACCCTCCCTTTCTAAGAGATCGAGCCCTATTAAAGAAAAATGTCTGAAAGATTTTGCTGGTTTATGAAAATTACACCTGCCTGGTGGAGCTTATGTACAGTACTAAAACATTCATCTTTTTCTCCCTTTGAATCATATGATACAAACTTCAATGTTTATACTTTCTTAAACTTCCTTATTACAAAATAAGGGCTTCTTTAAAAGAAAAAAACACAACTAGAAAACGCATTCTACCAACTTCCCAAGGCTTAAAATAAAGATTGAGATAACAAACTTCTCAAACTTTAAGCCTTCCTTTTAAAACTATCTAGATCAAAGAGATATGAGAATAACACATGTTGTAAGAACCACGAGGGTTGAGATACTCTAAAAAGAGGCTCTGCCGGTTTTTGGACTTCTCAACCATTCCTATCCACAACTCAATGGACATGGTAGATTTATTTTCTCACCGTTTTAATCGCATTTTCACACAAGTAAGAAAAAATACGTGTAAATACAGGACGGAGATGAAAAAATTAAAATCAACTTTTTCTCGAATTTTACTTGAAAACTGCTATAGATGGATAGGAAATGATCTAACTAAGAAAATGAATACCCATAATCCTATGTTTATTTCAAAAATAAAAATGTTACAGTCATTTTTCGATTTTTATTTGATGTGCACGCGGAGTGTGGGATAACCCTATGTGAGTTAAGATTTTCCACCACTGCTAAAAATAGAGATTTTTCTGTCCGGTAAGTGAGAAATAATATAATCATACAAAAACTGTCATCAGACAGCGGGTAGCGTTCGGGTCTAACTTACTTAACGACTATATCATTCGAGAATTGTTAGCAAAAGCTAAACAAATAGTTGAATAAATAATGAAAACAATCCTTTTGTACAAACTGCATTACATTTCAATGTCTCTTTTCAGTGTATTATGTTGGTTTACAAAGAAGCTAAGAATGTGTATTTGCTGGTGCAAAATTAATGAAGTTTACACTTATCATATAGATATCACAAAAATACAATTACTAACGAGGAAATACCCGAGCTTCATATCCAAACCACATGACCTCTGGACCATAGCACTATTTAGTACAACAAAGATGTAAAATAGAAATGGAAAGTTGTACAGCCAAAGATCAAACAGAATTATCGGAAGACACGCAACCTATCCTTGTTCAAGAGGATAGTGCGGATACAAACTTTCCCATTACCAATACAAGTACGATTACGGATTCGGAAAATAGTGACAAAAAGGAAAGCACTGTAACAGAAGATCATTCTAAAATCACTTTCGGAAGTGAAAACTTTTCTGATTCTGGATTAATCAATATCGCCGAAAATATGAAATACACAACTTCAGAAAAATCGGAAGCGTCAAATGAAAGTGTGAAAACGCAGTTAGATGTTAAAAATGAACCGTTATCGCATGAAGATGAAGATGACGGTTTAATGAAGAAGCTCGGAAAACTTTGCGGAGTGGATAAGCAAAAACTGTTAGAGGAGGGAAATGAACAGTACATAAAGTCTCCTAACGAACGTGTTGGTGAAAGACTAGCCTTACAGGGTAATCGTAATGAATTGTCAGAGAAGAACCAGTTTTTGACACTTAGGTCACCGGGTATGGTCGGAGGTAGCGCTATAAAGCACGTGCATAATGAATTGCAACCTAAACTTATCAATATCGAAGGCGTGCAAGAAATGCAAGGAGGGGGACAGTCAGTGTGTAAGAAACATTCTGAAACTCGTACACTGAAAGTGTCACATACCATACAACCGGTAGACAGTAACCTGTATAACTTCACACATTCAGAGAGAGGGTACATGTTAACGATAGTTAATGACCGATTTGTTAACATGTCTCGAAGAGACGGTGCGCATTGGGATTTACTGAAAATGAAAGATATAGCCCGAAAGTTTGGTTTCCGCTTTCTAAATAATGACCAAGAACGTAATCTGTCTAAATCAGAAACACTACAGGTGTTAAGTAGGGCCAGTAAGGCGAACCACTCGGACTGTGACTGTTTTGTGTTCATGATTAGCACCCATGGGTTAGAGAAGGAAAATGCATTGAAGGGGGGTAAAGTCGATAATGCCCTTGTTTGTGCTGATGATCAGCTCATCTTTACTAGTACTATAATAGAAATGTTCAACGATGAACACTGTCCGACGTTGAAGGGAAAACCGAAGATATTCTTCATACAGGCTTGTAGAGGTAACATTAATAATTCCATTTTTGACTTGCACATTACATAGACTTTTAACCAATATGAATAAATACCAGCTGCACAATATTAACTTAATGTATGTTCAATACACTTGATTAAATATTACTTTATTAACCTTCATCCATTAATTTTTAAACTTGACGTATCCATCTATTAATGTTGACTGTATAACTTTATTTAGATTCAACCTGCTAAAATGGACTTTTGACAGAGCCACTAGTTGTTCAAAGATGTGCTTAATTATAATTTACTGACTGGATAATGAATATTGTAGATCATGATCAGATTGCATGGATGAGCAAGCTGATCATGATCTGCTTTGGCCGAAGTCGTAAAATGATATGTTTACTGCTTGTTTAATGGATTTATAGCCCAATTGGTAAAAAAACGCATGTTTGTCGTAATAAGAGCTTTCCCGGAAGAAAAACAGAATACCTTCCAAACACCTTTCACATTAACACTAAAAGAAACAGAATAGTAAAGGGATATATAAGTATCTTGATAATAAAAATTCCCTGCTATCACCCCCTTATGAAAACATTTTAAAAGGAATCTTCCCGTCAGAGATTTTATCAATGCATAAAAAGGAAATGTATGGTAACAGAAGAGGTTGATCATACGAACATGTTCCAATTTGAAAGTTGTAAATTATATGTTTACTGTTTGTTAAATGGGTTTTTAAACCAAATAGTAAAAAGTCTTATGCTTTCGTAAGAGGGGAAAATTACATTGCTTTCCACGATACATTTACAATAACAAAAGCACAGAATACAAATTGATACAGAAATCTTGATAATAAAAACTAGCTGCTATCTTTTTAGTGAATCTTCCCGTCATATATTTTAGCAATGCATGAAAAGGAAATATGACACAAATAGCAATTATAACACGGCATATGATCACTATCAAAATATGTTAATTAAAAGCGAAAACTGTCAACATATCGTATTTACATGATAAAACGCGCTTTCCGTGCAGTTAACTATCTAACAGGGCAAAAACAAAAGATTTGATATCAGTCTTTCAACATAATAAAATAATTTATCTTCAAAGGAGAGTCTTTTTATATGATAAAATTATCTATTTTAATATATCCTTATCGGTACGAAATTGGACCATGGTAGCGATGTTGTTGTTGCCTCTCCAATAAATGAGGATAAAACTTGCAGTGCCTACAATGAAGGTAAAACACGCATGTACTTCCGTACTTCGTCACCGTCTGTATGCGTACAAAAGTATAAAGAAAATAAAACTATTCAAATAAGTCTATATTAAATCGAAAGTTAATGTACTATATATGTACATTAATGATGATATTGCCGTACACTTGATGAACTTTATTAACATAATAAAAGTTGTTAACCATGCAAGTACGCATTGTTTTGTTGAAACCGAACATAACATGTGACAAAATAGCTCTCAAATCATTGTACATTTTGTTTATCTTGTATTTGTATGTTTAGTTAAACCAAATAGGCGGATACGAGAGTCTTTTGACGCATCCGACACGAGACTAGGGCAAGATTCTTGGGCTGCCAGTCAAACAGGGTCAACTGGCCGTGTTGTTGATAAAATCTATGCTCCGACTCCGCATACTATTGTAAAAACACCTCCACTAAAATGTGACAACGATATGCTAGTAATGTTCGCTATCCCACCTGGCATGTTCGCGTGGAGAAGTACTACTCAGGGATCTTGGATGATAGATTATCTTCACCAAGTGCTAATGGCGTACGATATGCAACAGCCAAAGAACTTTCTGAACTTTTTGACGCAGGTGGCGGCGCTTATGAGCCAACGTGAGACAAATACGCCTTCGAATCCAAGTATGCATGGAATGAAAGCTGTTTCCGTTATAGAACACAAACTTGTCAAGGCCATTGTGTTTCAACAAAAGGTACCCTTCTCAGAATGAATTAAGAAATCCAAAACATAAATGGCTTTGTAAACGACATCTTGTCTTCTTGTTCAGGAAATTCCGTGAACTATTTTAACAATATGTTCCATGCGTTGTGATAAACAACTTAATGTGTTCTTATCTGTGCTGTATTGTCTTTCTTAATATCATATTGCTCACCCTGAAGGGTAATTGCACTTGAATGAACATATGTATTTTATAACTGAAAATGTTATAACATTTCAGGGTAACATTTAAAAAAGATCACTGACATGTTTTGTATTTTGTTTTTATTCAGTTCTATGACAAGTATTCATCATTAACATACTCACTATTATGTGATTACCTGTTACGTTTTAAATTATTTAAAGACTACTTCAGATTAAACTAAAACTAAAACTGGTACAATGTATGCATGTTTATATTAAGCTTATGTGGAGAAGCTTGAACCAGCGAGAGAGAGAGAGAGAGAGAGAGAGAGAGAGAGAGAGAGAGAGAGAGAGAGAGAGAGAGAGAGGGGGGGGGGGGGGGGGCAACGCGGAGCTATGTGGAGTTATAGTGTCTTGCCTAAAGTCACAGCCACCATGATACTGGTGGAATAGAATTGCGCCAGAAAGCAGAGTATCTATGCCATTCTCTGTGAAAATCGATAGGAAATGAGTATCATTGCATGTCTTTAATTGAATGTACTTCCTTGTCATCAGAGAGAAATGTATTGCTTAAATCAAAGTGTTATAAACGACAAAATATTTCAATTTAGTATATTTAGTATTTTTTAAATTTAGTATGCTAATAAATAGAATTGATACAGCACAGCAGAATATGAAAAACTATTATATTTGTGTCAATAGAATTATGAATCTTTTTATTAGATTATGTTTATTTTATGTTTTTTTGGTGGTTTCTCGAATTATAACGGTGGATTATATCCTGATAAACTCACTGTTCACTCAGTGAAATGATCAAAATCTTCTACCCGGATTAACGTCAAAAAGTATACCGAGCGTAATGAATGCTGGAAAATATACGTCGATGACGTCGTTAAAATGGCGTCATGCGTGCTATTCTTGCATACCATCGGGATATCTGCAATTTTTAGCAGTGCTGGTAAATCTCTTTTTGAATATCGGATCGGCATTTCCGGTGATTTTACCCATGCCGGAAAAATCGGTCTAACACGATTATGTTCTATGTACGTCTATGCCAGACGACTCTCGTGAATTGCTTGTGACGCAAAGTTATAAACATTGTGACGTTACTTTCTCAAACACAACGTCTGAATTTCGTTTGTTTTTATCAGTTTGAATTTAGAAATCTTCTTTAAAGTGGAAGACGGTATGCAAGAAAAAGTTTCAATCATGAGGCATTTGGTTCAGATGGAAATATCCGTCACCCCGGGTAACTGTTTTGCGGGAACTCGGCAGAGCCTCGTTCCGGCCAAAACAGTTAACCTCGGTGACGGATATTTCGATCTGAACCTCGTGCTCAAGACAGAAATTATTAATCTTACACCCCCATGTAAGATGACTCTCGTAAATTACTTGTGACGTAACGTTATAAACATTGTGACAACACTTCCCCAAACAAAGTATCTGAATATATAGAGGATAATTGTTGTTTTCAGTGTAATATCACGCTATAATTTCATCGAGTTGGCACCAAATGTGATATATTGTGCTAAACATTGAAAATGTTGTAATATCTAAGCATCTGCATCCAAGATAAATTCAAATATTGAAACCATCACACGCAGAAAATAAGTAGATTTTGACTGAAACGCATTTTATCCCCTCGTGTTTGCTGAAAACCCCATCAGCATAGGAATAACTGTTCTGTAATTTTGATATTTGCGACCGTATATACGGTTTTTAATGGTTGCAAATATTTTTAACGGCGACGGCGTTAGCCGGAGCTGTTAAACTGTTTGCGACCATTAAAACCGTATATACGGTCGCAAATACATGTATCAAAATCACAAAATAGTTAACCCTTTTCTAACGCATAGTATGTTTAAATGCGATAATTAAAACGCCGTTCGATTTTTGCGACTATATATACGCTATTTAATAGTCGCAAATTTAAATGACGTAACCAATCAGAAACGACGTTACGTCAATAACTGCGTTGGAATACAGTTTCATCTACGGACAGTACAGTATGTTTGTTTAAATCATGTTACGCACTGTACAGTTTGGGCCGTGCAGTATGTTTGTTTAAATCATGTTACGCACCGTACACTTTTATGCAAATATGGACCGTACAGGGAAAGAAGCATGTCATTCAACAGATGTGTATGGTCCGTACAGAGCATAGTTCGTATAAGTGTCTTTTGCCCAATTCCTGTACATATACCAGCATATAGTTATTTGTTCGTTAAGATAACAACATAATCTACAGAACAGTGGTTATCTCGGACTTATCCATCAAAGAATGAGCATTTGCCGAGTCAAAACACACAGGACCTCTCGCTTGACTTCACTGGTTCACTTTCATCAAAGATACTTAAAAAAGGAGGCAATGTTTATTGAAACGGATATAGCCGAGACTGGGAGAATCATTGTTCTACGGTCTGTGTAACATTTTAACTTCTGAAATTCAATTTTATCTTGTTACGAGGAAAAAGTACATTCGTCCGCCATCTTGGAAATTCCATAATTCGAATGTTAACCATGTGGGTTACACCACAGTGGGTTTTGGTTGAAAATATTAATACATGCCATATGTTGGGAGTGCGAGTGTCATTTTGACAGAGGCTGTAGAAGATTTGAAATATTGAAAAAACGATTTGGATTTAATATAACGTTGAGTTTGTTTCCTTGATTTACAGTGTCTCGGGAGTCAGAAACAGCGCAGCAGTTGGTTCCAGCATTTGCAGACAATTTTCAGTTGTACGTAGCCGTCCGTACGTCGTCCGGACATCCGTCCACTATTTCCTTCAAACGAGATCTGCTCTGAAACCACTGGGCCAATGTTGATGGAACTTGGTAGGGATGTGCCTGGCATGAAGCTCTATCAAATTTGTTCATGCCGAACTCTCGTTGCTATGGCAATAAATAGGAAAAACTTAAAGGTCACAACTGACCCTGCCGGGGGGGGTTAAGGTAGGGGGAGGGGAAAGGGGGTGGAGGGAGGATATCACATAAGCTTATATAGGGAAAACTTCAACAATCTGCTCAGGGCTTATATATTTGGAATGTAGCATTGTGTAGTGGACCTCTATGAATTTGGTTCAAATCATGACACCTAGGTCAAAATAAACCCTTCCTCTGATACGATTGTAGGACTTGTATTATAGCCCATGGTAGCCAGGTGAGCGATTATAGCCCATGGTAGCCAGGTGAGCGATTATAGCCCATGGTAGCCCCCATCCTGGCCCTCTGTCAAGTATATTATGTACTGTACGTACAATTTAGTATGTATGCATATGCATTTTATACATATACTCCATTTCTGTATATAATGTACATATTGATTTAAACTTTTGTAATATGTATACAAGAGTCAATGCTAGTTACTGTATGCTAAAAGAACACATTAAGCTGTTAATACTGCCCACACAAGTTGGAATTAACGTTTAGTTGAATAAACTTGTAAACTTGTAAACACAAACATTACGCAATAAGAAAGTAAAATGATCGGTACCAGAGAAACAAATTTAGGTATACACAAATCAACCAATGAATATATTCCCCGCATTATTAGCTTATAAGTTACTTTATTTTCGGGTGTTATGGGCCAGCTTTGGCTTGTTACGTTATCACTGCTAACTTACATATGAAATGGTTAACTTTCATAGCTACGAAGCCATGTTTATATTTTAAATTGTTTAAAATGTTACAAGCGTTAATTTCTGATGTATCAAGGACAGGAAACACAAGAAAGACAACTCTGTATGGAATGTCTGGCGCTGGCAACAGCCGAGGGGAGGCAACTGTGAAACTGCTCTTCTTACATTTTCCATAATCTTATGACAGCATATGTTATCATTATGTCCAAAATTTAATCTCGAACAATAGATCATTCAGATTAGACCAGAAGTTAAACCAGTAGTTAGTATACCTAAGCGTCACTTTATGTGCTGTTCATTTAGCAGTTTTCTCAGTTATTGACGTACCTTGTTGGTCTTTGAAAATATCAAACACGGACAAAGGATGTTGCTTCAGGGAAAGATCAATGTCGTCTTTTATTATTTTTATTTAGCGGGAAAAATAAATACTGTTTGTAACAATAGACTATCATAATAAAATAATAAAAGATCGTCAGTAAGCTTAAGATTACCGATTAAAATATTCTTTGTGTTCCCTCTTCGTTTCTATATAAATTAAGCAAGTCATATGAAATGAAATACATACTTTTACATTGTTTTATGTATAAGTTAGTGTTTATTAAGTCAAATTTTAACAATTAAGAAACCCTAAGGGAACGAGCGATAGCTAATATTCTAACTAACTTAGCGTTCAACCTCGTTTGACCTTTGGCATAGCCAGTGACATGTATTGTGGGCGGAGCTAAAGTGTTTTCTATTAAGAGCGAGCTCTTAATTAAGAAATAATTTATGGCTTGGGGTGCTTTATCGAAATTGAAGCATTCTCTGGAGGTGATGTGCCTGGCGGAATAATTCACGAGGGCGAAGCCCGAGTGAATTATTACGCAGGCACATTACCGACGGGAAATTTCAGTTTTTTTTCAGTTCGGCGGTAATGTGAAAAACAGCATAAATAGTAGCTGTTGGAATTCACTCCCCTATTCGGGCAACCATTCAAGATATCAAACAAAACTATATTATACAATCATAATCATCTAATACATAAAATATAAAAAAGAAATACCTGACTGACATTAGGCAGAAGACGTCAGATTCAGAACCTAACAAAGCACGTGGAGTAATGACGTCAGTGTGATGACGTAAACGTTTTCATTCATAGTTTTGTCTCCCGGAATCAAAACATTGTATGACTGTTTATCCTGAATTGCATGGCCTTTTTTACGGAAAACAAGGTGCGGGTATTCTAAAGCTTACTTGACGCAATCAAAAATATTATTTAGGTTCTTAAACGAATCTTTTTCATGCGAATGATGTATTTATACTGGTATCATTTCCATTTCTATATTTTATTTTTGCGCAGGAGTAAATTAGAAAAGTCGGAAGGAGCTACTTCCATGTCCGAAACTCCGCCTAATTTTCCGAGTGCTTTAATCATATTAATGCACTCGAATTGAATATAGAAATATACCGTAGTCATATTAGAATAATTAAGTGATTTCAGTAGTTAGTTTAAATAAAAGAAGAAAGACATTTATATGAAAATCTGGTAGGCAAATTTGATAGTGTGAAATATGTATGCCATACTTATGAAGTGCACGTGTTTTATATCGATCACAAATAAGTAGTGAGCTAGAGAACTTATACGGTAGGGCTATAGTACAGTCATTCTGGGGTTGGACCAGGAAAAAATTTGAACAGAAATGAATCCTTCACCATGACTTTGCAAATGGACTACCTTTTAACATAAAGAAAAGTTCCCATTGATATGTGTGGTGGAAATGTTATTTTTGGGTATTTTCATGTTTTTTGATGTTTTAGATGGGAATTTCTGTAATTATATTTCTTATTTTGATTATTTTCAACAAATATTTATGTCGTTTTCAATTTTTAATTCAAAACTACTGTAACTATGTAATGAAAAAAATTGGGTGGAAATTGTCCATATTCACTTACTTTTTGGGGCATTTTCATGCTTTTTTGCTGTTTTAAGTGGGAATTTTTGTAGTTTAATGTTTTATTTTGATTAATGTTAACAAATATTTGTGTTATTTTTATTTTTCGATTGGGAGCTACTATAACTATTCAATAAAAACTTTTTGGGTGAATATTTTCCAAATGCGACAACTTTTTGGGGTAGTTTCGTGCTTTTTTGCCGTTTTAAGTGGACATTTCTGTAATTCAAATTCTTTTTTTGACGATTGTCAATTCATATTTATGCGTTTTGTTTTTTACATTCAAAACTACTTAATATTAGAACTAAAACATACGTGGTTGAAAATATCTATATTCATTCAATTTTTGGGGCATTTTCATCCATTTTTGATGTTCTAAGTGGTATCTCTGAAGTTGTATTTCTTTATTTTGATCATTCTTTTTATGTTATTCCTAGTTTTATTTAAATCTACTGTATCTATGAATTAAATATCTGAGCGAATTTTGTCCATAATCACAAACTATTTTGGGTAATTTTCATGTATTTTTTATGTTTTAAATCACATTTTCTCCGAAAGGGCGACACGTAAATGAAATACAGAAAATGTGATTATTATGATATATTGAAGCACAGGGATCGCTTTGTCTGTCAGTTGGACCAGTCCGTCAGAAAAACATAATGTTGGCTATAACCTTGCCATTTCTTAAGTTTTCTTAATCAAACTTTCAAATAATATTGCTTATGAAAAAAGTCTCGTGATGCCGTCCAATTTTTTAGGTCAAGGTAATTTTTGACAGAGTCATGCTCATTTTGTACTTAGATTTTGTCATGAGAACCTAACGTTGGCTATAATTTTGCCAGTCTTAAGATTTCTTCATCAAACTTTCAAATTGTATAGCTTATGACAAAAGGGACATGATGCCGCCATATTTTGTAGGTCAAGATCATATTTGACAGAGTTATGCCCCTTTTTGTACTTCGATTTTGTCACGAAATTATTGGTTATTATGACAAAGTGTAAGAGGAAGGGCGACACAATTAAGTGTTCTACTGAACACCTATCTAGTTTAAATTTGATTATTGTCAACATTTATATCCTTCATATTTTTTTTCTATTCTACTAGCACCTTGAAAAGACAGAACTGTGTCCATGAATCCAAGAAGCTGACAAAAGCAAATGCTGCCTATCTTGGGTCACCGACAACTTTTGATCAGTGGGATCTGCCGGAGCCACAGAGGTACAACATGTCAAACATTAGTATCTGCACTACAGTACTGGGTTCCAACTTGTGGAAGATGAAAATATCAAGAGATCCATAGCACAAGCTATGTTCTCAGAAGATTATCCATCAGAGACATAGACGTATATGTACTCAGACTGCTACAGCTGCTATACAAGATGGCGGTGCTGGTATTTTCACAATGTACACAACTGGTGGGTCAGAGATAGTTAGCATACAAGCAGGCAAGCACTGTTACAACTACAAAGCAGAAATAGAAGCCATCATACAGCATCGAAAACTGCTGAAGAGTCAGAAAAGGACTGTCATGGAGCAGTCCTTCTAACAGATGCTCTATCAGTCCATAAAGCATTGGCTTATGTCAAATGTAATCCCTGCCCAAGACCATAACATGTTCAGCGAGAAGAAGAAAGTGTCACTCAAATGGATGCATACAAAAACACCAGCAGAGCAATCGACAAATCAAGGGATACGAGTCGACCAGTCACTCCATAGTCGCTTATGAAAATATTAAAGCTCATGGCGACTAAGATTCTTACAAGAGTGTAGAGGCAGAAAAATGGCTACCATCTACTAGACAAATGGGAACAAGGTATTCAGTATTCAGAACAGGACACAACAGACTTGATGCTCATACAAATGTTTGAAAAACTAAAGCTGTTGCGTGTGTGGTCTTTCGGCACCACACACCAGCGCATTTACTTGAGATATGTCCCACTACTCCCCATCTTTTTAAAGTAGGAATATCTGTTACTGGATTTAAAACTTCGATTGATTATTGCCAACATGTATTAATGTCTTTCATGTTTTTCTATTCAGTAATACTAATAGCTTTATATTACTATATCTATTTTTATGAAAATTTATCTCTCTTGGCCAGTAATTTGGGCATTTCCTTTGCATTTTATGATTAAAATGGGAATGCTGTACTTTAATGTTTTAAGTTCAATTATCATCAGCAAATCTTAATTTCGTTCGTACATATCAATTCAGAACTTCTAGAAGTTTGGTTCTTAACCAACTGTTACCTATCTTCACTATCTTTTTGGAATTGTTTTTTATGATTTAAGTGGGAATTTCCGTAATTTGATGTCAGGCAACATACATTAATATCCTTCATAGTCTTCAATAGGGAATTTTAATAAAAGAGAGCATCTGTCAAGTATGGTTGTCTTCTATAATGAAGAATTTGTGAATGAAAATGAGATCACTGATAATTTCTTGTTTTGGTATATATTTGTTGCAAAAACAAAAAATATGTAGACATTACCATACCTCAACATAAAATGGCAGTAAACCTTGATTTAAATACCATAGATTTACTTGAATAAAATCTGATGACGAAGGTTTTCAAAATTAGTTTTATGGTTTTCGAAAAACGATTATTCATATCATTCTGCATTCCCAAGCAACACAAGTCCCTTCAGTGCTTTGATTTCCTTTGTGTATGTTTTCTGTTACATCATAACTAGCCTCTAATATAATAACGGAAGTGGTTTAGTTTGCTGACTCGAGATAACTTTACCCTTTTGGTTGAAGGCGTTAGCATCGAGCCAGACATTTTATATGACAAAGTAAGAAGTTTAAAACCGGAGGTAGGAGTCTTGTACTTGTTCTTCGCAGAAATCCTATTAACCTGTTTATATATTTTCATTCAGCTTGTATTTCTATTTCTTATCACTGTTAATTGTTTTGCATGTAAAAGTAGTCAGTTTTCATTAAAACAAAAAGAAGAAACAAGAGAAAAAGTGAAAATAAACAAATGACCATGCAATGCAAAAGTTAAATTACGTGTTTGTTACTAAAAACAACCATTTGACCTTGACCTTCAACTAGAGGTCAAGTGTAAAAAGTCTGTAAAAGTTCAAAATAGATTGCTAATAAAAAGTTTGAAAGAAATAATACAAAAACCATTAAAATATACCAAAATATTGCAAAAGATGCAATAAGTAATGGTGAACTTAAACCTATTTAACATTTATAGGGCGTGACCTTGACCTTGAAAATAAACTATTTCCACCAATGGAACTTTTGGGAACTTTGTGGTTTCTGAAACTACAGATGTTGGTGATACTGAAAATACATGTTTCATTTCTGTTCAAATTTATTCCCACTTTAGCATATTTTTGAGCTAGGATGACTGTACTACTATATTAATCGTACAATTTGTATAGTTGTGTCTGTTGCACCAGAGTGCAGTTTAAAATTTGGAAGTACATACACCAATCTTAATGTTCTAACACTTGTAAATTATGTCAAAGTTTACAATATCAGTTCGTCTAACAATTGCGTTCCTGTGTTTGTTCTTGATATTTCAAATAAAATATATGATAAAGGAAAACCGTAACCGCCTCAACGATTCTAGAGAACTCAAACAAATTAATAATGATTTTGAAGTAAAGTTATCTATGAACAAAACAGAACATGTTCGCGCTAAGAAGTGTGAGTCTTCAATTCTTTCACAGATCCGTGCATCACGAAAAAAGAAAATGAGGTTCGGTAAAATGTGTCGGACACATCATCAGTACATGAAAGGCGGAGAAAAAGTGTTAATTGAAGTTGGGGGTAAGTTTTACGTTACTTTTAAGAAAACAGATAAAGTTAGTTCAGAAAGGTTTGAAACATTTCAGCGTAAAGACCTGAACAGTGTATTTGTGCCTTTAGTTTATACTAATTCATTTATGCCCGATTGTGAAGAAAGCTTTCAACTTATCGACTCACTCTCGAGTCTGCTTCCTAGAAAAAGCAGTACTGGTATCATATGAGGAGGTACGGTCGTGACCCCAGTGGGGCTCGAACCCGCAACCCTCGGGATGAGCGACATACACCTCAGAACTGAACTAGAAGTTGTAAAATATGAGCCATGCTTACTATTTCATGCATAGAAAGGGTGCTCAATTTCTGGTATGAAATACACCTCTATGGAGACAATACAGCATTTACGAGGTGAGTAGGATAACTGTATAAGAATGGAAAAGGCTCTAAGGCCGTATCCGTCAATAAGTTAGCGTGGAGATGAAATTTTGATAACAACACGATATATGTATAAAGTATATCCCTGAAATCGGTAACAATAGGATAGTATATCCCTGAAATCGGTAACAACAGGATAGTATATCCCTGAAATCGGTAACAACAGGATAGTATATCCCTGAAATCGGTAACAAAGTTGCACAAGCATTCAGATACCACGTGACATAGTTTTGAACTTGGCCCAGAAATTATCAAGGTAAATATTCTGACCAACTTTAGGGAAGATTCATCAACGTTGTTCGCTAGTTATTTCTATTATTGCACCTGGTGACATAGTTTTTGACCCCGTATGACAAGTTTCGAACTCGGTCGAGATATCGTTGAGACAAACCTTAAATTCTGACTTCATGATGATTGAACTTAAAATGTGGCCTCTAGTATGTTCACAAGGTAAGTGTGGACAGACAGACAGACAGACAGACTGACAAAAGACCAAAGACAGGCGCCGGACATCAGGTGATCACACTAGCTCACCTTTCAGCACTTCGTGCTCAAGTGAGCTAAAATATGTGGAAACTTAGGTAGTGTTATGGTTCTTGGTCACTGTACTCCACACAATGGCCTCTATTACTGTAAAGTTTTATCTCCATCGCTTTAATAATGTTAAGTGGACAAGCATAATTTCAAAATGGTAAATAGTTACAAATAGGTCATGGCATAGTTACAGTAACATGATTAAGGATTTTTTGTCAGTGTATTTGTTCTTCAATGTTTGAAGCTTCAACACTTTTTGAGTTATGCAATTGAGGGTCAGTTGAGTAAAACAGCAATAACCCCGGTATATTATTCCCCATTCAGCAAGCATAATAAAGGAGGCAATTGTATTATCTCTAATTATATAGAGAGCTCGAATTAAAGTGCGGAGCACTCTTTTTAAATAAACAGGGTCATTACATGTATTTCTAAAACAGCTCTCCAGTGACATGCTATTTGTGTGAAGTAATTTTATGTTAGAAGACACAGTTTAAAACAAAAGGTATATGTGGACTGAGAATTAAAGCCGCGAAGATTGTGTCCGTACTGATGTAATTAATGAGAGATAACTCCTGGATGTATTAAAATACAAATGTATAATTGTGATATTTATATCTTTCTGTCTCATAAGGTTAATACCTACATGCTCATCATTGGTTGGATAACTAGATTACTTTGTCGAATCTTCATTATTTTGATCGATCTTTAGTCTGAATGTCTGGAGAATACACTGACAAATACTAGTAAGATTAAATATGCATGTTGCAAACACAAAATCTGCTGAACAATGGTTTCACCTGAGTTGCTTGCGTAAAATCCATTATATTTTCAGCAACAGCTTGTTTATTTTTTAAGCAAATGTAAGTGAGTCTAAGGTTTTAAACAGTACCGTACTGATAAAACAAGTACAACATGTTGTACAAGCAAATTGATTAAACTTGAAAGTAGTCACGTGACAGGTGCATGTATAGCTGCTGTACTTAGTATATTTATAATTAGAATATTTGAACCGGGAGCATAAAACTATGTCTTGCTACTTGAAAAAAATGTCATATATAATGACCATATTTGCAATACAGTTTCACGAGTCAATGAAGTTTACTTTTGAATGTACATGTACCAGTCAGAAAGATGTAAAACTGTATTAAATATCATACAGTGCATACTGATAAATTCCATTAGCCAGAGGATAATTTCCACCAACTATCATGCAAGTTAGTCAGGCTATTTGTGTGAGTGAACTCTTTAGTTCACTTTCAAACTGGGTCACGTGGAGCACTTTAAACATCATAGAGGCCGTACTTTGTACCTAATTAACATGAAGCAAGTCAGAATGTTTGTCTTAATAAACGATAGGTCAAGTTTTAACTGGTTAGGTATGAGAAAAAAACTAGGTCACCAAGTCAAGATTTAGTAAATTAAGTAACCAAATTTTGTTTTCAATCCATCATGAAAGTTGGTCTTGATGAATTTTATCTCTATGTCACGTGGAGTCATAAAAGCCACTAGGTTAAATAATAGAGGACGCTTGTGAACAATCTATACGAAAGTTGTTCAGCATGTTTGGCTTGATACACTCTATGTCGAATTTGAAACTGATCCAAATTAGGTCAAAACAAGGTCACCCAGTAAAATGATGGAAAACCCATGCAAATACTTTAGAGACCACATTTTGTACCCAATTATCGTGCAATTTGGTCAGAATGTTTGTCTTTATGAACTCTATATAGAGATCTTTCAGCCCTGCGTTAATCAAATAGATCCAGTCTGTGTTGCAAATGTTCTTAAGTGAGCGAGGCTATCAACTAAAATTACAACTGAAAGAATGTGAATGTCTTTACAAATCTATGAGATATAATCAGAATATTCTTGTTTTAGATATACATTCCTTACTTATTTCTACGGACTGCGATTTATTTGGCTTTTTAAATAGTATATACTTTATGAACCAGAAAAAATTGACGATTATTTCTTCTTTTCTCTATACTTCTCCTCTTCTCATAAGTCGATTTAAGCACTAAACGATGTGTTTCTGGGACAATTCGAGACAATATAGCTGCAATAGTAAAGAGTGAACTAAAATCAAGTACATGGCACTATTTGAATGTTCAGCACTAGGACAACTGACTAATAAGTTGGCACAAAAACAAATTAAGCATGTTATTTCATGCGCCTCTACAACGGGGGAAAGTCCTAGCGTCTACATAGCACAGATAGAACCAACTGTTTAAGATAATTACTATATAACCACACTGTATCGGCAAAACGCAACGGCTCCAATTTAACGATGCTGCTCCGACTAGCGTAACGACAAGGCTCCAACTAAACATGGCCGATTTCATAAACAAAACACACATGATTATAACAGATTCGTGTATTTTTTATAGTTATTCGCAAATTCTGATGAAATGAATACTCTTACGGAATGCCCACACCTGTCCTGCATGACCGTAGCTTGTCGGCTTTTTCAGACATCCGTGCGTGTGAAAGTAATGCAAGTTGAATGCTGAGGATTCAACGGTAAACAGTGCAAAAACAGACCAAAGTACATGGATTTTGCACAAAATTAGCAAAGTTAAGGTGTTTAGGATAAAACAAATACACCGATTTCATGTCATAAATCAATAATTTAAAAAAGTATATCCATTTTGATTGGTTCTACAGATAAACAACGTTACAAGTACGTGTCTGTGCTTAATCAGCATTTTGTAGCACAAGGATAAGTGCCGAGGAAAACATGAAAGTCACGGTTCAATTATCGTTGTTAATATCCGTCGTGTTTGTTCTATATTGTTCTAAACTAATATGTTTTACAGGAAACCACGGATATGATGCCAAAAGTTTTCAACAGTTATATCAACCTAGACACATAATTTTGGAGCCCATCAAAACTTATGCTGACATTTTAAAGAAAGAGTTTAAAACAAACCCAAGGTATATACATGTTTTCATACATAAGGTTGTAACGGTATATCATGTGGGATGTGTACGTGCGTGCGCGCGTGCCCGCGTGTTTGTGGTGTATAATGATGTGAGAAACGAGTTTGTTTGATTTTAATTTTATGCTTAAGCACTGCGTTGCTAATGTTAGACCTTATCTAAACGGGTATTTATTATATTTACACAATTTTCTCTTAGGTTGAGTCCGGATGTAGCAACCACAACTTTGGTCCTGGATACAAAACAAAATAAGGTCTTGCACAACTCCTTTTTATAGTATTTATGTATACAAACACTCATTGCAATCCCTTTAAAACTGAAGGAAGAGTGTGCTCCATAAACTACCTCTGAAACATTAAATTTATGTAATTCGATGTACACATCTCAAAGTTAAAAAGCGCATTACTCTGCAACACCTTATATATTGGATACATACAAAAATGGTGTCTTGTATATCTACTATTAGCGGTGATTATGTGTATGTACATTCATTACAATCGCTTTAAAACTGAAGAAGTTGCTCCACAATCTACTATGCCATCTACAATGCCATCTGAAATCTAAACAACAGCAATGTCTGAGTTTGAAGAGGTATAACTCTGCATCATCTTGTTGGATACACACTAAAATTGTGTCTTGCAAATCTATTATTCATGGTAATAATGTGAACCAATATTCATTACAATCCTGTCAAAATTGAAGGAGGAGTTATACATACAAAACACATCTACTACTTATGATGAGTATGTGTACCAATATCCATTGCAATACTTTGAAAAATGAAGGAGTTTGCTCCACAAACTACCTATGTTATAACAGTGGACCGACCGACCCTCAGGGTGTTATAATGATATGCTATTTTCATTGAATTTGGTTTATATTGTAGGGTTAACGCCCGAGGGATGGTTGGTGCCCGAGCCCGTTAGGGCGAGGCCACAAACATATCCCGAGGGTATATGCAGGTGTTATTACACGAAAAAAACGTGCGTTAACGCTATTCTAGCATAAATTACATAAAAAATATTAAAATAAAAATGAAACGCTCTTACTGGTACGACGTTCAATAATGTGCGGGACAACGTCCGTGTTGTTTACGTCAGATTTATGACGTCACCAGTGGTTTTTAAGCCCGGCACTGTTGACGCCGTACATGATGTAAGACTTGGGAGACAGGTCCATTGTTTACAACGGCCCTGTACTGCGCATAAATGAAAACGGGTTATAACGGCGCGTGCACCTATTGCATTAGATTTAAAGAATATTTAAAAGAAAATGAAGAGGGGCAATGTGATAATAAATGACCTAATAAATAGTTATTGTGTAAATTACTTTTTTATTTCATAAATCATTTAATCAACAATGGACTTTAAAATTATGTTTTCGTTAAGTTACATAAATAGTATAAGATAGTTTGACACCTTAAATTAATTAGTTAGTTAATATATAAAGTCTTAGATTAATTTTTTTTATTAACACAAAACTGTTGTTTAGTCATTGTTCATAGTTTAAAACCGAAGCACGTATATTGGTCAAAACGTGGTAATAAATTATCGAACAAGAGGGGTTTATTACCCCCTAATAATCAACATCCGGATTAAACCAATTTATGGCGCAATAAAAACAGTGTGTTAACATTGATGATGAAAATTTATAGATTCCATATATATTTTAACATAACAAAGCAAAAGGTTATTTTGTCAAATTGAATATGCAATCTTGAAATCCTAGTATAATTAAATATTATGGAAAATAAAATTTTATAAGAAATATTTTCGACACTCGCTGAATTTAAAGATAATTTTACACTGAATTTATCTCAAAATTAAAGCTTAACATGAAAATATTTTTCATAAGTACAAATTTCTCTCTTTCTCTCTCTCCAAATGTGTTCATTTCATAATTCATGATATAAAAAAAATATTTTCGACAGTCGCTGTATTTAAAGAAAATTTAATACTGAATTTATCTCAAAATTAAAAACATACAGTACAAAAATCTCTCTCTCACGACTTTAATAACCAGAAAAGGTATGGGACCATTGTGTCACACTTTTTGCAATTAACAACAATATTCACACTTTTTGGACAAGTGGAGGGTACAATTGTTAGAAGCCGTAACTTATAAAAACACGTACAGGTGACATGTCCCATCTTTGGGCCTTTAAGATGTCAAAATGCAAATACACCTCTAAAGAAGCCAGTTTAATATATACATTTTACTGTGACAATTGAAAAAACACACACCAAAATACACAGTAAGCAGAAAAAAGGTGGCATTTCTACCATATTAATTTTATTAAATTGAAACAAGCAATTTAAAAATCTATATTGACGGTCCCTAAGTTAATCAATATTTAACAGCCTAGCTTTATTATGATTTCCGAATGCCAGTCGATAATTTTCGTGAAAACCACGGAGACACCCGATCCGTCAGACTTTACATGTTAACAGTTTATAAATCATTCAATGGGTAGGTGAAATCGGAAACTATGTAATAAAATGTTTGCACCATTTTATTCCTTATATATTTCACTTGCCGATGCTACAAACGCATAAGCGATCCTTTAAATGGTTTTCTCTATATAAGACGAAATGTTTCAACAAATCACTGAAAAAATGAAGCAATTTAAGACCGCCATAAGCATTTCATAGGGAAAACGGGGTGATACATTTGAAACCAAAATGGGTAGGTGAAATACTTAATTAATATTTTTGAAATTTATATCACCATTTAGATAAAAGAATTTGCCAACTTTTGTCATCAACGCATAAGCGTAATATAAATCCGTTTAAAAGTTTTGACGGTTAAACCAATTTTATCCTTCTTTGTTTAATGTGAAAAATGTACCGATACATCGATTATTGGAAAAATTGAAAGTTCCATATGTCTCCCCGTTAACACACGTTTTTTCTCCTGTTAAAACACCGGCAAAATGGGTAAAAACAGCACATTTTATGCTAGAATCCGAAGTTATATTTCCATAAATATACAAATATTGACTGATGTTGGGCTGAATATCAACATTTGGACTACACTTGAGGAATTCGAAATTAAAATATTTAAAATTCATGGCGGAGGGTCGAGGTGAGCGTCATATAAATGAGATCCATAGATTTGGATATTTACCCAAATTATCAATTGGTTAGTGTCATATTGTATTATCGTGGGTATATATTGTTACCGTTGGCAACATTAATATAAAATTATACTAAGCAAGTTTATTATTAAAAGTAAGAATAAATATGCCATTGTCTACATATGTTACTTAGCAACAAAAAACATAAAACTGACATTTCCTAAATTTGTTCGAAGAACTGAATTTAAGCAACCCGAGTTTTGTTGTCACTGGCAATAACAAACCGAGTTCTTGCAGTCGTTTTGGTAGCTGAATAGCATTTACCACAAATTAAGTTATCAAAACTTAAGACCAATGCACACCAACGTTCCTCGCTTTTGTTCACAAGAATATCCACCGTGTCGCGTGACTAACGATATACCAAGCACAATTTATAAATACACTAAGCCATACAATGTTATATCTTAATTTTAGTTTAAACAGCCGGATTGCACTCACTGACAAAAAGGGCAATTTTGTCATAAAATTTGGGATTCAGGTGAAAGTCATATCACTGATTACTACGAGACCATATCATACATTGTACCATGGTGTACGTATAATAACATTCGCTATATTATTGTGTGAAGAAAGGACAAACGTTTGAAAGTTAGACTAAATAGAACACAATTGTATCTTTCTTATATCTGTGAATTTATTAGTACAGATATGAGTTTTAAAAGTGCCAATGGGACTTTAAGAAGGGACATTTTTCTTTGCATGCCTCATATGTATTCCTGAGAATTAGTAATCTAAATACTTAAAAGTTAACGTACTTCTGGAAATTATTTTTGCATAGATCTGCTATTTTATAGCCATGATTTCTGATAATTATTTTATATTTATCCATACACGTTTATTCATAACATGTATGTTCCAATGGAACAGCTTGACAGCAAATTCAGTTTTCTTGACTGTATTGGGATTTTGCATCTCATTCACAACCTTTTCCCTTTCAGAGTCATTTAGTGCAAAAAACTTTTAGCTGTTGGGAGACACTGCTGCTAATACCTGTTGATTTGCTATATCTGCATGAGCAGTTGCACTGTTCACTTCAGTGTCCTTACTGAGCTGATTTTCATTTTCAATTTTTGATAGAACATCCTGTTTTAAGCGATTTTTCGCCCAGTTGATCAAAGAACCTGGCCTGAGACAGTTCTAGAAAATCTATGGTGTTAAGGTAAAATGTATTGACTTTTTGTGTTTGACAGCAAACGAATATTTGTAAACAACCCGCCAAAAATTATATACATGTATAATGCAACGTAAAAATGAAGAACAACGAAATAATTGCTGTTTTCAATTACCAATTAAATTATAGTTAATTTTACAAGTAAAGTTCTACATAACTGTAACAACTTGTCCAATAAACAATGAAGAAGTTGTCTTAGTACCAGGATCTTTTTGCATTTACTGATATTGTAAAATAAATATACTGATAGGATATACTGATGATAGAACCATGTTCTGTTCACTCTAGAACAATGTTGTCAGATTCATTTTTTTGTATCCAAGTCGCCTTTTCACGAAAAAGAGTTGCCAGGAAGCCTTCTTATTTTTGTTTGCAATATGATTGAAATAAAAATACTTTTTTTTATATTTCTAACATGTACATCGATTTAGAAAGTAAAGTTATGAATGTTTTTTGGTACAAATAAAGGTCATTTCCGCCGGTAATACATTTTTCTGGTAAAATAATAGCTTCTTGTCAATGTGGTCCTGGGACTTTAGTTAAACAACAATGAGCGGGTTTTTGTTCGCCCTATATATACAACTGTGTCATGTCATGCATATCTACGAAAGTATTCCGACGCAAAGCGGATTGCACGTACATACAATACGGATTTTTTTTCTGTCTTCTTATTAATAGTCGAATAAAAGCTGCATTTTCGACAGAATGTTTATAGGTTTATAAAAAAAGTAGTTATCACTGTATATACTGTATATATAAATCAAAATATTTTTGTTTAACCTTTTTTCAACTTTATAGAGTCACGGTGCTTAATTTTGGACTTGACGCCGAAAACAAAACTAGTAGTGTGGCAGTGAGAGGAGAAGCAACTTTTCTTTATATGCTAAACAGAATGGCTCGACCCAAGTAACAGTCAAAAATTCAACCGAGTTTTTTATGTCTCTTGGTGTAGGAACATTTCAGGTGGATCTCTTACACATGGATTGCGAGGGATGTGAATATGGTGTGATGGAAAATATGTTTGCTGAAAATATGGCAAAGTACTTTAAAAACATTCAATTTGAATGGCACCGTATAATTAATTCGGTCTATTCTGGCCGGCGGTACTGTAGAATCACTGAACTTTTGTCACGCACACACAGACCGACATTTAAGTTGAAGTTCACTTTTGAAAACTGGCGTCGAAATGATCTTCCTTAAAGTGATATATTTCCAATCAAACTTACCATCAACATTTTGAAAAAGACATTAACTACTGATTCTAACATGACTTACTTTTGTCTCTATATACAAAGAGTAAAAAAATTATGTTATATTAAACCATAAACAACGCAGGAACCGATATGCTGTAAACATGACGTCATATTGCACCGCATGACGTTACATGAATGTTCGCGTAGAAAATAACGATTTGCATTTATTAACCTTTTGAAATATCTGGTCATGTCAGAATCGAAATAACATCCTTTTCAGCGTTGTTATCGTCTAATAAACAATAATTTGTCGTACTGATGCGCAGTTATTAACCACTCAGGCCTCCAGCCTCCAAATCATTGTTTATCAAACGATGAACACCGCTGGAACGGATGTTATTTCATAATTTTACACCTAAAATAATGAACATTGCTATAGTCATAACCTAAATAATAGTTATATTCATGTTGAACATACAGATACAATTTGTAAACTGTATTTTGACTATCCTAGTCAAGAGTTTAAAATTCACGTTTTCATTTATAATAAGAGAAATAACTGAACAAAAAGGGTCCTGGTTACTGGATATCTTAAATATAATAATTATGTCAGTTTCATGTACAATGATCTTGTCGAAATTAAAAAATGTCACACACAAATTTATGGGAAATGATAAAAGCGGAAATTAAAAATTAATAATGTCCACTAAAAGAAATAATAAAGAAAGACTCTGTCAAATATGGTATTTATAATTAAAAGTTTTAATAGAAAATGGCATAGGCAATTGTTATGCTATTGAAGACATTCAATTTGAAGTTTACACATTAAGAGCAATAGGGGCACTATTTTTGAATTGGTAGTGAATTTCTACTCAAAATTTTATAAATCTGAAATTTAAGTTCATTGAAAATTAAAACCTATTATCTCAAACGACACACTAAAAAGAACATACGGACTCAAAAGCAAACTTGTGTGTAGGTCAATGTACAGAAGACGAATGTGCACGTGTAGTAAAATCATGAATGCGAATAAAAGTCCTGGTCTGGATGGCATCTCTGTCGTTTTGGAATAAAATAGGTGCTCTGTTAAGTGGATTTCTTAGGAAATGAGCTCACATGTTCTCGACGTACTGGAGTCTTATATCTTTGCTATATAAGAAAGCTGATCAGGCAAATCTAGAAAATTGGCGTCCCATATCTGTACTAAATACGGATTATAAAATTGCAACCAGAGTCCTCGGTGATAGGCTTAAACAAGCAATACATAAAATAATCAAATTAGACCAACACTGATATATTGAAGAAAGATTTATTGGATACAACTTCAGACAAATACAAGAGATAATAAATCATGCTGATTATTTACAAAACAATGGAGCCATATTATTCTTAGTTTTTAGAAAAGCCTTTGACACTATTGAGCATTGTTATTCGTAACTTTAGATGGTTTCAAAAATGTCTTCATAAATTGGATAAAAACGTACATTATCAATAACGGATGTTAATCTAAACAATTCAAGTGGAGTGGAGTGAAACCTCCTTGGTACAGTGGTAGCGCGTTCGCCTCTGGATCGGAGGATCCCGGATTCGATCCCCACCAGTGCCCAAGTAGTGGAAGTGTCCTTAGGCAAGACACATATAATTCCACATTGTCCTTCTCTCTCTATTCGAGGTTGATTCCATCTGGAGTGAGTCTCAAGGGCGTTTAATAGAAGTTGAAAGAACTTGTTTCGCAATCGAGAGTAAATAAATTAATATAAAATAATAAAAAATAAACTATCCAAACCTGAGCGTGGTGTAAGACAAGGATGTCCTATTTCCTCCTTACTATTCATAACAGTCGCAGATATCTCGACACTTAACATACGCAATTTGAACCTTATATCTGATGTAAATGTAGCAAGGTCAAGCGGGGATAATACCACTATACTATTTGTAACAGATTGTGAAAAAAAATCGTGGCTCGACCAGGACTCGAACCCAGGGCCTTCCGCTGTCAGGGCGGACACTGTATCAACTGAGCTATCAAGCTACACGTTTAATTAGCCTAACGATTTATCATCATATACATGTACCCGGCTACCATATTTTGTAGCAGGTGGGGGCATTGAAGAAATAAACCACTGCGTCTTTCGTATGTAGTTTACTGGACGGCACCAATATAGTGCAATTTTAGCCTAATAAAACGTTAAAAATGTCACAATAAGCCGATGCTATTGCTCTATTTCTTAAGTCCGAAGAATGTGGATCGGAAGACAAAACTTCAATTCGAAACATTAAATGGCCATCTAAACCAATAAAAGTTCTTGGAATATTTTTGCCATGATAAATCTGAATGTGTAAGTTAAACTGGCAAACCAAGATTGAAAAATTCAAATAATTAAACCCCTCGTTATTCATAAACTCACATATGATTAAACTCGCTTGTTGCACCAAAACCGTTAAACAAGAATTGAAATGATTGACCAAGAATCCTTTATAATATCTATGAAAATAAAGTGGGTTAAATCAGTAACAGATAAGAGTAATGCAAACTGGAAAGTAATTCCCAGATATTTTTATTGAAAATACAAACCCCCATTTCTTATGAACAATTTTGTTTTTACCAGGAATTTACAAAAACATCCTTGGACTCTAGGTTTAGACAAAAACAACACTACTATTTCAACTACCCATTTCAACTAACTCGGACTTCCAAAAGAAATATCTTGACAGTACGAGTTCGAATGTTTGATTTTTAAGTTAATATCCTGATTTTTTATGACCGTATTTCAACTTTTCATATTAAGATCTTGCCTTTTCCATATAGTATGTTAAATTTTCAACATATTGTCATGGTTTTTGTATTAGCTTTGAAATCAATTGTAAAAATCACTGTGGAACTATTTGACGTGTTTGACTTACGTAGCCTTATTAACTTAAAAATTCAAGATCCTAATTTGAAATTTCAACGCATTATCTTGACAATTCAAGATATATTTACTCGAAATATTGAGATTTTAGTTTCAAATTTCAAGACATACATGTGAACAAGAGGGCCATGATGTCCCTATATCGCCCACCTGTATACCAAGGTAGGTCAAAAATCATGGTTAAGGCAGCCGAGGACAATCATGAAACCTGCTTGCTAAAACACACAGTACAAATTTCGTTACTGACGCTTCAAAAAGAAAAAAAGTAGGTCAAAGGGTCAATATTAACGTACCTGGAACCTGTTTTTTTATACTCAATGAGACCCAGTCTCACACTTGACCTAGAGTTCACCAAGACACACATTCTGAAGAAATTCCATGATCATTGGGTACAAAATGTGGCTTCTAGAGTATTACAAGGTTTTTCTATTATTTCACCAGGTTACCTAGTTTTTAACCCCATGACATCCAGTTTTGAAAATCAAGGCAAACGGTCTGACAAACCTCCATGATGATTGGGTACAAAATGTGGCTTCTAGAGTATTACAAGGTTTTTCTATTATTTCACCAGGTTACCTAGTTTTTAACCCCATGACATCCAGTTTTGAAAATCAAGGCAAACGGTCTGACAAACCTCCATGATGATTGGGTACAAAATGTGGTTTCTAGAATGTTTACAAGGTTTCTCTATGATCTGTTCTGGTGACCCAGTTTTTGACAAAACGTGACCCAGTTTTCAACTTGTCCAAGAGTTTATCAAAACATACATGCAAAATTTGGTATAAAATGTTGCTTCTAGAGTCTTCACAAGGTTTGTTCGTCTTTAGTCTGTCCGGGTGACCTTGTTTTTAACACCACGTGACGCAGTTTCGAACTTGACCCGGAGGTCATCAAGAAAAACATTCATGATGATTGAGGGTCAAATGTGGCCACAAGGTTTTTCTTTCTTGTCATAATTTGAGAGACAAGATTTTGTGATTTTATTTTGAATTTTCAAGACATATTTTTTAAGATTAACATTATACGGTCGAAAACTACACGATGGTCACACAGTGACACACATTTGTTTTGCACGTTACATTCGGGGTTTGAAAACTTCTGTGTTCTGGCTAAGTACTGTGCCATGTAGATCTTAATCGGTAATTCCTGTGCGCATATTTTCACAATGACATAGAAATATCTGACTCTTTCAGATCAAAGCCACAAGTGCACCACGAAAAGTATCAGAGCAACATCTTTATTATCTAACACGTTTCCATTCAGTTCTGTTATTTCGAAATATTGCGACTGGGTGTACACATGTATTTTAAAAATAACTTAAAAAAATATCTAATACGTTAATGTTGAGAATCTTCCTCGAATATAAAAGATTCAGTCAAAAAAGAAATATCATCCTGTAAAATTGGCGAACTAAGATATGATTCCTGTGCGCATATTTTCACAATGACATAGAAATATCTGACTCTTTCAGATCAAAGCCACAAGTGCACCACGAAAAGTATCAGAGCAACATCTTTATTATCTAACACGTTTCCATTCAGTTCTGTTATTTCGAAATATTGCGACTGGGTGTACACATGTATTTTAAAAATAACTTAAAAAAATATCTAATACGTTAATGTTGAGAATCTTCCTCGAATATAAAAGATTCAGTCAAAAAAGAAATATCATCCTGTAAAATTGGCGAACTAAGATATGATGTAGTGCCGTTAAACCTTCATTTTATTGTTTGTGTGAGAATAGCGGTTATTATACTGACACGAATCATTTCTTGTTGCATATATTCATTAATTTGCGTACATTCAGCCTCTTTTTAACAATTTCAGAAAAAAATGATCTTTATTAGTTGCAGGGTAAGCCGTTTTTTTAGGGCTCAATATTTCTGTGTTTAACCATCGATACTGAAATTACCAACATGTATTGCGACCATATGAGTTTTCAGGTGACATTTCTGTGTAAATCTCTTGTTGCAAATCCTACACGGGAACGGTTTCTCGCCTGTGTGAAGAAGGTAGTGTCGATTCACTCGCTGTTTTGTACTGAATGTCTTGCTGCAGATACAACATTGGTAGACTCGTCTGCCATCCACAGAATCGAGTACATCTGAAATGGACAATATAAATAATTCCACAGCAGGTCTACTATTTTAATGACGTCATCATTTTTATGTTGCGTAGGCTACACGTATGTTGGCAGCGTTATTTACTGAATAGATCTAGAGTCTTGGTCTAGGCCCTACATATTTTTTTACTTGGCTCGATTTTTATTAGAAAAGCAGGTTAAATAATCATGCATGATTTGTATTGTTATCCAACTTCAATTTTTGTTTCTATTTCAATTATGTAGAAAGGTTTGGGTTAAGGTCAGGTTTTGTATAAATCTACCTATGAATTTAATTGAAGTTTTCTCTTTAACTAAAAAAAGATATACTCTTTGAAATTGTCCGTATCTTAGCATATTATATACCTTCAAATTTTAGTAAATAAATATAGAATCTACTATTCTGTACTTGAATCATTTCGCGGAACGGTCCACTCAAAAGTCGTGTGTAGAGATATGTACAGAAATATTACCCACAAAAGGTTTCGTATTTATGTCCACTTTTTCCTGAAGGTGAAAAGCTATGCGACTCACCTATATAATACGAAGATCTTATTTATGTAACATAACACTCCATGTTATATTTCGTTTTAACTTCTTCTTGGTTACATTTTGTTTTAGGTATATCAAAAGGACTCGATATCTAATTATTACGGGAAAAAACAAGGAAAGCGTCCGAAGGGCGCTTTTGCAGGCTTTTCCCGCCAATAGGTTACGCTTAAATAAAAAATAAATTCTGAATTGAATGTCAAATGAATTTACAATAATCTCAATATACCGTCCAAGTTGAATTTCGGTTCTCCGTTACAAGAACCATCTTGGGTTTTGACTTCCGGTAGTGACTAAAACATTTCCGAAAACATCTCTTTTTTATTTTTCAAAAACCAGCTAATCACAGGTTGATAAACTTAACATTACTTTAAACTTTTAAAAAGAAATTCATCAGCTGTAAAAGTTTTCCTCCAATTTTGTCAGGAACGGTGAATTGGCGCAGCTCCCCCACTGGTAAGTAACCGCTGCGGAGAGTTCGCCACGGAGCGAGATTTAATCAAAGGACTGAAGGTGCTGGAGGGTCGATTGTCTCTGAACAACACAGACTGTACACATACATGTGTAAATATCAGGGCAACCCATGCATGAGTAAAGTTATCAACAAACTGGAGACACAAATGTCCACAGAGTTTGACCTTTAACCATATGTGTAAACTTTACTTTTGATAGGAACCCATGTGCTTACCTTTTGCATTCAGTGACTACATGTATGTTCAACTACCCTATAAAGTATCATAGCTGTGAATGGTAACTGAGAAGTGGATTTTTACAAACCTGTACTGAAAATTCAAAGTTTGCACAACTTTTAATGTCATTCAAAAGTTATGGGATTTGCCCATAGGGTTGAGTGTATTGTGTCAATAATACAAAATAAATTCCTATCCTAAATTGTAGGCAAAAACTGAACAATGAGCAAGATCAAAGAAGACACAGAGTAAATTAATAACTGAACAAGAAAAACAGTGATACAAAGTATCATAGCGGGCCCACAAACAAAACTGACATGTAAATATTCTAGACATTGGTGATGATTGATGTTGAGACATGGCCCCAAAAGAACCCAAGGAAACCAATTCTGGTTGTACAAGCAAAACCTGACACGACTACTGACTGAACTTTACTGTTATCGAATAATATGTATACAGTATGTCTTATTAACATTATCCTTATAAGTTTGACATGAATGAAGTTTTCTATGATTATTTGCTGTAAAACATTTAAAATGGTTTAAAGTCTTAAAATTATAAGTAAAACAGAAGAAAAATGTAAAAAAAAACTGTATTAGATGGGTTTTGAACTCGCGTCCGCCGCAGTAAGTCAGCGCAATTTCAATTTCCAGCATCTCTACCAACTGCTCTATGTCCGCCGACTATAGAGTAATAGGTAAAAAACGAGTTCTTATAAATTTGTATGTCCAAGTCGTTCGTTCGCGCATTAATAGTATTTACGATTAATTACACATTTAAAGAACAATAACGAAATAATATTATTCTATTCTGAAATGTTTTTAAATTATTTAGATTTATTACTATATAATTTTGAAAACAGAAATCGCTATAATGCCTAACAACTGTTTATATGGAACTACTTGTTTGTATGTTGTGCGTTCGGCCGTAAGGCCGATATACTCTGTTAGCTTTGGCTCAATTTTAACAATCGACCCAAAAAGCGTCTATTGACCACGATCTGTTGCGTTGTTTAGTGGACGTCATCGTACCATTATACGGAAGGTTGTTTTATGATTCATGTTTTTTTTCTGTTTTTTTTGGTTAGACTGTAGTAAACGTGGTGTTTACTTATTATGATTTCCAATTTCAAATTAATTCATGTATTTGGCTTTTCCCCTTCATAGGTAGCACCTATAGTTTTATATTATGCCTATTTCTAAGATTTATTTAAGCTGGTATTGAAATGTCAGTCATGCTCTGATGAGCTCTTATGTTGAGGAAATCTTAATATGACATAAGCATGGTCTCCGATGGACAGTTTCGATACTAATTTTTTCAACAAATGACGTGCGACGTTTTATTCACCGTGGTACGCTTGTGCATTGATTGTTGATGGCAACATTAGCCACGATGCAGTGTGTTTGAACACACAATGAAGGACCCACTTTCTCTCACAAGAGGTCATGTTATCGTTTCATTGCATTCGTTAAAATAGCCACGATGCTAATTTTTTTCAAAATTTATTAAATAATTTCTTTATGATTATTCGTATTGATGCTTTTATGCAGTCTCATATTCCCTCCTTATATTCACTGTTATGGAATTCATACCTTTCGTAAAGTAGGAGGTGTGCTAACCGCTATGACTTAACATAATCCTTATCATTCGCCACGGTGTTTACATGAATAAGTCAACAAATATATATCCTGGCAAAGTTGATGGGCACTATATGTCTTTAAGAAAACTGATATGTTTAAAGCCATATGGTCACTTTAAATTTGCTTGTATTGAACAATAACTTTACAGGTATAGTAATGATAGTACTGTGGTATTGTGTTGACGGATGACTGCCTTGCATATCTATGTTGTTTCATCACGGAATGTGTTGTCAGAAAGTGTTTTATTTTTATTTGCAATATCTTGAAAAAATGCTGCTCTAATAGGAATGTTTTTTTGTACAAATGAAAGTCATTTCGCCGGTAAGACATGTAACATCCAGAGTGATCATGGTCCTTTAAGTGCACTAAAATATACTGTTGTCTGGAGCTTGACACTCTTCGTGATCAAAAAAGGAACAAAAGTGACCATTGGTCTTTAACAAGTAACTTGGATAATTCTAAATGCAAACCTTTTATATTGATGAAATTAACCTTTTTGGTTTAAACACTATTTATTTATGATCAATGTTCATATATAAATTTACAATATACACATGTAAGCATTAGAACATCACATATACAAACATACTAGTATTGAATTAGCAGTGTAAAGTGTAATATAAATCATACAGAATATTGAAAGAAGCTTTAAAAGCTTATACAATTGTACTTGTTCTTTGAGACTCGGTGCAGTTAAATTTTTGTTCGAAGGTTCTGCGATTTTTTAAGAGAAAATTTTCAATACAACTTTCATGTTCCTTCAATTAATGCTGTAAAAATAAAAACGTTCATCAAGTTCTACATTTTCTTACAAAAAATGAATGTCTTTCTGATAGTTAGTTATGTCTTAAACTCTTAATACTTCTAGTTCATATTTTGCTGTTTTCTTAAGTGTGACAACACGTGCGCCTTCAAGGTTTGTTTCTGGTTGAACCTTCTCTCACATAGTTGACATCCAAACGGTTTCTCGCCAGTATGTATGAGGAAATGCCTCTGGACTCTCTGCTTGTTGGCAAACAGTTTCTGGCACACTGTACATGCGAATGTTCTTACATAATTAACAACAAGTTCCCCTAAAATAGAGAGAAAATATCATACAAACAGTTGCATATAAAAGTTCAGCATCAAACTAACACTAAGCAAATAATATATTTGAGTTTGCAATTGGGCACTAAAGCCTGATACATTATCTTAATTTGTACTTCTATACTTTTTATCGTACTATGATTGTAAGTCTTGACTTTGTCAGGAAAATTAACTAGTTCAGTTTCACCTGTCAATGATTTGCCAAACAAAACAAACTGTAACATAAATAATCATGCAACTTATTCAAACTGAATATGATCACACTGAGCAGAAATAATAAGACGGACTATGATCAGTATCAGCTGTGTTATAACTATCATCAATGTTTGAACATGGCTTGCAGCGACGGGTAGCCCCCTACACCACAAAGTTTTACTGCATTGTACATGAGGAAACCGTGTCACAGATTTCCGATATCTGTCTTCAAATTAATTATATGTTCTTACAAGTACTACATGATACTAGATGGTTTACCCCCAAGCCCCTACAGAAATGGTCATAAAAGTGTAACAAATAATGTTTTAAAAAATCCATGACATGGTTCCCTCAAGCAAGGAACAATGTAGAAGATGCAAAAAGATATTTGTGTATACACGTATGGGGTTAACTGAACATTTTTTGGCATTTTTCTTTTTGTAATAATGAACAACATCATTGTTTTTTCTCATTTGTATAGTGATTGAAAAAGACGTTTCCAAACATTTACAGGTTTACATACTTTCTAATCACAAAAAAATATCGATGTTTGAAGATTTAGGCGAATACAGTACTAGCTTCTGTCAAGTGCAAATGTAAGAAGTGTAAGTGCAAATGTAAAAGACAACACATACATAAATGTAGAAACAGCAAACACACGTATAGGTAATAGGCTGAATCCCAGGGTACTGCGATGGAACGGTCTGTTATCCGAGAAGTTACCAATATTATGAGATTGGGTACTTACGACAGACACCAAGACTTTATTTCTTTCAAATAGATTTGCCGTCACAAAGCAGATGGCATAATTATCCGACAAGATTTTGAATTATGATAATACAGACATAAACACATTTCTAAGACCAAAAAGGGACATAAATCTATCAAAATTTCTAACAGACTTATGGGAATTGTTGTCTTTCGTGTAAATACTCTACTATAGTCACAACCTAATATCTTAGATATAGTAGTGTCTGCTATATTGGATTATATAAAAAGAACCTCAAAGTCTAAGTTAAAAATGGGCTTAAGTCTGTCAAAAATCAGAAGAGTTATGGAGAATAATTTCCTATTGAAGTTGTTGACAGTAAATAACTATTGAAGCGTTTAAGCCTGTACTAATTTTCATCTGGAACTAGCAGATACTAACAACACAGGTAAATCCATTAACTTTATTCGCTTATTTACATAACATGTAAATATTAGAAAGAAAACTAAATTATTCGTTGTCATCAGGCCATCAGAAAAATGAAAATCTGCATGAAATTAGCAAAGCAAGCTGTTACAATGTATTCATTGTGTGGCAAGAACGACTTTCAAATATAATCACCAGCAAATGAATCATTATTTCAAGATTTTAAATTCAAAATATTGCAAATGTTTTTCCCCAAATTTCACTATCAAAATGACTACAATACGCTAAATAGTCATTCTTTTTAAAGTACTCTACACTTCGTATGAATATTTCAGCCTCCGTAGACAATAAGCATGACACCACTGATGCGATATTAATTATGCCCCTTTGTTCACTTCGATGTGTTTATATCATTAAAAATCCGTTCATTTTTTTCCACGTGCGTTGCTGTCATAGGTATAGTCTTCTTGTTAGCTTGGTTTTAAAGTAATTTAACCTTGGATCATGAGTACATACTGTAATATACAACTTTTTCACACAAATTAAAGAGGTTTTGTAACATGAATATATGTTGTGTTATCTTCATACAACATTTAGGTTTTGGCATATTTACATATTTATAAATATTTTTCCTTGTCAATATATGTTGGTAATTAGTTCACAGTTAAAGTTTTAAAATAGCTACTAATAGTATTAAGTAAACACGGTTTCCCTGCATATTTATCTAACACAAAAAGTCTAGTTTACAATCAACCACCACTAGAAACGGTTTGTTGTTACTGTACATAACTTTATGATGCAAGGACAATGCACATCAAGAACTTAGTCACTTCAGAGAACATTCACATGCACAGCCAAATGTTGCTTTAGGTTTGCTTTTTGGTTGAACTTCTTTTGACAGATTTTACACTCAAACGGCTTTTCACCAGTATGGAGGAGAAGGTGGCGCTCCACTCTCTGCTTGGTCGCAAATGACTTCCCACATATTGTACACCAGAAGCAACGACTTCCTACACCAGTCATTGTCATGCCTAAAAAATAAAACAAAATATTTGTAATATAAGTTTCTGTCCCTGTGCCAATGCTATTTTACCAGTTCTAAGCAGACTAAAGTCTAACAAAGTTTAAACCTAAATTCGTTACATCTACTGCAACAGCTTTAACATATTCGCAACTGTTCAGTTTACTCCTTCCACGGAAAGCTTTTTCGATCCTTTTGTTTTATAATTAATTTTGTTACATTTGTACAAAATTACAAAATTAACCTAGATTTTTTTCTTACATTACATTCTTCAAATATATGATAATTTTCTCTACATTTAAACAATTTCGAAGTCATACCACACTCATAATAATATGAAACAGAAAGATTCTATCAATCTTAAATATTGGAAACAACTTTACATTTTTATAAAAAGAAAAAATAAGCAAACAACTGTACACGATAAACAATAAATTAAGAAGCACGAGGACACATGCATTATTCTTTAAGATGTTTTAAGCTAAAATTTCTTAATTATTATGTTTTGAAGGATCAATTGGCATTTGTACTCCCAAACACTTTTCATATTCCTTAATACTGTGGTATCCGGATGCAAAACAAGAATATGCCTAATAATTACAAAACACTACAAAACACAAACACAGGCCCAAGAATCACAAAACACTACAAAACACAAAAGAAAACCAGGCTAATTCTCTGCTACAGATTCGGTCCTTGTTGCTTTTTATGGTGAAATTTCATGATATATTAAACATTCTCTGTCGCATTTTATTTACTGACTCGATGTTAAAAGTAAGAGCAACGTATAGTAAAATATATAGACTAAGTGTTCTAAATGAAGCGAATTGTAAACATCACTTAATTGATGAACCCCAACACTTGAAATTGAATATATAACCAAGCCATTGTAAATTAACTATGTTCCACTTGAATTGAAGGTATCGTTTGTTCCAAACACTTTATCAAACTTAATTATTGAAAAACGTTCTTATTGATTTATTGAATATTCTTTTCACTTATTTGCAAAGTTAAGTCTTCTGCAAACAAGTTAACTCGCAGAAAAAGAGCATTGTGGATATCCTGCCTGAAAGACGGTGTTCAATTAAGCCCACTCAGTTTAAACCATCGGTTCTGCACAGTCCCGATAAGATGAACATTTGATAAAAGTTTCCTGCAAATCCTTTAGAGGAAATGTTTTTTTCATGACCTTGGCCCCTATCAGTGACCTTGTCACCGTGGAGTTGAGACATAGGAGCTGCTCCTCGTTTTGTTGAGACGAACGTTTGAATTATGTTTCACGACAATCTTTTAAGGGGTTTTGGAGATACAGAGCGGACAGGAAAAAACAAATGACCCTTTAGTTTGAGCATGACCTTGAGCCGGTTGAAACGTGGGCTTTTCACGTCGCCTTGATGAGGTGAATATTTAACTAAGGTTTCATGAAAATCCTTTCAGGAGTTATGGAGTGGACACAAAATACCAATCACCCTTACGTGTGATCTTGACATTGAGCTGTCAGGGATGAAACAAGGGTTCTGCGGTGAACATTTGACTCATTTTTCATGAAAATCCTTTCAAGGGTTTAGGAGTTTGTGAGAGAAATTGACCTTGAGTTAGTGTTGTTGGTGCATCGGCTCTGCACGTCGTCTTGATGAAATAAACAAAATGGACCTGAGTTTCATGAAAATCATTCAATCATTCATACTGGTGACCTAGTTTTTGATCCGAGATTATCTATTTTCGAACTCGACTTTCATTACATTTTCATCAATATACTCATTCTCACAAAATTTCACGAAGATCCAATGACAAATGCAGCCTCTATTACATACACAAGGGTTTTCTATGATTTGACCTGGTAATCTAAGTTTTATCCGAGATCACCCATTTTCAAACTCGGCCTAGAGTTTATGAAGACACTGATTTTGACAAAGTTTCACGAAGATCCAATGTAAAATGCTGCCTTCATTGCATACACACGGGTTTTGTATGATTTGACCCGGTGACCTAGTTTTTAACCCGAGATGTCCCATATTCGAACTCGACCTCGAATTTATCACGACACTCATTCTGACACAGTTTCAGTGAAAAATGCAGCTTCTACTGCATACACAAAGTCTAATATTTAATTCCGAATAACAAATAAATAAACTTTCTAAAATGTTACAAAACAATAAAAAACCTCGTATATAATTTATTGTTTCATCATTTATGTGATGACCATTCACCTCTGTAACAACCTGGCCGCGTCAGATAAATGACGTGAAAAGTGGTACTGATAGTTTCCTTGCTTGGTTCTCAGCATTAAAAATGGTAATGTGATGGAGATAAAGAGAAGCTTCCAAAGGCCAGTACTTGTTACTGGATACCCTGTTTGTCGCAAAATATATTTGCTGTTGTTTATAGGCGTTATTAAATAAGACTATATGTTTAGGAAAGTAAAAACATTGACAGTCAGGAAATGACGTCATAAAGACGTATACCGTTCTTTCTTGCCAGGGGTAAAATCACTTAGAATATTTAAAATTTTTCTATGAAAAAATTCCGTTCATTGTACTTTTCGTCTTTTCGATACAGTATTGTGACTAAAGTTGCTGTTTGTATACATTCTGTTGCATAAAAATTATAATTCATTTCTAAGTTTGTCTATTAATTGACCTGCAAACCTAGTTAACTGACCATATAGTCCATTTTCAAACGTGACCTTTAAATCATAAAGACAAACATTTGTACCACGTTCGTACTAAATATGTAAAAAATAAGTTTTCTTTGTTTTTCGCCTGGTGACTTAGTTGTTTACCCCAAACGACCACAATTCAAACTCAACCTTGATATCAAGGCAGGTCATCTGACCAGTTGTCAAGGTAATGTGTTCCATTAATTAGACTTTATAACAGGCCCATTCTTCAATCTGGCCTATATTTCATAAAGGCAACCATTCTGATCATGTTCCATGTGGCTTTAGAAGAAAAAGCTCTTTAGTGTTTATGACTTGAGACACTGACCTAGGTTAAATCTCAATGCCTCAGTATTTAACTTGACAGATGTGAGATCTAGAATTTAAAACGAAAAAATATTCTGATAATTTATTGTGTCTGTTAGAAACACAGAGTAGCGTCTAGAGTGTATGTGCAAAGTTTATAAATATTATTTAGGATTGGGCTAAAATTTTGACCTCTAGAGTGTTTACGTCGTAAGTTTTTCAGAAAACGATAGTAACAAAGATAAAATTCCCTAGAATTTCCCTGAAATTCCCTCACATTTCCCTGATAGAAACAATCCTTCACATTTCCCTGATAGAAACACAATTAAAAGTCCCTGACATTTCTTTAACAATTTCTCAAATTCGTTAACATTTTTTCAATTCCCTGACACTTAAAATCAAAATTTCATTCACATTTTCCTGATACATGGGAACCCCGAGCATGTGCAATGAATATTTGTTCATCTCATAAGAATAAATAACAGACTGCTAAGGTACAACAACATTCATTTATTTCATTAATACACCCATATTTTACATATATAGCCCTACATACGTGCATTACAATATTACTAATAAACATTGTACCTTAGGTCAACTTAATGCCAGTCTTACCCATTCCTGTGTTTGCATTAAAATATGTACATTCTTTTCCAACAGCTCCACTTCGACGCAGACGACAAAAAGTCAATATTCTCTGAACAGGATTTAAGTTGTTACTCCTACAGATCAGAATCCCCTCAAACACCCCTACTTATAGAAACACACCTGTTATTTGAAGTAAGAAATTGTAAACAAGGATATCGTTGGAAACGATAGATGCTCTCCGAACTAACGACTGCATCTCAAGGCTTGCAATTTTGTTAAAGGATGTTCTGGAAAAGCATAATTTCATATGACAAGGATGTTCTGGAAAAGCATAATTTCATATGACAAAGGGAGATAGCTAAAACTTGTACCAGAGTTACCGTCCTTGATCACTGCACTTCCTCTCAATGTCCACTGTGTGAAACATAAAGTAAATCTATTGAATAGTTGTGGAGATGTGCCCAGGACAAGTGTAATTTCACAGGACAAAGGGAGGTACGTTAAAAAAACTGTGCATGGAAGAGTTATGGTTCTTAATCACTGGAATTCCTCTCAATGTCCTCTGCCTCTGTGTGAAATATAAGTCAGTCCCTTTAATAATTTTGAGATGAGCTACAGACAAACATAGTTTCGGATGAAAAGACTGATAAAGGGAGAAAATGTAGGAAAGGGGCAAGGTAGAGTAAAGTTTCTTTTGTCACTTCACTTTCTCTCAATGTCTCTCTTTTTCTGTGCAGTTTGAATAAATTCCCTTCAGAACCTTTGGAATCATTATCCAAACAAGCATGTTTAAAAGGAGAGATCATTCAAATACCAAGCAAGGTAGAGTTATGGTTCTTGTACACGGCACTCCCTCTATCAATGTGTGAAGTTTCAACAAAATATATTTCATAGTTTGGAGTTTATAAACTTGCTTTACGGACAGACGGATGGGCGCCGGATGACTGACAAAGCGGTAACTATATGCTCTCTCTTCGTGGAGCATTTTCATACAGATCTAGGTACAAATGGGGTTAAGATACAAGTCTTGTCATCTTATATTGCATAAATATTCCGAATGAGATAACGAAATATTACTATAATACACATGAAGGTCTTTACAGTGCCCAAATGACGAAGATCTCAGTATAAACCAAAAGAGATTTTTTTTTATTTTGTTGCCATGTTTCAAACTTTATTCTGAAATTACATGCTAGTAAGAGGCTCATAACCTGTCAGCCTGAAATTCTCCATTTTGCTTTGAATGTGATCTACTAGCTTTTTTCAAATGTACCAATCCATAAGAGTTCATAAGGTTCTCCATTATATGTCTTAGGTGAAAATATTGCTCAAGCAAGAAACGAAAACGTTTTTTAAATCAACGAGTACATGTAGTTAAACTTGTAACGAATAGTCACAGTAGTAGTACTGACAGACTATGAGCTTCTTATCGAGTAGATCACATCACTCCATGTTCGTATTTGGAATAGCAAAGTAAATGAAACCTTATTATTTCACATATTCAAAATGTCAAACTTGTGATGTGACAGCATATGTGCCCTGAGATGAGCCTGTTGTGTAAACCTTTTGACACACTCGTCGCAGCCGTACGGCTTCTCTCCTGTATGGATTCTCAGATGTCTCTGCAAGATCTGTTTGCTGGCAAAATCCTTCCGACATATATCACAAGGGTAACGCTGTCTTCTTCCCTCTGCAGATACAAACAAAACAGTATTACTTTTGAAAATTATCAAGGTATTACTCCCGCACGGTGTTTTTACCTTTTCATAAAAAACACAAAGTGATCAATATAATGGATTTTACGCTTTGCTGAAATGACCTACCATGGCCAGTCTTATTTTCCAAAAAACGTTTCATTACAAGAATGTGTATTTGTCAAAACCAGCATTTTTGGAAATAAAACGAAAGTCTAAAATACCGTGCGTGAGGTATATGAAAGATAGGCGATGTTTTAACAGCAATATAAGTACCAACAAACGAACGAATGCAAATTGCATTCTGACATGCTATAAACTAATTTTGCTTAAAAATTTTTTTTTAAATCAAATCTAAGAGGGTGTGTTTCCTTTTCGTGCATAAAATGTAACACTCTTCGCTTGAAATATGATGGACTAAACAATTGGAAGGTCAATAACTATTTCTGCAAAATCATTGTGAAATCAAACCAATGACGACTTATGAAAAACCTGGGCCGGGAGTTGTTTTCTGTATATGTGTATGTAAACAAAAAGGTTTATGGCAAAACAAATACAATCCTATTTTCATTTGGTTTTAATGGCATCCACACTTTCAGAAATTTAAACAACTTAAAAAAGTTATATAGCTTGTCATTTTGATTAATCTTAGGTCAATAAACATGATGAGTAGGTTTAAGTAGAGTAGCAAAAGTAATACTTGGCTATGTGTATGGCGGACGAGACGGCATGCGTGATTCCTATATATAGCCCTCACTTTCCTACAGAAAGCAGGGATAAAAAACATTAAGTCACCACATTCTCGAAAGAATTTATTTCTCATACAAAAATCTAAATGTCCAACTAATGTTACGATGAAAACAAGTAGAAACTGAATAATGCAGTACATGTATAAGGAAGCCATACAGAAAAACCTTTCTTTGAAGTTTGTGTTAGGTATGAGTCATGGTTATCATATTTAGACTTTATGTACACACCTTACTGACCCGATCTTTACAAAACTTGTCAAGACCAAATCGAACGGATTGTTTTCCTCATGCAATAGATATCAGAAGTATTATGTAAGTTTTATATACATTTTTCGGAAAGTCTGGTAGTAACTATAACTACTATCAAGGTGAACTTACTGGTTTTGGACATAACTTAAATGGATCAACAGTCCTAATAATTATTGAAAACTAAGAAAACAACCTTTTCATGATTTAGCGAGTTTATGCAGTTGCAAATCTTCCATAGATGCACATAAGTCTTGTCAATTACTAGAAAACCATGCTACCGGGAAATTATTACCTGAAGTTAAATATATATTGTTAAAAAGTAGAAAAATTATATCAATATATTTCGGCTATTGAGTGATGCTAAAAATCTTATACATCATTTTATGAGTTATATCTTATCAAACCAAATTGAACTAGACCTGTCACTAAATGTTATTAATACCCCCGATAGACTGCTTTATAAACTGAGGAAGTTCATAGTAGAATACCTTGCAAAAATAACTAAAATAGATATATTGTTCTTGGCAATAACTCTATAATAAGTCAAGATGGAGTTATGGTTCTTTTGCACTGCACTTCCTCTCATTGTGCTGGACCATTGTATGAAGTTGTATTGAATTCCAAACAGTAGTTTTCAATTTAAGCTCCAAATAAGGAAAAGTAACAAAGGGCAATAACTCTGTAATGAGGGCAGAAAGAGTTATGGTTCCTATGCACTGCACTTCTTCTGAATATGTATTTGACCAATGTATGAAGTTGTATTGAATTCCAACATGTAGTTTTCAAGCAATGCTCCGGACAAGGCAAAGTAACAAAGGACAATAACTCTGTAATTACTCAAGATAGAGTTATGATTCTTGTACACTGCACTTCCTCTCATTGTACTAGACCATTGTATGAAGTTGTATTGAATTCCCACATGTAGTTATCAAGTCATGCTCCGGACAAGGAAAAGTAACAAAGGGTAATAACTATGTAATTACTCAAGAGAGTTATGGTTCTTGTACACTGCACTTCCTCTTATTGTGCTAGACCATATGAAATTGTTTTGAATTCCAACATGTAGTTTTCAAGCAATGCTCCGAACAAGGAAAAGTAACAAAGGGAAAGAATACTGTAATTACTCAAGATAGAGTTATGCTTCTTGTTCACTGCACTTCCGCTCAATGTGCTTGACCATTGCATAAAGTTGTATTGAAATCAAACTAGTAGTGTTCATGTTATGCTCCGGACAAGGAAAATGCAACGGACTGCCCGCCCGACCGACCAAACACCAGGTGACTCCTTAAACTTCGTTTCAGGGGTATAAAGAACCTAGTCACTGAAAAACTTCGTTTCAGTTTTTGAGTCACTAGATTATCAAATTCCTGACCAGCATGACACTTCAAGAGAATTTGATCAGACTAGCTACATGTATGAATTCAAATGACTTCTCATTGTTAAACACATACATCTACATTTTGCATTCAAAAGGCTTTGCTCCAATGCAACAAAGAAACAGGCAGCAAACGATCTAATCTACTTATAACTGAAATGACATACATCGCTACAATGTACCGATCAATTTTTCAAAGGTATAAGGATTTCAAAGTCATTATCAAGCAAGTACCGCGAAAGCACAAAATACAGCATATCAATAAATCCTCAAGCTGACAAATGTACACTGAACCGCTAAAACAAGCACAAAACACAGCTATCAATAACTCAGGCTGACAAGAGTACACCGCTAAATCAAGCACAAAACACAGCATATCAATAAATCCTCAAGGTGAGAAGAGTACATGCCCTTTAAATCCTTATTTACAATACAAATTATATATACATTGTACAGGCTCTATTCTCTCAATGTGACATATTTCACTGTTTCCGTCTTACTTATACAGTAAGTGGTACATTTTGTTAAATGACACAGAGGACTGTAAGATTGTTCAGTAGAATGGTGTTGAACTTTCACTGTTAGAAGAAATAACCCCGTTAGGATGTATTTTCTTGTGCTCTCTCATTATTCTCATGTTGTGAAGATTTTTTCCACACACCATACACGATTCCGAAGTTTTCGCGTGTGTGAGCCTGTGATCTGTTAAATGATTTTTGCTGATGAATTTCCTCAAGCAAATGTCACATTCGAACGGCATTTCTCCGGTGTGCTTTCTCATATGGACCACCAGGCTGAACTTTCTTGTAAATGTCTGACCACAAACTTCACATGTTGCATGCTCTCTTCTTGGTCCGCGTTTACGCCCAGGACTCTGTACACCTGAAATAAGAGTACGAGAATATAGAAATGTTATAGCTGCATACAAAAGTAGTGGGCATCTAACAATAAGGCGGGGAGCGTCAACCAACTCAGAATGACGTTTGATGGGGTGCATAGAATGACCGAAACCAACCGAAAAAGATTGAAAAAGGACCGAAAAACAGTTTATGTAGACCGTAAACAACTTTGTTTTTCAAAAGATAATGTATAATTTATAATTTAAGTTTTTAATAAATGAAGAAATTTGTAAATAGTGAATAACTAATCAGTACTATCTTTAGGTCTTTTTTTTGTCATTTTACTTGATTTGTAATAGGGTATTTACAAATTTCTTCATTTATCCACTTAAACTGTAAATTAGATATTATCTTTTGAATAACAAATTGTTTTCGGTCTGCATAAACTGTTCGGTCTTATTTGGTTTTTTTGGTCGTTTTCGGTCATTCTATGCATCGCGTTTGATGGTGTTGTGCTCGGTAAACTACCTTCCTTTTTTATTTATTAGCTCTCGAGTAATCCATCTAGTACTGATGTTTTATTTGAAACGGTTCTAGTAATGTACATTTTACCTTACATACCCAGTTTTACTGGACATCTCCAAAATAGACCCGCTGGTCGAAATCGACATCCTTGATTGCTTAAACCAACGTCTCTAACAGAGAATGAATCTACTAAAAGCACTGTGCCTTCACTAAATCGCTAATTCTATTCAAACACTCGTGAAAGGGGCTGGGTCCATTCTGCAGATGTCTTTCTATCATATATAATGTTTAGTAGTCGAGTACCCAAGTTAGTAGTAAAATGTATTGTAAGTGCGCATTTTCTGTGATTCCGACAACGCTATATGTGGCAATTCTTGTTGTATACAGTTTTGTTCTAACATAATCGAGAATGACTGTTATATTTTGTTAAATGATGAAGGCGACATTAAGCAATGACCTTGAAGGGGCACACCGAAATTCAACATCAGAAACAAAAGAAATGTACACGCAACTATATACACGCATTACTGATTATTCTGTCACGCTCCCCGGTTAGCGGTAAGTGGGTTGCTATAAAAACGCTGAAAATTGCTTTCAATGTTTCAGAGAAAATTATTGGTTTGTGAAAACTTGTATGATGAATTAAAGTTTATATTTACGAAAAATCAAAATTAAAGAATGAAGAAGTTAAAGAAATATAGCGACAGTCCGGTTATTTCTGGATCGCCCTTCGTATATTGAACTTAATGCAATATTAGTCATAATTAAAGGTATAAACCAAACCACCTGTGTCGTTTTGCATTGAAAGTGTATGTAAATTTCTTTGTTTTTGTCGTTCTTGGAAAACAGTAAAGGCAAATTTACACTAAACACAAATACTTGCTACTTCTTATAACAAACACTGACATTACATAAGGTATTGGAAAACTTTCATGTAATTATCTATATCAATCATATATTCATTACTGAAAGTTAGGTTATAATTGGCAATTTGTGAGGAGAATACAATGTAATGCATGTATAACAATAGCTTCCTTCTTACTGGAACAAATCGAGGGTTGACCGCAAAACTGCAGTAACTTATATGAAATAAAGAAGGAGTTACAACAGTTTTGTGGTCAACCCTCGAAATGTCTAGAACTAAAGATAAATTGACTAGAACTAAAATTTCATTCCATTTTGTGGGACTTTGACCCAATTTCATCTGGTCTTGTCTCCTAAATAATCCAGGACGTTTTTGACCCAGTACTAACATTGCAGGGATAATAACTGGACCAAGTAGTGAACACTTGGTATGTGTATTTATTTCATAACATGTGTCAATTACGTTCCAACATTTATTAATACTGAGAAAACATTGATAATATAACTAAATGTCTAATACAAAATTACTTATATACACACAGTAGCAGCATAATCTCAGATTACGCACGCACAAAAACGAACTATATTGGCAACCATTCGTGATCTCACATCCTACTTACATCAACAGCTAGGGAATATATATTCTGCAATATCACCTGCACAAACAGACATATTACTAACAAACATACAACATACAATATATCATGCTTGCACCAGTTTTCACGAACACATAATGCTATAACACACATACATACTCTACATACCTTAATTGCAGCAATATACTCATATTTTACTTTCATATTATACTCTTTATGCATATATCTGAGTTACACCAATATTTATGACAACAACACAGTCCTTATAACAGTAACATTCGTGAGATTTTTCCACGACATTTGAACATTCAAGTTAATCTAGATGGGTGTTCAGTAGAACAGTTGTGTCGCCCTCTTGCACTTTGTCAGACTAGCCAATAATTACACCATCTAAGTACAAAAAGGGGCATAACTAAAGTACAAAAAGGGCATAACTCTGTCAAATATGACCTTGACCTACAAGCATCACGACATTTTTGTCATGAGCAATACAATTTAAAAGCTAAATGAAGAAATATAAAGAAATGGTAAATTTATAGCCAACGTTAAGTTTTTGTGACGGACGGACGAACAAAGCGATCCCTATGTATCGCCTTTTCTTCGAAATGGCGACACAAAAATACTTGTCCCCTTTGTCAAACCACATTTATTAATTCTTTCACTAAACTTCATCACGACACCACTGCTGAAGTACTATGTATTTTGTTTGTACTCGTAAAAAACAACTTTGGCTCTTTCCATTATCAATATACACATTGTATGTACACAACTATGAATTAATCTGTGAATGAAAAGCGTGAATATATATGATACAGTGTATTCTTCCTGCGTAACATTTTTTCATTTTTTATATACAGTTATATGATCAATTCTTGAATGCTACACTTTAGTTTTAATCCGTACCATTTGATAGAGTCGTAATCATTTATCAAAAAGTGTGTTGATTGACACTTTATTATTTCCTTCTGGAAACAAATACAGTGAACATTCTATCCTACACTGCTACGTCATAATCCGAGTCTTTGATATCCCGAATATGAATCAACATATGTGACTTCAGGTGACTTTTTTGATTGAACCTCTTGTGGCAAACCTTACACTGGAAAGGTCGGGCTCCTGTATGACTTTGCATATGAACCTTTAAGTTGAACTTGGTAGAGAAATCTTTCCCACATACATCACATGGTACCCGACCAGAGCTCCTAGGATGCAGGTTTGGACCTGAAATAAAAATAAAATATGACGATATGGGTGTATAATTATTATAAACTTATCAGATTATCTGCGAGACACAGGCAGTTGACAACAAGCATACATGTTTCTAAGATTAACGATTTGACATTAACTATTACCACTGAGTCTCAGGATTTTTTTTTCATTCATGTATAATTTTTGTTTCAAGTTGAACTATCTTGTTATGAATATTAACGGTAAATACATTAACAAATTAAGCACTTCTTCCGTAAAAGTTATACAGTTCTCAAGTACTACTACCTAACGTCATGAAATAGTCAACATAACCACGATATTTGATACTGAATCACCATAACTGTTAATGACTGATAACATGCGTTCAAGACTTGATTACAACACGATGTTACGTTATGACATAAGTATAACATAAAAATAACATTAGTACTGCTTAATTATGATACGAGACATTTACTGTGGTTAAGCCAATGAAAAGTTTAACACAACACTACACTATACAAACTTTTAGTTGAATTGTTTTTTTATTTGAACAGTTATCAAATATATAAAGCTTCAACAATCAATATTTTCTTACGTATATAATAACAAATTGCCAATTGTGTTTTCGGTAATTTGCATTTGAAACTGACTAGACGACATGGTATAAAAATTAATTATAACACTGATAATCTATGCCTGTTGTTTAGGAACAAATACATTAATAAACATCACCCAAAGACCTACAATATTTCATCAAGTGTTTCATATAAAGTCTTACACAACATTACATCCCAAGTTTAGTGAAGTGTATCAAATGTACATAACATTTGAAGACAAGAATTTCAGAGCAGACTTTGTAAAATGTATAACTGTTTACTTGCAAAGGTCAAAACAAATTGAAGTATGAAAAAAGGATGCAAGTTATTGATGAATAAATGTAACCACTTGGTCTCGAAAAGACAGACATATTATTTTTCAGTTTGTAGTTCGATATCAAAGGTCATAGTGACCTTGTACCCATAATCTGGCTCAATTTATCGTATGATGTTGATTTTTAGTTTCCACTATAGCCACAAAAGTAAACCCAGCCAAACCTTTTTGCAATCATCTTTATATATCATTCAAAATCACCCAAGAAAAAATGAGTGGTTTGCAAGCTCATAACTTACTGACAGAAGATTTTCAAAGTTAACGACATACTTTATTGTCCCTGGTTGCAGCTGCATAATTTGAAATAGTGAGCAGAGTACCATCAAAGCAGTTTTCCAACTATAAATTTGCAAAATAACACAGTTTTACGACGCCTTTAAAACACGCACTACTGTTAGCCAATATCACAATATATCCCTTTCGAAATCTAGAGAGAACATGATCTATTGTCATCATATCTACCCGTCCTTTCACTATAACTCTATCTACATCTATTCTCTATAAGAAATGTCTGAAATTAATCATCCGGCGACACCTCCTAGATGTTCTGTATATGTACAACCATGTGTGACTTGAGGTTGCTCTTGGTATGAAATCGTTTCAGACAGACGCTGCACTCATACGGCTTCACTCCTTGATGAATCCTCATGTGAACATCTAGGTTAAACTTCTTGGAAAAGTCTTTCCCGCATAAATTGCACTGAACTCTACTCTTAGATACAGGCCATCTACCTGTGAAAATACAATATGAAATTAAATGTGTATTTGTTTACATCAATGTTTGGTACATGCCTGATTACAAACACTTGATCACATATCAAACCTAATTACTTCTATTTTTCTCCTACGAACCATAAGATAGCTTGTTGGGTTGTTTGTTCCTCTTTGTAGGAGCATACGCTGCAAGTAGCAGACAATGTGGTAAATGTGCGTAAAATGATAACAACATAATTATAATATTTCAAGAATATAATTACGTTGAAAAATGTCTGAGCACAAAATGTCTATAGAGCCCCCTTCTACAATAAATCGCTATCCATCAAAATACAATGTTTCTGTGATACAACTGTAAATGAAGGTTTAACGGTACTAGATTGTTATTATTCAGCCTATTTAACAACCAGTTGCTGCTTTTGTAGCTACAACTGCGGTTTGGTGACAATTCTTTCAAGAAATGCTATCTAAAATTGCAAGTTTTTGGGTGTGCCTCTGTAATACAGTGACCAATCTCAAATCTGTCGCATCCGATTGGTCAATTTCTGAAGTTGAGTCCATTTCAACCAATCAACAGCCAAACATAAGAATGGCGTCAAAAGAAATATATTACCTTTGACAAGATATATACAGTCACAACAAAGTGTATTGTGATTAAAGATCTTGATTTCAACCTGCATTTCAAACATTTGATTGATAAAAACATTTTCGTTACGTCAATTATGATTCTTACTGCATGATTATGACTGCTGTTTTTTTTTTAAGTAAAACATATACCCAGAACTTATCTTCCACAAGGCCATTCTTGCAATGTCAGCAGTTGTTTATTACTGATTCTGAATAAGTTGACAAAATCAGTTTTGATTTTCGTTTTGCAACTATGGCTCTCCAAAAACTAAGAATCGATGGCTATATAGACAGAATGGCGAGGTAGAAAATGGGCAACTGGCTTTTACTTGGCACCGTAAGTAATCCAATTACTCTATGACAAAGGCCTCCATACAAGTGCTTTAATCAACACAAAAATTCTGCATGTCAGGGATGTCTGAAAACACCTCTCTCAGTGGTTCTTTTACAAACCTTTTACACCATGGTCATTAACACCAACGTAATTAACCCTGTATCTGCCAATCATTTATTGGATAATATCATCAGTTGTTCAAAGAGGTGTTCGTTAACTTGGGCTGACTGAATAATGCATTACATTGCATAAACGGACAGGCTGATGAAGATCTGCATTGTTCACAAATGCAGTGTCTTTTCTTTGCGCCAGCAAGGAAAAGTTTTAAGAGAAGTATTAGAAGAAGTATGTATTCAACAACAACAAAAAAAAACACTTTTTTTTCAAGTGTATTTTATATAGGTAATAAACATATCACAATAAAACTGCATCTCGGCATTTTCATATTCATTCATTCACCGCACAAGTCTCAAATATGCTACAGTAGTAAGCTTTAGGATGATTTCAGCAGTTTTATAAGCAGCGTGATAACTAAAGATTGTCTAATTTTCAGGAAATGTCCATGCATATTATGTACTTCCAAAGGAAACCTATTCTAATGTTCAATGTGTTACACTATCATACACGATAACTAATTCCCTGACGTTTGTATTTACACAAATGACCTTACTAGATTACAATGTCATCAGTTCTACAACTTCCTAACTTAACACCAAAGTTATAATGCAAGTTTTTCAGGAGTTTGAAGATGCACCAACATATGGGACTTCAATGATCCCTTCTGAATAAATCTCTTTTTACAAACATAACACTGAAACGGTCTTTCTCCTGTGTGAATTCTCATATGTGTCTCCATATTGAACTTCCGGCCGAAATTCTTACCACATACCGTACAAGGGAATCGCCCAGTGTCAAATGAGCTCTCTGAAAATAAAATAATTATGGTTTAAATTCTTTCTAAGTTAACTTGTCCAGAGACTATTATACATTTTAAGCGTACCATTTCATTATGACTAAAGTCTATATATTTTGGTCTAAAAGAAATATTTCAAAAAAGGTTAATTCATGAAAATATGTATTCAATGTGACTACTCCAGTTGGTGATACATGTATGTAGATTTCGTGACGTAGCTAAATCAAAGGATGGCGTTGAGAGGCTGATTTTCCTTTTATGTAACAGACGTAAATATGTTTTCAATCTTACAGATTTATTGAAAAATAATAAATGTGTCCCTGTATGTTATCGCTGAAAAACATACAACTAGGACTTTGGATGCGTAGTAATTAAATCACAAATGCGTAGCACATGCGATTTAAATATTTGTATTTTTTATTTCGATTGTAACACGATAAAAAATATCCCAACCATGTCAAATGCGTATAACTTACAAATACTGAGTGCGATTGGATGTATGTGTCATTTACCGCACGAGTTGCCTGTGGTAAATGTGAATGTAAGAGTAAATTAACGCGTATTAATATATGACCAAGTTCCTTCTTTGTAAGGAAATAGCGCAGGTCGTGTTAGAATATTGTATAACTTATGTACGCAGTAGTAATATAAATTTCTCTGATAATTTATATATTTTGTTTATTTACCCCGATCTGTAGATCATATACTATATTTTAAGTGATCTAAATCTTAATGCAGTGGCCAAAGATATTCCCCTTTTACATTGTTAGTTGATGTCGCCAGGTTAATAGGTGATGCCACCGTACACGACATGTTCAAATTCTGGCTTCAGTCTTTCAAAACATTTAAAAAAAATAGCCGAAATAACATGATCCCCGCTCAAAGAGGACTTCAATTCTAAAAAAAATATTTTAAACCACAATGTCATAGCCGGCGTGATGACCACGAGGTTAAATTATAAATTCAAGCAACGTAAGCACAATCTGTCCAAAATAAGGAAATATTTTCACTGTCCTATCCCGGGAGTTCCATTCCATAACAAGACAAAAGATCAACACAGCTGAAATATATCATAATTTCATACATTTTTATTAAACTAATGCATTTAATTTAAACTCTTTCTAAACTTATCATACTAAATAAATTCGAAAAAACATTATGCATATCATATAAACAGATAAAGTTACAACCATCATAATTCATAGTTTAAACTTATGCCTTTAATAGCCGTCGCTAAGCATAGCACATCATTCCTTTTAAACTATGAAATGAAACTCGAAATATCAGAACCGCCTTTGTAAGTAACTTCCAAGTACATAAACTTGAAACCCTTTTCTCTGTGCACAGTCTGCAATTTGTATCCTTCAACTTGTATCACAACGTTCATTGCCTTCAGGGCTTACTATATATAGCCATTCATATCGTGGATGACTTATTGTTCAATATTTACTGGTTATAGTTGTACTTTGGAAAATCGTCTTTTTTCAACGAGCAAGATATTAAACACACTTTCGACAAACCGTGCCTAGAAATAAAACTAACTTTACAATATCAACACACATTTAAAAGAGATTCAATGTGTTAGCACTAGGGCGGCCCCTTTAAAATACTTGATGTATGCAATCATCTGCATTAATGTGGTTCCTGGCCAAAGCAAACATTTCATTCATCAAAGTCGTCAAATGTAATAACCATTTTTCGTTGTATTCAGAAAGTATGTAAACCCACATGTTTTTTGGAAAGACCTTTTCAACTTCTACACTATTCAAACAAACGAAGATCATGCTATTTACTATAAAAAGAAATGGGTTATTAACATGAATCAAATTTTATTTTAAAAAGATATAAATGTTTGAAGATTTTTGCAAATAAAATTCTAGCTTTATTCAGGCGCTACCCAAAGTAGCGACTTCTGTTGCATCCCTAAGCTGACCACAGACATTGGACCAACTCTACATTAAAGAACTATTGAGAAAAATTTGGTTGCACATGAACGAGCATATGTGTTTTTAAATTTCCCTTTCTGTTGAATCTTTTATGACAGACGTCACAAGCAAACGGTTTCTCTCCAGTATGTATCTGAAAGTGTACTTCCATGTTAAACTTTCTGGTAAACATTTTCTGGCAGATAGGGCAATGGTATCTTTCTACGCTTTCACCAGTATGCGTTTGCAGGTGTACATCCAGGCTGTATCTTCGACCGAAGGTTTTTGGACAAAATGAACAAGTGTATGTTCTACTGAAATCCTCTTGCACTGAAAAAGAACAAAATAGGAATACTGAAATGAAGTGATTTCCGATGACAGTTGTGAATAGCTGCTAGTTATCACCTGTCTTAAAAAAGGTCGTTTCCAGTACCAACCGTACTTTTTTGCTTATACCGTTTCTTGTGTAAGACGGCAACTTTTCGATTGGCCATTTTCTAAACAGCTCATTACTAGCTATCTAACAATTAGCACTAGTTTGTCCGGGTGTAGATTAAGGTAACAGAAATAACTTAATTATAACGGTAGTCATTATACATGTTTTTAGACTTCAGCAGAAGTAACTGAATTAAGGTTTATAAACTACTACCCTGAAACTTTGGCTGTACATCTACGCTCACTGTTATGTATTTGAAAATGTTAAATGTGGCTAGACCTGTTAGATCCAATACTGAAGTCCTAAATGTAATCGCTTGTATTGCACAACAGCTTGTTCTAAATAATCCATTTTGTTTTCCCAGAGTGGCTGCTATACACCATTTCGACTGTCTTAACTAAAAAGCAGTGATATTTCAGTAGAATCTAGGTATTGAAAACAAAGCCAGAATCAGTTTAAAAATATATTTATTGTTCTTATAAATGGATTTGTATACATTTCTAGAACGTGGACAGTTACATAACTCGATGGAAATGTATCAAAACAGCATATGATTCTAAGAGACAAATTTCCTATAAAACCATTTATCGTAACTGAAAGAAATAAAGCCATTAAATTATGGCAACGAAATGTTTTCAGTTTTCTTTATTTACATAGAATGGTCCAACATCAGTTCAGGAAAATTTAAGAATATTAGTATCTCTTAGACAATATGTTCGAGGCTCAGACAATCCTGAGAAATGTTCGAAAAATCTGAGCAATGATCTCCAACAAGACGGCTTTTAACATTACTATATAGACATAGCAGGAACTCTTGCATCATCTGAAGAAACAAAATAATTTGAACAACCTTGTTAAATTGTATCCGCCAGGCATGTTTTTGTGAAATCATATACATTTGACAGAAGGCTTCCAAAAACATTTTAAAGCACACCCTATATAGGTTTTTGTAAAGCTAGTGAACCTCTGACAGAGGCTAACGGCGCAATTTGAACTAACTTGTTGGAACGACACAACACAATGCTACACATAAAATATCTGTTCAGGGCTATGGAGGACAGACATTCAGCGATCCTAAACCTCAAAGGATAAAATGCTAACAGGAACAATTTTTTGCATGCCATCAGACTGCATGGATCAGTAAATTCAGCAAACTGACAGTTACATATAGTGGCCACAAAAATGTGTGAATCATTTATAGTGTTTAACTAAGTTTATTTCAAAGTATGAAATTTTGTATGATCAGTATATCTACGTCGATAACAGAATAAACTCAACTCAGCATTAAGCATAAACAGTGTCAACTCTGATGTATTGACAAGCATTGAACAAGGTCAGTAGATATTACAGTAAAACAGTCATTGATCTATCATGCGAAAAAAATCTCAACAAATCACTTGAATAAACTAAAGAACTTGTTTGGATTATATTTTACAATACAGTAGCCTTTTCGCAATAACTTTAAAACTACACAACGGAATGCGATGAAAATTTATGGCAAATCGAGTAATATAGAAGACATTGTTTGATTCAAAGTTAACAACAAAAATATTTTGCAAGTTAAAGATTTTATAAATAATTTGATACAACCCCTATTTTTCAAATTCGCAAATTTTGCCAATAACTAAAATTTGTAAAAACGCGTAAACACGTTTTAATTGTAAAATTCTACTAAATTATTTAAATTGTTATTCTCAATACCGTTATCAACTTTTTGCAATAAAAAAGAACATTTTATTATTTACACTTTTGTAATACGTCATTTGGTAGCGGTTATTTCAGAATTTGGTTGGGGAATATCGGTTAACACAAAAAATGATGGTGTCATAATTTACAAACATTTAGATATTGAAAGTTACACGAAAGAATCTTTAATTCTATTTGCATTCTTCATTTACGTAATAATTAGGACATGTGTTTGAGTCAGGATGATAGCATGTCGCACAACTGCCTTTCTAGCTGCAAAAATGCCAATGTCATGTTCTATCAAATGCGTTATGTTAATTATCATAAAAACGAATATAAAACATACATACTTTTAAATCCATTGAATTTTGTAATTGTTTTTATCTTAGAAACTTTTAAAAGTAAACCAGTTGACGTTAACTAGCTAGTTTTCATCGAATGAATTCATTTGCTAACTTTGCGAATTTGTATAACGTGTGGTGCATCGAATAAATTACAAAATCAACAACTTACAGAATAATTTAGATTTTAATTTTGTACCTAACAATGTCTTTTATTTTAATCTTATTGTCCTGAAAATTTAATCTCATTATCTTGTGTTTTAAAGTTACAGCGAAAAGGCTGCAGGTAGCGTTAGAAAAGTTGTTAAGTGTAGTGCTGTTGATGAAATAAACATTAATCTTTTATTAAGTTATTTTCGCCTTGTTTTTAAATTCTTTAAAGACCTTTCACTCCCTTTGCAATCGTCTCTTTTCTCAGAATGAAACTATAACGATTTTTATGAATAAGCTGGCCAAGACATTGACAGTGAGACTTACACCTTTACACATTCATGGAACATTTGATGCAATCACAGTGCCAACATTAACACGACATTGATATGAAGATTCCACATATCACTTCATATTCAATTTATTAGTACTTAAAACTATCAAGATGCACAACCATGTGTTTCGTTACATGTCCCTTCAATCGAAAGTATTTGTGACAAATTTTGCACTGGTGTGGCTTCTCTCCGGTATGAACCTTCAAGTGTTCCTGCATGTTGTACTTCCTCGAGAACTGTTTTCCACACACTGGACAAGAGTGCACGTTCACATTACTAGTAGCACCGTAATCTGAAAAACAAATGGAGAAAAGTTTACTCGTCAATAGATATTATTGCTTGTCAACATAAAGCACGATTTGCACAAAGAACAATCAACAGCAGTCAACTGTACAATGCGTCTTTACTAAACCAGCAACCTGCCTCAACATCAGAAGATCAAGTGAGGCAACCCTGTCATTAAACACAGTATCTATACCGGCATTTATCTTCACAGCTGAATTTTACCTGTGACAAATAAACAACGCAATTTACTTTGACAACAAGTTCAAAATAGTACTCGAGACGTAAATGTAGTTTTAACTTTACATTTTTGTATTTGCTTTAGCAGTTTGAATCTAAGAATCGTTGCTAAACAAGACTATGTGATTCTGCCAACTGTCCTGTGAAGAAAGTTGTATTTTTTTCTGGTATGGCTGCGGTGCCTTGTTCGGTAACTGCTGATATACTCCCTGGTTTTGTGTATGCCGAAAAGAAATGGTATTTTCTTCCTGCTTCCACCAATACATATTGATAGTTAATACCGTCATGAGAATCACCCATAACCCTTTTACCAATAATGCACATTTCTATAAGTTTCATGTATTTCTATCTGCATACATGTATAGCCAAACACATCGTTGAATCCTTCTCGGTGATATTCAAAACAGTTGCAAACAATTTTAGTTTAAAACGTTTGTGCTTTTTTCTGTCAAAAACAGTACATAAGAGCATCAACATCTGTGAATGCAAGTGCTAAAGAAACAGTAACGTCATAAAGCACAAAAGTCTGATAAAAAATACCCATGCATATTTTACTAATTCATCAACTCTGCATCATGTACAGGTTTACTAGAAGCTGAACTATTGCTGAATATATTTCCAGATTTCTTATTGGACCGTAGTGTAAAGTTAAACAGACTTGAAGTCCAATTCTTTTATACTTATGATACATTTCTATAGTAAATCGGAGTGCTTAAAGTGATTAAAGCACCCGAAAAAGATAGCAAAGTTTCGGGCATGGAAATAGGTCTCTATGGCCTTTCTACTTTTCTCCGGGGCAGAAAGTATTGTTGCACAAAAGCATACAAATATAAATCATATCTATTAATATACATCCGTTGCCTGAAACGGTTGTGAATTAGAAACAAAATTAGTTTAGATTTCGAAAGTTAAGCCTAAGCATATCCTACCTTGTTTTTATTTAAGGGTTCAGAAATTTAATACCTAAACGCATGTGGTCTGATGGCAAGATATCCTTTGAACGCCTAATGTAATAAACCGTATACGCGGGTTAAGACAGGTTTGGCCTTCCATAGAAGTGACAGTGACCGTATGGAACACGTTTTGTCTGTATGAATTTAAAGGCTACATGCACAGGTTAGCAGACAGGGTGACCCCTGCGCGTGACTTCTGTAGGTGGGCCAATGGAAATTTTACTTTCATGTTACAGCTCAATCTATTTGCTGACGTATACAACACGCGCAGTAAACCGAAAGTAGCCATAACGTGATGTACAGTGTTTACAAAAACACATGCATGTCTGTCGGGTGTGTAACAAAATATGCCGGTGTGCAAAGGATATAAGCTTACGTCCTCCCTCTGACGTCATTACTCCACGTGAAAACTTAACTTTCACATTATCGGTGTGCATTTAAATCGTTTACTTTGATTGATTCTGCATCCGACACCCTCCGTATTTTATCACATGTACTTGAATATTAATGGATTATTAAACTAAAAGTAAATCTATATAAATACAGCTATGTATGATCACAAATAAGGGGAGTGAATTCCAACAGCCACATCTTATGCCTTATAACACATTACTGCCGAACATAAGTGGAGGGTACCAGTTACCACCGGCTTATAAGAATCTACGGCTCCCCCCTCGTGAATCATTCCGCCGGACACATTACCTTCTGAGAATGCTTCTCAAGGCTTCATATAGATTATTTCTTTATTCTCATTTCGGATGATACAGTTTTATGGTGCCTCTGTATTACCAAGAATAATGTCTTACCGGCGTTTGCATTAAATTTTGCCCTAGTTTTGCCTTTTAAAAAGATAGATCATGATATAAATATATCGCAGTATTTTTTCAATGGCATTGCAAAAACTAGGAGACGCTTTCTGTCATTTTTGTTTTCATGAGGTAATGACATACATACGAAAGGAAGTCATGTGTTAACATTATTTGAGCGTTTGTAAATGAAACACAATTCGTTCTTTCTATGAATAAATTCATTCTTCTATATATGAGCATATTAATAGGGATTAAGTCACCGGAGTGTTATCATTGAGTGAACTAATACCGACTGACTCTTTGTACAACAACGCTTATTAAAATTTCAATAGCATTTTATTGTTGTGCTAAAATTCAAATAATCAACATCCTTTTCAACTGACTTGTTCCAAAATACAAATCTAATTAACAAGACTAAAGCAATTGTTTTTGGCCTAAAACCAAAGTAACATCAGCCCTTCAGTTGTCGTTCCACTGTTCAATAAATAGGTTAATTAATTTATTGGAAGTCACTGTAGTGTCTAACCATGTGCTTTTTCATGTTTCCTTTCAAGGCGAAAGCTTTTGAGCACACTGTGCACTTAAATGGTCTGTCTCCGGTATGAATCTTCATATGCTCCTTCAAATTGAAACGTCTTGTAAATTCCTTGTAACAATATTGACAAACATGTCTGTCATCTGAAACTGAAATAATAGAACGTTAGATGAGTTAATATGTTTTATTGAACACTTTTGAGCTAGACTACACTAACGGTTCAGGTTATGTAACCATGTTTGGAAACTGAATGATTCTGGACGCCCAAAATAGCTTAGGTGGCACCAGGGCAGAATAATTACTGCCACGTGCGAAAATCGGCTGTGTACCTGTGATCCTGGCTGAAACCCATGGTTCCTCCAAGCCAATTACCATAGTGGACTCCTGATTTGTTTCATTCACCGACATAGAGGGTAAATCATTGTTGGTTTTGGTGTAACACCATGTTATAAGTTCACCGAGTGGGCACTAAAAGTGATATTTTCACGAGTAGCGCAGTCACGAGTGAAATGACAACTTTTCGTGTTCACGAGTAAAACTTGATATTACATCAATACCAACATTTTTTCTGTTTATTTTATGATTAAAACTCTACATTTGTTGAGTTTGTTTCAATAGCAATTTATCGAAAATCGCGGGAAACATCACCAAAAAAACATAGCACAAATAATGTCAAAACTGGGGATTATCACTTTTATTTCACTGGGAAAATCTACTGGAAAATATCATATAAAAACGTACAAACACTGCATTTTAAATGTATAGCAGATAATTAAAGTCATATGACAATCATAACTATAAGACACATTAATCACAGATTTTTAATTATTGAAAAAATAAGCATAGCCAAAGTTATAATAAAAATAGATGAATCTTTACCACAGTTTTGATTCCATTGAATATGGAGAAAATCGGTTAAAATCAACATCCCATCTGT